>CM062344.1:68641680-69006252 GCA_031216105.1 Dalbergia cultrata
ATTTCATTTTGATGTAAAATAATGGGCCCAAAAAGCAGAAACAGAGTAGCACAAAATTAATGTGCGGAAATGTAAAATGATTTACACCAGAAATTTATGTGGTTTGGCTTAGAGCATATGCTCACAGGCAAATGCGACAACCAAATATTCTACTATGAAAATATAGTAAAGATACAAAAGGTGAACACACTTCACTCAACCCAAAAACCCATATACACCCAAGATATCTTATAGTATTTTTCTTACAAGTATATATTCTTAACTCACAAAATAGAGAGATTCAAAATGAAACAGATGACTCTCTAATTAGAAATGGGAAGAGAGGTTTGTATGTTCTTGTTGTTGTTGTTGAGCTTAAACTGAAGCTCCTTATGTAGAGCTCTTCCTACACATGTGACAAATAGGTACAACTAATGCAATGATGTGTCATCATTATGATTGTAATGATGTGTTATCATTATGCTCACCAATGCTCATCATTAACCCTTAAATAACTGTCTAATATCATATGACTATTCTTTAAATTTTTATTGGATTGAATTCCACATATAAGTTTTGGAACGATACTATTAGTGTACTCTCCTACCAATACATGAAAATTACTAATTAATAGAGTGAGAGTCATTTTGTATAGAAAAATATCTAGTCAGAATAATTTCTTATGCAGAAAAAAAAAATGTTGCAGCACGTACTTGCCCAAATAAGAAAAAACAATACATATGCATGTAGAATACAGACAATACATGTAAAACAAAAATGAATGATAAAAGAATTAAAAAAGAAAAAGGTGAAGGAGGGAGAAGAGAAAAAAGAAAAAAAAGAAAAAGTGAGGTTGGGGGGATAAAAAGAATTACCCGTGTACGAAGGTAGTAGCGACCGATTTTGTAATCTTGGAGACGTAAGCACATGGGGGCATAACCCTGCGTCAGTTTTACAAACAAAATGAATTAACTGGTTAGAAACATATATATATATATATATATATATATATACCAGGTAGAAGCATGCCATGCACTACTTAAAAGAAAAGAAGGGAATAGCAAAGTGCACTATAATTATAACCAAGAGAAATTAACCTGAAGTTTGTAAGAGGCGCACCAGTTCTTAATTTTACTGATGAGGTCTCCTAGTTGACCAAAAACAAAAAGCACGGCAAAGCTAATGCATGTTGTTAATGCTGCAAAATATGGAACTCCTCCCATCTTCAACTCCTACAAAATAAAAACGGGGACAAAAGATTTAATAAAATATGAGGGAAACATATATGCATGCCTGCCTTAACTTTCAACACCAAAATTAAGAACCTGCAGCCAAAACAGAGAAAATGCGCACTGCAAGCCATTAATAGGCGTTTTAGCTATTCAACAAGCTAAACATTATGTGTTAGTATATGCATTACGATCATTTCATGCATATATATGATCAGAGACAGGAGAGAAGAGAACTATACCTGTATACGTCCTTCTGAGAGTAATATATATAGTCCAGGGTATAATAATGAATGAGTCTTTGTGGTTTCGGGTGAGAATTCACTGCAAGCTAAGGTGTGTGACTGAGGAATGAGGATTGATGGTTTATATATAGTGGCTAGCTGGTGGAATGACTCCAAAACAATGGTAACTAACTCTGCTTTAGCTTAAGACAATTAATGATGGCAGAAAAGAAGGAATGGGTTAATGTGGGGGTCAATTTTATCCTTTGGTGGCACCTTTCTCTCTCTCTCATCCCTTCATCATTGGTCCCGGCATTTGTGGCGAAGGTTAATGCAAACTCCACAATGAGACTGACTGAGTAATAGATAAAGGTGCATGACAACCTCATTTGAATCAAACAGTATTTGTAATACTAAGATAATTCAAGCAGTTTGATACATATTTTTCTTTCTAAGGGTATTATTGCCATTGCATGGGTCTTCTTTTAAGTCTACTACATAATGTTTTTCTGCCTTCCATGATTTCTTTTGATCAACTGCCCTCGATAGTTCTAAGTCCAGCCGTCGTGGTGGAGCCACTGGGTGATGCCAATAATAGTTTTCGGAGAGAAATTCTTCCATGTTCTTAGAACATAATTTATACCTAATAATTATGTGATACTTCAATTAGAATCCACATTTAATATTCATTTTTAGTTAAAATATCATTCAATTATTGAATATTGAATATGGAGTATATCACATAACACTCTAGAACTATCCAAGATTTCTCTGTCGTTTTGTGAGCTTGAAAAATTGTACTCCACTTTAGCATGTTTTGTGGATAATGGCACAACTAAAGTCTATAAAAGAAAGAGAAATGTATTCCATTTTCCTAGTGATTCCAAAAGAATTTTCCTATAGTCGCATAGTCTATAAAAGCAAGAGAAATATATTCTTTTTAAGACATCTAAAACTCGGAGAAAATGGAACATAACATTTTTCTTGAATTCAGACTCCTAAGTCCACCGTGGCACAAGACTTGCAAGCATAGCATAATCCTAAGCGTAGAAAATTGATTTACCCTGTCTCCTTCCTTTACCTCTTTCTATGCCCATTTTTTCTTTCCTCTTTGCCTCTTTCATCATCACCAATTGACCCCAAGTCAACCCTTCTTGTCTTGTCTCGTACGCTAAACACGCAACACAAACTCTCTGAGTTACCATGCTGATTTTCATGTTTTACAGAATCTCATCATCAAATTCAAAACCTTAAACCAAAGCAAGGTTAAAACATGGACAACATGTTCACTCTCTTCATGATCACTGTGTTCTTGTTCCTGCTTTTGTTCCTTGCATGGTCTCTTCTCATGCTCTCTTGCTTCGTAGGAAAATCCATAAGGGACCCAACATATCCTCCTGTGACAGGCACTGTTGTAGGCCAGCTCTTGTACTTCCACAGGCTCTATGATCACTTCACACAAGTTGCCAAAACCCATAAAACTTTCAGGCTTGTTGCACCTGATCGCAGTGAGTTGTACACCACTGATCCAGGAAACATTGAACACATACTCAAAACCCAGTTTGATCATTACATCAAAGGGCAGTATAATAGGGATATCTTGCAGGATCTCTTTGGTCAGTCTATTGTCACTGCTGATGGGGAAGACTGGAAGCAGCAGAGGAAGCTGGCAAGTAATGAGTTCTCCACAAGGATTCTCAGGGACTTCAGCTGCTCAGTATTCAGAAGAAACTCCGGGAAATTGGTTAGAGTTATCTCAGAATTTTCCAGTGCTGGTGTAGAATTTGATATCCAGGTAACTGGTTAACAGTTGTCGATGTAGACACTTACCATAAGCCAAAAACTATAACAACTAGTTAGGACTAAACTCTTTTTACTTAAATCCATTGTCAGATGCCATGATCCGGTGTGACTTGACGTTACCTAATCCATAGTCAACAAGTGTGATTCTGTATGAATTGAAAATATGTTTGGTTTTTAATTAGAATATGACCTTGCCTCAATTTTATGTCTGAATGTTTGCCTCAATTGGGCTGTTGGTGCTTCACTTTTCATAGTTTCAGTTAATCAATATCTAGCAAAATGCATAGGTGTGAAACTATAAATATAAAGGAAATCTATCGTTTCTGTTTGTAATTTTCCATTATTTTTAAGTAGTCCTGTTGCTAGTATCATTATTTCCTGATAGGGAATTCGCTTATTTGTTTCATGTTTTAGGATATTCTAATGAGGTGCACAATGGATTCCATAATTAAAATTGGATTTGGGGTGGAGCTGAGTTGCTTGGAAGCATCAAGCAAGGAAGGAAGTGCATTCATGAAGGCCTATGATGATTCGAATGCGATTGTCTATTGGCGCTATGTTGATCCATCCTGGCAGCTCAAGAGGTTTCTTAACATTGGATCTGAGGCCACCCTCAAGAAGAACATCAGTTTGGTCGATGATTTCGTCCATGGACTAATTAGGACAAGAAGGGAAAAGTTAGCAAGACAGCAGCATTCTGTGAGTCCATTTTCATTCCATTTGAACGAACTCCTCTTCAACTACTTTTAAAATACAAAAACAAACACGAATAAGGTGAACTCCATAATTGCCTTGCAGCAGGTCTAATTGCAATTTATTATAATAATGTTGCTGTCTTGTAATGGTTCCAGATTGATGAGAATGATGACAAGGAGGATATACTTTCGAGGTTTCTGGTTGACAGCAACAAGGAGGATATGAATGATCGGCATCTGAGGCATAGGATTCTGAGTTTAATGATTGCTGGCAAAGACACAAGTGCAAACACTCTGTCATGGTTCTTCTACATGCTTTGCAAGCATCCTCTAATACAGGAAAGGATTGTCCAAGAAGTGAAAGAAGTCACCTGTAGCCGCGAAAGTGAAGAAAATGTTGATAAGTTTATGGAAAAGATCACAGAGTCCACCCTTGAGAAAATGCATTATCTTCATGCAACATTGACTGAGACCTTGAGGCTTTACCCTGCAATTCCTGTTGTGAGTTCCATAAACTTCCTGTTGCCTACTTGGTTTGCATTTCATTGGATTCCAATCATATGTCAGCTATGTGACACAAACAGCTAAAAATTATTGCATTTTTTTCTGTGATACTAGGATGGGAGAATAGCAGAAAGAGATGACACACTTCCTGATGGCTACAGATTGAAGAAGGGGGATGCAGTATTCTACCTGCCCTATTCAATGGGCAGGATGACTTTCATCTGGGGGAATGATGCTGAGGAATTTCGACCCCAAAGATGGCTCAAAGATGGAGTTTTTCAACCAGAATCTCCATTCAAATTCATAGCCTTTAATGTTAGTAACATTGTTTTCATATGACTAATTTTACTTGCATGTTAAGGGGTTTCTTTCTTATATGAATATATGGTAGCATTAAGCTTTGATGTATATGAATGCAGGCGGGGCCTCGTATTTGCTTGGGGAAGGACTTTGCTTACAGGCAGATGAAAATAGTGTCAATGGCTCTACTTCGGTTCTTCAGGTTTAAACTTGCAAATGAAACAAAAAGTGTAACTTATAAGACCATGTTTACACTTCACATAGACAAGGGTCTCCATCTGTGTGCAGTTCCAAGGTAATGCCTAAGGAAAGCTTAACCGATGAGATGAAGCTATGTATACATATGAAATTGGAAGACACTGGCTTGTATTTTTGAGCTCTTTTTTTTTTTTTTACCTTCAAAGTCAGTTCATCATGCTTCTGTTCACAATGTCTTTCATTTTCCTTGTATATTTTTGTGTGTTTATTGGTTGCTTACTTGAAAGCTTTATAAGGTTTTACACAAAAAAAAAAAGAGATGAAAAAGTATGGGCAATTTGAATTTTTTTTAATAAACTATAGCCCAATCTTAAAAACTATTAAACAAATCTAACATATATGTTTTTTTTTTTCACATGAGGCCAGCACAAATAGTTACAGCTTCTACCTCTAGGTGAGTGCACCTTGGGTTTGACCCCTCTAGTAGAGCTCGATTCAAATTTTTGTCGTGGGTCAATTTTTTTTTTTTCGTGAAATATATAGTTGATTAGGCGATATGTTTAAGTGTATGGGTTTTAGGGTAAGAAATTATAAAACTATGAATCGAACTAATCATAGTTAATTTGATCTTTTTGGCTGTGTGGAGGGAAACGGTTTTATGACTAGAAATTTATCTCATTATTGCTCCCATCTTAAAAAGGATAATTACTGTTGTTAACAGTGAATATCCTGAAAAATCAAAAAACAATTAATTTGATTTGATTTTAAACTTAAATGGATCCAATTAATTGAACTAATCCAAATTAACTACATTGATTCAACTAGGATTTTTAAATAGTTGAGTCAATGCAATGACAGGCCTTATTATTTTGAGCATTTCACAACTTTCAATATGCTATGTTATAGAGTGAGTCAAAAGAATATTCATTAGCACTTGAGGTCAGCACAGATGGTTAAAGCCTCTACCTCTAAAAAAGTGTACCTTGGGCTTGAGACCACCAACAAAGCTGGTTGGGTATCGTCAAGTGCTGTGATTAGATAGGTGTTTAGATACATGTATAATATATACTGAAGTTTTTTTTTTTGCTTTTGTTTTGTATATAAATAAAATCACATACGAACTAAAATATGTTTATTTATGTTGCATATTTAAATGCTAGGGTTTATGTTTAATCCAAACTAATGATGTCACGCAGTCCACTATAATCCAAGTCTCCTCTTCCAGTATCACTCTTCCAAATTGTCAAAACGCACTTTGGAGTGAATTGAACAAGTTGCCAAAGTGCCTTCTTATTTTACTCCATTTTCTCTTGTTCTACACACCAACTTAAACTGGCAATTATCTTTCTTTTTGACTAATTTGTTTCGACTGGATTTTTAATTGATGGACAGGATAAATAGTTAAGTTCTGGATTCCCATCCAGATTTTGGCCCTATTCTTCCGTTATGAACTGACTTTGATAATACTTTCATAGCCAAATTATCTTAATTTTAATTGCGATTTGGTAAAATTCATTTCGACTTCTCCTTTGTTTGTCTGGGTGATGCTCACATTCCTTGGATGCAATGTTCATTATGCGATAGAAGAAAGGTTGGTATAATGATTGTACAAATCCAAGAAAAGTCAGTGTAATGACTTTATAAATATAACAACTTTTACAAATAGAAAGAATGCGTGGTAAATTTCACCCACCTTTAGTGTGGTGTAATTTCCGCAATTTTCTTTATAATTTGAATTCGACCACATTCCTCAGTAACAGCACTAGAGGTAAGTTATTCTCTTCGTTCATGTTCTAGCATGAATGGGGAAGTGGAACTTTGTGAAGGACAAACAACTCGATTGATGCCTAGCTGAAAAACAATATTACTAAATACAGACACTTAATATCACTCCACATTTTCACACTTCTCATAATTTAATAACAATAACTGAACTTACTTTGTTTTTTGCACATCTATTTTGTTAGATGTGCAAATGTGAGACAAACAGGCACATGTAAAAGAGATGTGTAACTAGCAAATTTTCCGTGCAAAATTCAAACCAAATTAGAAGAGCTACACCCCAGATCTTTATTGCTAATAGTTCCCATTGCATTAGAACTATTTTTCATATCATTAAGGTTTTAGATCTATTTGATTGAGATTATAATTATGTTAAAACATGACATTGTGAAAAATAACTCCTTTGAACCAGTATGTTTACTAGAATTTTCTTGTTAAATACTATAGAAACTCAAGTAAATTGTTAGTCTATTATTCAAAATATTTTAATAAAATTTATTTTGGCGTCACTTAAAACTCAAGTTATAAAGTTTTCTGAAAGGTTCTAGAGCTAACATGAACACCCTCAGTTAATTTGATCTAATTTTTAACTTAAAGGGATCTGATTAATTGAACTAATCCAAATTGACTACATTGATTTGGTTTGGATTTTTAAATAATTGAGTCAATCCAATGTGATGATCATCCTTATTATTTTGAGCATTTCCCAACTTCCAAGGAGTTATGCTATAGAGTGTGAGGCAAATAGAGTGTGGTATGATGGTTAAGGAGTTGACCCCATATCCCACAAGGACGTGGGTTCAACTTCCGTAACTCTTGTTGACCACTATGAGGCTTTTATTTATGGGTAATCGCGTAAGAATCCCTATAAATACTTGAAAAGCCTGAGGGTTGTATCCTATCCCTACTGGAATAATCGGTGCTGAATCCATCTAAGTTTTTGTTATAAAAAATATATATTATAAAGCGTGAGTTGGAAGGATATCTAATGCAAGTTATATATATATACACACTATGCTTATGTTTAGTATATAAATAAAATCACATAATAATTCAAATGTATTTATTTATACTACATTGTTAAATGCTAGGGTCTATGTTTATTCCAAACTTGTGCTCTCACGCAGTCCACTATAATCCAAGTCTCCTCTTCCAATTTGTCAAAACGCACTTTGGAGTGAATTGAACAAGTTGCTAAAGTGCCTTCCTATTTTCCTCCATTTTCTGTTATTCCATACATCAACTTTCAACTGGCAATGATCCTTCTTTTTGACCAATTTGTTTCTACTAGACTTTTAATTGGTGGATTGGATAAATAGTTACGTTCTGGATTCCCACTATTATCTTTCCAGATTTTGGCATTATTCTTCTGACTTTGATAATATTTTTATGAATTCGATGAAATTTATTCTGACTTCCCATTATTTATTCAGGTGACACTAACCTTCCTTGGATGCCATGTTCATTATGTGATAGAGGAGAGGTCAAGGTAATGATTTCACAAACTCAAAGATTTCAAGGGAAGTGTAATTTGCCCAATTTTCTTTATAAGTTGAATTCAACAACATTCCTCAGGAACTGCACTAGAGTTAAGTTATTCTCTTCATTTATGTTCAAGCATAAATGGGGAAGTGGAACTGTGAGAAGGACAAACAACTCGACTGATGCCTAACTGAAAAACAATATTACTAAATACAGACACTTAATATCACTCCAAATTTTCACACTTCTCACAATTAATAACAATAACTGAACTCTTTTTGTTTTTTGCACATCTATTTTGTTAGATGTGCATATGTAAGACAAAAACACACATGTAAAAGAGATGTTTAACTAGCAAATTTTCCGTGCAAAATTCAAACCAAAATTAGAAGAGCTAATCCCCAAATCTTTAGTGCTAAGAATCCCTTCGCATTGAAAGAAGCCTCGTTCTTTGTTGGGGTACTTGCTCTTACATGGGAACTTCCTTGGCCTGAAGCAAGCAATAAATAAATAAACCATCATAAAATGTTCCTTCTTTAACTCTTTTCTGTAAAGAAGTTGTTTTAAAGATAGCTTACCATCGGGACTCGAAGTAGGACTAATGGTGGCACCATTAGTCAGGTTCTTATTCAATTGATTGAAAATTTGAGCTTCAGGTGAATTTGGATCCAAGTGCAGAAGGGCTGCTCCAATAAATTAAGTAAAGGGAAAATTCCATCACTTAGTTTGTTTTTTACTTTTTATCCATCTAACCAAATGTAGTTCTCAATAAAAACTTGGCAAAGAAAATTTACCTGGACACTGGGACAAATTTTCAGGTGCTTTGCAAATGTAAGGCATGCCAATGGCTAGTGTAATGTTAATCTTGAGGCCCAAGTCAGGATCATTCCCATCTTTGACTATGAGACACAAACACTTGCCATCATTCTTGATGGCTTCTTTTAGACCCTTACAGCAATCTGGTGAGGGTGCTTTGGCCTCTCCTCCAACATAAGGCAGACAGGTTGTGATCCCTTCCAGTTGCTGGACACATTCCTGTTTCTCTTGTGTTGTTTCTGCCATTACATAACTGGTCAGCGACAGCACAAGAATAGCCATGTAAGCTGCCCATGTTCTATGTTTGTGACACCTAAATGCCATCTTAGTGGTGCTCTAAGAATGTTTGGTGAGACAAGCTGCTACTGTGTCTGTTAATCTATTTGATAGTCTATATATAGAGTAAAGCACTTATAAGAGGGTAAATCTTGATGCAATAAGGTTGTTATGTTACGACTTGGAGGTTATAGGTTCAAATCACATAAATTGGGGTTAAGACTAAGTACATCCAAACTCTACTGAATGGGAGTCTCATGCAGCAAACTGCCCATTTTATGTATAGAGTAATTGTACATGTCATCTGGTAAGGAGGAATCATGCATCTCATAATTCACCCCACATTAGTAACATTATTTGACCAAATCAGCTTTCTAGGAATTTTCTATTTTAGTCAAAAACCATATTACAAGGAATTGACTGACTGACAACATGAATGGAAAGTAAAGCATGTTACTGTGCTGTTCAATCAAATGGATTGAAGTGCGGTGGGATTCGAAGGAAGTTTACCTTGATTGACTTCGATGTGACTATGGAGTTCATGTTGTTCAAAGGTAGGCTCTATAATACTACATGATTGGTACTAATTTCCAACACGCAACAGAGTTTCTTTGATATTGGCATTAGTTGAGACTGACTTGTGTCATGGCTCAAGTCAAGCTTCACTCCTCCAAAACTTTGTTCAATTATTCAAGAGATTTATAAATTAAATAATTAAGAGATGATGATGATGTGTTAGACCGCCTCTAATCAAGCATTTCTTCCCACCAATCTTGGAAAACTTGCAGTTGGGGGTCGAAGTCCAAAAAGTAGTGGAAAAAAGAATGAAGAGAGCAAATGCAGAGAAAAAGTACATATTCACATTAGCAACGGCTAAGTAATGTTAATGGAACCCGTGAAAGGGGGTGAGTGTAGCAGTAATCTGACTCCAAATATCTGTACTTAGTTGTTTGAGCTATGAGCTGCATGCAACAACCCACTTTTGATTGAACCTTTCACTCCTGTGTTGCTCATGGCTCTGACAGAATCATTACTCTTGCTTCTCTCCATTGTATTATCTCTCAACCTGAGCTTATGCAAGGAAGAGTTTGATACTACATGCCTTGAACAAGATAAAACTGCACTCTTGAGCTTCAAGAGAGGACTCATAGACCCCTCAAACAGGCTTTCATCTTGGTCTGACAAAGTGGATTGCTGTAGATGGCTTGGAATTCGATGCAATAACATCACTGGCCGAGTCACAGAAATCAATCTGGCTAATCCACCAGATTCTCCTTACACGGATTTGAGGGGTAAGATATGTCCTTCTTTGGTGCAACTTGAAAGTCTAACCCATTTGAACTTGAGTTTCAACTTTTTTGTCTACAATGAAATACCAAGCTTCCTTGGCTCAATGAAGAGCCTAACACACATCGACCTTAGCTATAGTGCACTTCGGGGAGTTATCCCCCCACAGCTTGGAAATCTATCAGGCCTCCAGTACCTCAACCTTGGATACAACTTTGATATTGATGTAAATGATCTTAACTGGGTGTCAAGCCTTACTTCCTTAAAATTCCTTGACTTGAGTAGCATTGACCTTCAGGAAAAAGATTGGCTTCATGTAGTGAGTACTCTCCCCAACCTTTCAGAACTACACTTGGAGAACTGTCAAATTGACAATGTTGCTGCAACCAAGTCGCCAAGCAACTTCACTTCTCTTCAAGTTCTTGATCTTTCAAATAACAATCTAACTCAAGAGTTTCCTGCCTGGCTCTCCAACATCAGTGCATCACTTGTACAGTTAGAGTTGCATGACAACTCTTTGCAAGGTGAAATACCACCATTGATATCAAACTTTGTGAACTTGGAGGTTCTAGACTTGCAGGGCAATCAACTCACTGGGAGAATCACAGAGGTGTTAGGGAGGCTTAAACGCCAAGAAGCTATTGATCTCAGTATGAATTCTTTTACTGGTGCAATTCCCACATCATTTGCAAATTTATCATCCTTGAGGATGTTGAATCTGGGTCAGAACAAGCTCACAGGCACTATTCCAAAGAGTTTTGGATTTTTGAACAACTTAAAGGCTTTATCTCTTGGAGATAATAGCCTAACAGGTGGTGTGCCCCAAACCCTTGGACTTCTCTCTGATTTAGTGACATTAGACCTTGGGTCTAATTTTCTAGATGGGCCTCTAGATGAAGTGCATTTTTTGAAACTGTCAAAACTGAAGGACCTAAGGTTATCTTCAACCAATCTTTTTCTTAGCACCAACTCTAGTTGGGACCCTCCTTTTTAGCTCCAATATCTTTTGTTGAACTCTTGCAATGTGGGAATCAAGTTTCCAGAATGGCTACAAAAGCAAAGATCACTCAAGGTGTTGGCCATGTCCAACTCAGGTATCTCAGACCTGGTTCCAAGCTGGTTTTGGAATTGGACTTCACATCTTGAATTTGTTGATCTATCCAACAATCAAATCAAGTGCAACCTAACCAATGTGCTCTTGAATTCCAAAACCATAATTTTGAGTTCTAATCTATTTAAGGGAGAACTGCCAAGAGTGTCTGCAAAAGTTGAAGTTCTGAATATTGCCAACAATTCACTACATGGATCAATTTCCCCACTATTCTGTGAAAGTGTAAATAGCACTAGCCAGTTAGTAGTGCTTGATGTTTCAAACAATCTATTATCTGGTGAGCTTGGACACTGTTGGGTGCATTGGCAGGCTTTAAAGCATTTGAACTTGGGAAGGAACCTTTTGTCTGGTGAAATTCCTAACTCTATCGGTTACTTATATTTGCTCGAGTCTTTGAAACTACACAGTAATCACTTTTTTGGATATATTCCCTCAACTTTGCAAAACTGCACTGTGTTGAGGTTCATGGACATGGCAGACAATCAACTTTCTGAAGGATTACCAGTTTGGATTTGGGAAATGAAAAATCTAATGGTTCTTCACCTAAGGTCCAACGAGTTCAAAGGAGAAATTAGTCAAAACATGTGTCAAGCTTCTTCTCTCAGAATACTGGATCTTGCCAATAATAGTTTGTCAGGAACCATTCCAAATTGCTTGGATCGTTTGCAGGCAATGGTGGTAGAAGATGACAACTCAGAAGATGACATCTCCAATCCTCTACAATTTCAATACGGTTATGATATTGGCTATGACAAGTACAGGGATAGTCTCATTTTGGTTCCAAAAGGAAATGAATTGGAATACAAGGAAAACCTTATACTGGTAAGAATGATTGACCTTTCCAGTAATAAGCTTTCAGGACCTATTCCCATTGAAGTTTCCAGCCTCTTGGCATTGCGTTTCTTGAACTTATCTAGGAATCATCTGTCAGGAGAAATACCAAAAGGCATGGGAGGGATGAAATTGCTGGAATCTCTTGATCTCTCACTGAACAACATTTCTGGTGAAATCCCTCAGAACTTGGCCGAATTGTCCTTTCTCAGTTTCCTGAAGCTGTCATACAACAACCTGTCAGGCATAATTCCAACAAGCACACAGCTTCAGAGCTTTGATGCATTGAGCTACATTGGTAACCCTGAACTTTGTGGCCCTCCCCTGACCAAAAAGTGCAGCAGCAACCAAGATGATGGAGCTTCTGATGTTGGACAAACTGGTGAAAGTTCCTTGGCAGAATCAGAATTTTATATTGGAATGGGAGCTGGATTTGCTGTCGGATTTTGGGGTATCTGCAGTCTTATTTTCTTCAACAGAACTTGGAGGCATGCTTATTTCCAGTTTCTTGATCAGTTGAAAGATCTTCTTTATGTGTCAATTGTCTTACAAGTTAGGCGGTTGTTTTCTAGAATTTAAGTTTCCTTGTAAGCAAGGTGATAGACATCACCTCCTAGAAAATGATGTCTTTCTCCTAGTTGCTACCATTTTAAGTTTAGTGTCTTAACACTTCATAAATTCCCTGTTGTCTTGCAAGCAGAGAAGTGAGCCAACAGGGTATGAAGTCATGTTGTGGATTTTGGGTGTGTTGATTAAAAATTGATCAAATATGTTAAGTCTTCATAAAATTATGCAGTATCTAGCCTCCACAAACTTTGATCAAATATGTTGGGGTCTTCATAAAATTATGCATTGTCTGGCCTCCACAAACTTCGCTACATTTAAGTGTGCATTCACATGATTATTAGCAATAACTTTTCCAATTTGATGCATGGGACTCAATTCTTAATTAGAAAGCTCATCCAAATAAACTTCTTGAGTACCACTGAATAAAAGTATGTTCTACCAAGAAGCTTGAACCGTTTATCAGTTAAGTAATCACTACGTGGAGAACACGATAAATCAGGATTCATGGGAATGACAGGATGCATGGGAATGACAGTGCCACCAGTGGAGAACACGATAAGTTTAGAGTCAGTAAAGGCAGTTTTTTACAAGTATAAATTAAATTACAGTAATAATAAAAATATAATCCTCTTCTGTTAGCAACATCTTAATTGATAAATTGTACATTACACGCCAATTTAGTTCTGACCTAAAAAGGCTGCCCAACGCCCAGTATACAAAACTCCCACTTGATGTGGTCTGAGAATGATAGATGTATGGCGTTTATCCCTACAAGCACAAAGGCTTGAAGTACTTGGACACATGACCCTTATAGGAGTGACTAACCATTTCACCACTAAACCACAAGTTCACAACACTCCTTAATTAATTTTCAAGCTATGTCTTATAAAAATATATTGTATAACTATTGTCTAAGTAACTTCATTGTTTGCAATTAACGATTGATCACCTCACCTGCAAGTATATTTGCCGTTGTCGAAATGAAAGATCTCCTAGAATTGAACAGAACGTTCAATTTCCTTGACCTGCATTCAAGTGAACACGAGAAACAAAATCAAACTTGAATGGAAGACTTGTATAAGTTAACATCAAACACCATTATAAATTTATAATCAATCAAGACATGTCTCAACTGCTGAACAAATAGAGTGGTTTGACTTTATCCGCACAACTTTTCTGTATTTTCTTTGTCTTTTTTTTGGCTTCCTGACGTTTCAACATCACACAACACTGAATGACCATTGACCAAAAAGTTTATACATCTCCACTTAATATTCCGTGCTTTATACATATTGCAAAACATCTTTACCAAAAACATAACGAAAGATGTACAAGCTGTTCGCTCTCCTCATGATCACTATGTTCTTGTTCCTGTTCGTGCTCCTGGCATGGTCTCTTCTCCTTCTCTCTTGCTTCATTGGAAAATCCATAAGGGACCCCACATACCCTCCTGTGAAAGTCACTGTTGTAGGACAACTCTTCCACTTCAAAAGACTCCACGATTACTTCACAGAAATAGCCAAAACCCATCAAACTTTCAGGCTTGTTGCTCCTGGACACAGTGAGTTGTACACCACAGATATACAAAACATTGAACACATACTGAAAACCAACTTTGATGGTTATTCCAAAGGCCAGTACAACCGTGAAATTGCCAGGGATCTCTTTGGTGAGGGTATTTTTGCTGCTGATGGTGACAAGTGGAAGCAGCAAAGGAAGCTGGCAAGTTATGAGTTGTCCGCTAGAGCTTTGAGAGACTTCAGCTGCTCAGTTTTCAGGAAATATGCTGCGGAATTAGTGAAAGTTATCTCAGAATTTTCTCATGCGGGTCTGCTCTTTGATGTTCAAGTAAGTGGTAACTGGCCTTAATATTTGGGTTTGGATTCTTTAGGAAAAGTAGACAACTGCACATGTAATGGTAGGAAAATGCTTGTTGTCTAGATCCACTTTTTACACCTGCTTTATACTTAATCGAAGACACTTTAATCACATATTCTTGAGTGATCATGAAGTTTATGAGTTGTAGCACTGATATTGCAGATATTATATTCCATTAGCTGGAAAACTTGGTAGGTAAAAATATTGAGTATATTCACATTTATTTTTATAGGATTTAATGATGAGATGTGCTTTGGACTCCATGTTTAAACTTGGATTTGGGGTGGAACTGAATTGCTTGGGGCAATCAAACAATGAGGGTAGGGCATTCATGAAGGCCTTTGACGATTCCAATGCCATTATCTATTGGCGCTATGTTGATCCAACTTGGCAGCTCAAAAGGTTTCTTAACATTGGTCAAGAAGCCATCCTCAAGAAGAACGTTAAGTTCATTGATAACTTTGTGCATGGAATAATTAAAACAAGAAGGGCCCAACTGGAAACTCAACAGGATTATGTGAGTTCAATGAATCGCATTGCATCCTTGAACTGATTTTCATTCATAAGATATCCACAGAAGGATGTAGCCAAATTATGTTCATCACAGCACTAGGACTAGGTCTTGTTGCAAATTATTACAATAATTTGCTTGACCTTTCTTTTTTCTTTTACATTATGGCTGGACATGTTGACTGGCATCTGTGGATTATCGTTCAAATAAGTATGGATTTTAGTTATGTAAGTGTAGAATGCGATTTTAACAAACAGTTATCTACACTGTTACTTAAGGCTAATTTGACACTTGCGTAACTAAAATCCACTCTTATTTGACTGAGATGTACGGATATCAATGAATATGTCTAATCACAATGTACAAACAACAGTACTGATTTTACATTGTAGTCTAATTGATTGTATTTGTATCCATGCTATTTTATTTGCGGCTTTGGTGTACATCTGAATTCTCAGAGATGATTTTCTCAAGTCCAGAAATGGATGTTACTATATTGATAATTATAAATATTTGTGGTGTTTCATAGAGTGAAAAGAAGGATATACTTTCAAGGTTTTTAATGGAGAGCAAGAAGGATCCTGAGAATATGAATGATCAGTATCTGAGGGATATAACTCTGAACTTTCTGTTTGCTGGCAAAGACTCAAGTGGGAACACACTGGCATGGTTCTTCTACATGCTGTGCAAGAACCCTCTAGTACAGGAAAGGATTTTCCAAGAAGTGAAAGATGTCACTTGCACCCAGGAATGTGAACAAGACATTGAGGGGTTTGTGGATCTTATAACAAGCTCCACCCTTGAGAAAATGCATTATCTTCATGCAGCATTGACAGAGACCATGAGACTATACCCTGTAGCTCCTATGGTGAGTTCCACATACTCACTCAAAAGGAAGAGCCATGATGTAATTTTACACTATAAAGTAATATAAAATCTAAACTATTTATATCTTGTACTAATTATTCCATTATATTTTAGGTTGACCTTATCATGAAAAAACTGAAGATAGTGAACCTGCAAAACCTACTACATATTAGACCATCTTTGGCTTTCACTGCCTTAAATTCCAAATCCCATCATTATGTTATTTTATGGCCTTAGCTTGTACATTTATATGTATTTGTGCATGGCATGATATAATATTAGGATGGGAAGATGGCAGAAACACATGACACCCTTGCTGATGGCTATAGAGTCAAGAAAGGAGATGCAGTGTTCTACATGCCCTATGCAATGGGCAGGATGACTTACATCTGGGGGGAAGATGCCAAGGAATTCCAGCCCGAAAGATGGCTCAAGGATGGAGTTTTTCAACCAGAATCTCCATTCAAATTCGTAGCTTTCAACGTTAGTGTCACTTCCTTTAAACACCTGAATTATTTGCACTGCAAGCAACACTACTACTTTTTTTCCTTTGTTCTTTTCATTCCTGGTTTGTCAGCTTTAAGCTTTGCTATTGTATGATTGCAGGCAGGGCCACGTATATGCTTAGGAAAGGAGTATGCTTACCAGCAGATGAAAATAGTATCAATGGCTCTTGTTCGTTTCTTCAGGTTTAAGTTGGCAAATGAAACAAGAAATGTCACTTACAGAACCATGTTTACACTTGTCATAGACGAGGGTCTCCCTCTCTCTGCATTTCCTAGGGAGTCTCTTTGAAAGAGCAACGACTCCAGTGTTTTTTGTTTTTCTTTTCTTAAGTTGGATGGTTCTTGTGGAAGTCATATGCTATGTCTTGCTGTGGATGATTTCAGCTAATTTCTACATCGTTATTTGATTTCAATATTTTGTGCCATTTGTTTGGCTTCACATTTTTCATGATGAAAATATAGACTTATAATGTTTCTGGTGTAGTAGTTATCTTTATGAACAATGATGTGGCCAACAAATTTGACGCCTTCAACGGTGAGAGGAACCAATTCTCTAGAGAGAGTCGAACCATTGTAATCATATATAAACCAAAATTCGGTTAATTGATGCCTAATAACGTCAATAATGTGTGTACAAGACTATGCGAGCTTCAACTGTACCCGAGTGTATATAAATAATGAAACATTATTGAATTGAAATTACAGCGTACTTTTCAAGAAAAAGTTTCCAATTGATTACGGTCTAGATACAGAGCAATATGAATTAAGGACCATTTTGGAAAACGGTCAAACCTCTTATTTATAGTCATAGACATAGTCTTAGATATTAATCTCATGGGATGTGAGTCATAGTTAGTTTAATCAGGTGATGTATTACTGGCTAGAAAAACGGGTACCACTGTTCTATTAATTATGATTTTTCATAAGAAAATAAAATAAAAATCAGTCAGAAAAGAATGAAAAAAGCCCGTAACAAATAAAAATGGCTCAGGCATAAAATAAAATGCTTTTATTGCCTTCTGTGGCCAAGAAAATCTATGACAAAATGCAAAGAGAGCCTCACAACTACCAATATTCCTTTAACATGCAGAGAAAGCTCCTTAAAGCATGGCTAGAGACATGCTTACTATGTAAGGTTCCTGAAAGGGTCAGTTCTAATATCCACTTTTAGTGGGGCTTTCAGATCTAATTTGTTATCTCTTTGACTTCCATGTAGTTTCTGCATTTCAACCCCATTTGATGAATTTCATACAGCATTTATCACTCTCTTATTGTTCTCTTTGTTAAATAAAGTTGCAACTGGCTGTGTTGTACATGTTCTTGGATCAAATGGATGAGGCTTTTAGACACATGGATGGAAGATTTGAAGTGTCTTTGGCAGATTCCACCATGATGTGGATTGTGCAATTTGCCATGAACAAAGCTCAAGAAAAGATGAAGACTAAAACCGGAGTCATTGAACGGTTGAATGAGATATCAAAGTTCTATGAGTTGGCAGTGATGCAACTTGAAGGCTGTCTCAACATTGTTCATGCCGAGACTGAAAGCAGCTCTCTAGAAAGCAATCATGCTGAAGTACTTGATGAGCTAAGAGAAATAAGAGATCGCCTGCAGGGCCGTCTTGAGGAATCTGAATTGGCTATATCAGAGAAGGATAGAGAGTTGACCGAGAGATTAGAGAATGAGTTGAAGCTCAGGCATGCTATGGAGCTTAAAGAAAGAGAACTAGTTTCTTTGGGTGAAAGCCATGATGGGATTGAAACAACAACCGGTCACAATGCTGATGAGAATGATCAAACAAGAAGGAACAAGCATGGTAAGGGTGATATTGGCGAATTGAGGACTTGTATTGATCATCATATGCTGAACATTAAACAAAGACTTGAACCAAAACGCGGCATGTTAGGTGAGGTACCGCGTAATGGCATTGACAGGAAAAAGATTGAAGAGATGGGATCAGACATAGAAATACTAAAGCAGACTATGGATATTGCTTTTGCCAAGATGCAAAGTGCTCTTCTCTTGTGTGAGATGAGGCCAAAAGAGAGGCAATGGAAGTTGACAATTGAAAAGGAGATAATGTCTATTTTGATTAGAAGTTTCATGAGGGAGTTTCAAGAGAGTGTTGATGCACAAGAGACAAAGAAGGATGAGAACCAGGTTCTCAAACGCTGGCAGGAGCATTGGCCACAAATGATGAATGAGGTTACAAGTTTGCAGCAAGAACTTGCCACATTGAATGAAACATGTGCTGAGGATTCTGACTGCTCAGCCCTTTCTTCCCCAACAAAGGCTTCACCAGAAGAAGGAAGTAGTGACAAGTCTACTAGGACATCGCCTCACAAGGTAGATGAGGTAGCAGATAAGGAAGAAAAGTCACCAAAAGAGGGAGAGAATGAAGATGGAAGCAACTTTGTTGCCAAGCTGATAAAGAATCACGAGTCTATTATTCGCCAAAAGAAGGAGCAAGTGAAATTGAGCAAACATGGGATTCCACAAGACAAAAAGGCCTCATCCTCCAGGAAAAGAAAGGAACGCCTCAAAGAAAGAATCCGCGTTGTTACAGAAAGATTGGACAACCTTACAAATAGGAATGCTGCAATGAGTGAACCTCTTTTCAACCAAAGAGCTATTCGTGACATTAAAATACTTCAAGGAAGGAAGTTATCAGAAATAAATGAGATGGATGCAGTTAGCAAGGATTTTGGTAATTGGGGAAGAGCCTGGGAGAAGGAAAAAGGAGTGTTTGATTCAGGAAATGAAGCACAGAAGGAAATAAGGGAGTTAACTATAGAAAAGGAATATAACACAATGCCAAGTTCAAGAGCAGAAGATATTCATGGTTCTGTAGGTGAAGGGCTGGTACAGGAACTTGAGAGTAAATCCTATTGTTCTGACATTGAGATGCTAATACAGGAGTGTGTTTACACATACTACTTTAGGGAAGTAATCAGTCAGTGGAATGAGTGCATTGAAAGAAATATCATTGAAAGGAAGATTAGTGAAGACATATATTTGATTGTCTTCTCTGAGGTAGCTAAGGATATCAGTTCTAATAAAAAATTTGCCCTGACCAATTGTCCGGGTGGTGAAGGTGAAAATGAGGAACATTGTTTACAATACTCAAAATTTAGTAACCGAGAGGATGAAATAGAAAGCACCATAAAGGAGGATATATGCATGCTTATAATTAGGAAAACTTCTGAGGAATTCAACACAATGATGGTAGGTTGTAATGTTGACAGTATAGTAAGAGAAGAAATGCATTGGATTGTCTTTGCAGAAACATTGAAAGATTTTGCCAATACTGCTGGTTCTGCTTCAAGGAAGCATACAGAGAACAACATTCAGGATAATTTTCTTGATCAATTACAGTTTATGATCACAGAAAGTCTTCTAAAGGAAGATGTCCACATGGTTGTCTTCAAAGCTATGGTTAAGGAATGGAAGCTGGAGTTAGAAACCTACTACATGGAGAACTTCATCAGGGAGCAGATGCACCAAGTCATCATGGTTGAGACATTGAGTGATGCTATTCTCTTTCCCATGAAAGTTAAATCACAGGTTCAACACAACACAGTTGCAGACAACTCCGGTAGTACTATGATGTTAAATCAGGTTCTGAAAGCTCGGGGAGAAGAGAACTTGACCATTATATTGTTAGAGTCTCTACTTAGATGTTTCGAAACTGAGGAGAATTTGATGCTAAGTGCAAAATCCGAGATCAAGGAACACAGCAAGCAACTGGACTTGGGTTCAGAACGTGGAGACCTACATGAGCATGAAATATTTGAAGATCTCATAACTGGGGAGGAACAGACTTTCTCTTCACTAACCAGCAAGGTGGAAAATGCGTTGCAACAATTAGGTATAAGCAAGGCACTGCTAAGAGAGTTAGGCACCAATTTAGGCCACAGCCTGCGCGACTCGGAAAGCTTTCATAATCAAGCGTCTACTAATGAAGAAGAGCAACTGAACCCTTCTTCTTCTGTTTTCTTGCCCCTCTTGAGTCTTTCACAAACATTTTCTGAATTTGAAGGAATGGCAGGCGGGAGAATTGAGACTATGACTTTGAGGTATTCCACCTTTCATTCCAGTATTTTTTATGTGCATAACATTTATTTACCTCATGCTTCCCTTATACTGTCCAAAAAAAATATGATTACAGATTGGCAAAGATGAAATGTTGTTTGGATCCGGTCATTGAGTTATTTGGCTGCTTGAGAAGCAAGGAATTGCTTTACCAGAAGGCCTTCATCAAAAGGTGCCAGAATCTCCAAAAAGCTGAAGCTGAGGTAGCACAATCTCACACTCTCTATATTCAGTATTAATTAGTTAGCTAAATAAAAGAGGTAAGGCAAGTCATTTTCCTTCTTGACTTCTTAGAAATGCTAGTAGCCTAGTATTAGTTGAAAATGCTCAAAACTAAAGCTTGTGGGTTGAAATACAGGTTGATCTTCTTGGTGATCAAGTGGATTCACTTTTGACATTACTTGAGAGGATATATGTAACACTTGGTCGGCATGCACCAGCTTTGCAGCAGTACTTTGAGGTAAGAAATTGTCTGATTTTCCAGTGAAAAGCATGTCATTTGTAAAGATCATGCTTAGTTTATATCTGTTAATTTATGTGGACCATAAATTTTGTTATTATTATTATTTCTTTGGCATTTAATTGTTCTAATCTTCAACAGGTCTTCAACATTTTGGAGTTAATAAAAGTTGAACTGATTAGAGGAGCTTCTCAGACAGCAAGTTTAGTGACCTAAACAAATGTGCATCGTTGTACAATATATTCTTTCTATTTAGTTTTGCAATAGGGGGTACTATTCATAAAAAATTGTGTTCTCCAACAGAAGTCCATAAGAAGTTTAGAGTTCATGTTTTGGCCAGATCTTTCACTACTTTTTCTTCCAATTTATGAGTGACTGTAATGTCAAATTGCAAGGGAGGCCACACGTATATGTTGATCCAACTCCAGTTGGCACACTTTATTAAATACTTTAAACCATTAAATTTCATTAATTCTATCATTGGATTGAAATGTTTCATGAGAAAATCCAAATTCAAAAAATTTTATGTCATTTAAAAATTAATTACTACTTCATTTAATGATTTATATTGATGTTTATTTGCTTTCAAAATACAGGTAAATGTCACCTGTTATATCATTTGACAATTAAATTAATATCTAAGATAATGTTAACAGGGTTTAATTTTGCAAGAGTTTGAGCTGATGTTAATAATCAAAGACAAATTTGAAGACAGACACATAACAATATAAGATATTGGCAACACAAATTAACTTGGCCTGAATTTACTTCTGGGTCCTCTTTTGACTTGCCACTCTTCACTTTCCGCACTGATGATGAACTGCACCAGAGCAATCCCCTTCTTTTAATACATTGGGTACTCCATGCTTGGGATTATTGGAGATGCAACTTCTCATACAACTTCAGCATCATAATTCAACGCTTTCATCTGAGCTTCATGTTCATTCTCGGCCACCGTTTTCCGAAGATAATCAAAGGTACTAGTAAGTGAGGTAAATTTCATATATAAGTCGGCTTAGCCCATAAGAATATATGAGTAAGTGATTGGACTGCTGTAGCATTTAATCTTCTCTGATAAAACTGTAATGCATAGGGATCATGAAATTCTGTTGCACCTGAATTATTAATTGGCATCCTTATAGGGGTGCTGCTATACCCAGTAGGCGTAGGGTTGGATCTTGCCCTACAACAGAGTAAAATAAGTAATACTTCTTAGCATGACCTTGACATTAATATTTCATTGGCTTAAGAAAAAGCAACAATAAAATTACACAAACAACCTCCTCTGGCTACTTGTAGTCTCTTATTTGCTAATGCTAATCTAAGCATTCGGTACTGATCTGGGATGGATGCATGAATACATCCAAGAAGTGAATCAAAGATAAAATAAAATAAGAAACAAACAGAGGTGGAATAAAGAGTCGGGGGAGGTTAAAGAAAAAGGGAGGGGATCAAAAATAAGAGGCATTAGGGCTGACAAGAAGCAACAATGATTTGACTTGATAAGCGGCCGCCGCTGAAAGCAGAACCACGTACAACTCCTTCATGTAACCAAAAGGAGTGCAACGCGTGGTACAAAAAGTGAAGCATAGAGCTCGAAGAAAGTACTGACAAAACAAATGATTTGATAGTGGAAGGGATTGAAAAGACTCAGGGAAACGATGGCAAGGGGGGACGAGAAATCACAGAAGGGAAGGATATATAGAAAAGGAGAACAAGGAGAGAAGAGAGACAATCTACAGAGAGGAAGAGGGAGCAGGGAGAGAGTCGCACAATTGAGTGATACATGTAGAGCTGAGTGGGATGGACCCAATCTTAGAAGCCTTCCTGTTCATAGTGTGAATCGGGACCCGGTCACTAAAACATTTGGTGACTCCACTGGGGAGTCATGAAGAGCAACAAAAAGGATGGCAGGATGTTCACACTCTTTGCGTTTCAGGGAGACCTCATCGGAAAGAGTGAAGAATACTCAACGTCCGAAGGGGGACCCAATGAACATGATTCTTTCTATAGTTCTACCCGGGGAAGTAGCAACAAGAGAACTGAAGATGAATCATCACGAGTTTCTGTCCCGAAACGGGTGTGGGACCACCTTCTCGTGACCACAAGGAGTGGGGGCAAGGAGAAGAAAGAGTGCAGACAGTGTGGGAACAATGAAAAAATGGAAGAAGACTGGATGACACGCAGTGCCGCGACGAGTGCCTCTAAGGGGAGTCACCAAGGGAGGAGAGCGGATAAGGAGAAATGGGTGACCCAGGAGGAGGTGCTTAGACTCCTGGAAGAATGGAAGGAGGGTAAAACAGGTGAATATGACCTAGACCCGCCTTATCCCACCTACATTGCGTGCTCCCATACCCTATAGGGTATCAACCCCATACTTTCCGCAAGTTTGACGGGTTGGGAAGCGTGCGGGGGCATCTAATGGCCTTCACAGGTGACCTAGGAGTATACAGGGAGAGTACGGAGCTGCGCTTGAAAGAATTATCAAAGTCCCTTATGGGAAGGGCCTTCACTTGGTACACTAAACTACAGCTCGACTCATTGCATTCATGGGAGGATTTGGCAACGAGCTTTTGCAGCAAATTCCTGGAAGAAAAAGGAGAAGTCCACGTGATGGACTTAGGGAGGATGAAGCAGCGTGGAGACGAACCTCTGGCAATGTTCATAAAGCGATATAGGGACAAGACACTACAATGTGAAGAGACACTCCCCAAGGCTGACTTAGTATATGGTTGCATCAAGAATTGTCACGACTCAATTTAGGCACGTGATCGGCACGTGAGGAATTCCATTCTCACGTAAGCTTGTAATCTGAATTTCAAATTCTGCATGCATGTTCTGCTCTAACATCCATGAATGATAGAAAATTTCTCTTTTTCTGCATATAATTCATTTATTCTCTAGAGTCAAAATCATCACACTTATAATCTGGTAATAACTTTTCAGATATCAAATTGTGAGTCATTTATACATATAAATCAAAATACACTTTTCAGATATCCAAATTATCATATACAAATCAAAATATAATCACAATATGCCAATGCGAAAACAAACATGCTCTAGGTCCGGGACCCTGCCTGCAATGTATTGGAGCACTCTAACCCAAACACTATATGCTTGACCTACAGACTCACCGATTGGAATCTATGACTGCTGGGAGGTTTACGATAGCTGCTCTATCTGTAAAAATAAGATAAGGAAGAGAGGGGTGAGTTTTATAACCAAAACTCAATGAGTGAATCCTCGCCTGAAACCCCCTTTCATGGGACAAGAGAAAGAATACATAATGCACAAAAATCATAATAACATTAATAATATAAGAAAATATCTCACATAACCAAGTATAAATATATTTCTAGAAGTCCTGTATCATCATCATGTTATAACTTAAAACAATTTCTCTGAATTTATTTTCATACCTGAAATCATACAAATAATACAATATAGTAGCTCCTAGAGAAACAGTAATCTCTGCTCTGGTTACGCACAATATCTGTGACGTAACAAAACTCTGAATATAAATCTCTAGTCACATCTGGGCGTTACGTATCGTCATCCCCAGTGTGACAATCAATCTCTGAATATAATTTCTCTGAATATCTTTGGCCCGAGCTACTTGGTACCAAGGTTAACGGATTTACTGCCGTTAACACACAGCCTATTTCTCTATAGCTATCCTCTAAACTAACCAAATAAATCAAATTAAACTAAAACCTTTAAATCTTTTTAATTCTCTAAAAGCTCTAAATCTGCCTGATTCTAACAGTTTGACCTTAGCATAACTGTGGCTATGAATCATGTCCAAGGGATCACCCTTTGTAGACATTTATGATTTTATAAACTCACAGAATATGTATCCGCCAACTGTTCTGAATCTCACAAAGATTTCAAGCTCTAAAATTCTTTTTATGTCTGAGTTTCTAAACCAATTCTCAACAACATGCTTTCATGCACTTGAAATCCTCAAATCATCATAACATTTCTCAAAAGCTCAAGATTCTCTAACAATCATTTGCATAATCCATATTCAACATAATAAGCATTTCAACAATCATAAATCTTTAACAATCACAATTAAAACCAATTCTAAACAGAATCATTTTATCAATAATGGTCCCATGAGTTTTATCAAAATACAGGTTTCATGCCTTCAAATCAACAATTCCAAAACATATATTCAACAACAGTCTCAATCCTTGTTGTATAAATCTCTAAAATCAAATAATACATGATATCTTTGTGAAAATAACTCTAATGCAGAACATAGAAGTCACAGATGAAAACCCACTCACCTGGAGGGGTAAGATGCACAACCACAGCACCAACAAGACTCTTAGAAGCAAAACTGACAGTAATATCTGACATAGAGGCAACAGAACTCTAAATTAACCTCTAAATCCTCTAAATATCTAAGAATCCATCTCTAATACAATAGAAGACTTCTCTCCTTGAGAAGCATAAAGAACCACCCCAATAACAAAGAAGGAATGGAGAATAGAGAGAGAAATCAAGAGAATAGCATACCTTAGATCCTTAGAAGGAAGAAAAATGGAGTTTTAATGGTGAAAATGTGAAGAAATGAGGTAAAGAGGAAAAGGAATCGTGTTTCTCTGCTGAAAGAGGGGTAGGGAGTGTGTTTTGGTGATGTTGAAGCTTCTGGACCCCGAACAGGGGTTTTTAAATCATCTGTCGACCGCTGCAGCGCTCACCAGAGAGCATAGAAATTCACTTCCACTGTTCTGCTGACCGCTGCAGCGCTCACCAGAATGGATTTTCACTCTCCAGGATAGTTTCTTACTCCTCAAAATAGTCTCTATAGTCTCCTCCTCTCTAAAACTCACTTATTACATTTCTTAAGTAAAGTTAATTTTTCCTATTAACTTTTAAACATAAGTGTAAATAAGAGAATACCCCCTATTTGGATTCAAATAAAATATCTAAAAAATCAAAATCCAACCCAATCAAAATCTAAATTTTGGGTTTTAGTTCAAATCCAAAAATTTTCACGGTTTTATAAGCTCATCAGTTAAAAAAGAAATGTTTAAAGGTTTCGAAAAATTATTTAAAAATCACTCTTTATCTCAGTTTTCTCTAGGGAACAATTACCGGGACTTTTGGTCCCAAGAATGTGACTCTATCATATGGCCCTCCAAGGAAGTGTAGGGCCCAGACTTAGCAAAAATTTAGAACTCGGACTGACAGATAGGATTTGAATTGACAGATAAGGGTGATTGACGCTCTTTTTGTTCAAAAAAATTTGTTTAACTCTTTTATTTAAAATTTGGAGTATTACAAGAATATAGAGGACGGGTCAAGGGTGTTTCTCCAGATGAGCAGGATCTCGACTTTCGTGGAGTTATTGAGAAAGGGAAGTGATGTGACCGAATCCTTGAAACATCAAGGAAAAAGGTCCAAATGAGAAGAAGCAGTGTACGAGATCCATATGCTTCGGGGGCGAAGCGAAGAGAGGGGAAAGGACCATAGGCCAGAAAGGGACAAAAGCAACTATTTAAGGTGAAGAGACGAGTAGAGGGTATACAGGGGGCACAAATGTGTGACCCAGAATGGAAAGAGAACCTCCAATGTTTCCTGAGAGCCTACTACCAGTAGGGAAGGTTTGTGAGTTGGTAGATGCCTGGGTAGCAGAAGGGCTAATAAAACCCGCCACAGAGCGCAGCGTTTCACGGAAGATGAAAAAAGAAGCACTAGTTTCTGCTACGTTCACGACTCGCAAGCGCACGGGTTTATGGATTGTAGACAGTTGCGCAAGATATTCCAAAGAGAAAGGAAGGCCGGTAGGATAATCATACCGCAAAGGAGCAGTAATGTACACTACCAGCCATTATTGTGGCACGCGGTGAATGTAGTCATTGGGGGCGAGGCAATAGTAGTACCCATGGATTGTGAAGACGAGCAAACCATGAAGCCTGAGCATGCGGCACAGGAAGTCTTGGTGAGGGCGGTGCTGAAAATAAAAGCTATGAACATGTGCCTAATGTAGTTGGGGTTTGATGAGGAAGTGCAGAAGTAAGCCGCTGAAGCATTAGTGAAGATAGCAGAGCAAAAGGGAGTGATTGGATTGATGAATGCTCCCATTGAACGATTCACCGAGACACATGTGAATGTTATACTCTTTAGAGAGAATAAGAGAATGAAAGAAGTGCCATTACACAACAAGTCGCTTTATGTGGAACCAACGATAGAGGGCAGAAGAGTGAGGCACACTCTAGTGGATAATGGGTCAGATGTCAACATCATGCCTTCAGGGACTTTCGAACCGCTGGGTTTGACAAAGGAAGAAAAGTGGACAAATTCGCTACTGTGTTGACTTTAGGGACCTTAACAAGGCGTGCCCAAAAGACAATTTCCCACTACCGCACATTGAGAGTCTGGTGGATGCTACGACGGGCCACAAATGCTTCTCGTTCATAGATGGGTTCAGTGGGTATAATCAGATCCGCATGGCTGCAGGTGATGCAGAGAAGATGACATTTCGCCCCTCATTTGGTAATTTCTTTTATGAAGTGATGCCATTTGCTTTGAAAAATGCGGGTGCCACATACCAACAGGCCATGACGGCCATATTTCATGATATGCTGCACAAGAACGTGGAGGACTATGTAGATGATTTAGTAGTCAAGTCCAGGTGGAAGGAGGAACACATAGGAGATCTACAACAAGTATTCGAAAAGTGCAGAGTGTTCAAATTAAAAATGAATTCACTTAAGTGCGCATTTGGGGTGTCATCAAGAAAGTTCTTAGGTTTTTGAGTACACAAAGATGGCGTGTCACTGGAGGAAGGCAAAGTAAAAGCGGTAAAAGACATGCATAGCCCAAGGAGCCTAAAAGAATTACAAGCATTTTTGGGAAAAGTT
Source organism: Dalbergia cultrata (assembly GCA_031216105.1). Lineage (NCBI taxonomy): Eukaryota > Viridiplantae > Streptophyta > Magnoliopsida > Fabales > Fabaceae > Dalbergia > Dalbergia cultrata. The sequence continues at coordinate 68,669,957 of CM062344.1, forward strand.
GGATATGTCAAACGGTTTATACCTGCCTTAGCAGAACTCATGCATCCTTTCAAAGAGTTATTGAGGGGAAGAGATATCTTCAATTGGCAGCTAAGGCACCAAGAAGCCTTTGAAAAAATCAAGGGCGTCTTGACCTCCAGCCAGACCATGGTGCCGCCTGTTCATGGGAACCATTACTCCTATATCTAACGGCGACAGACACATCCATTGGGGGTTGGTAGCACAAGAAGAAGGGGGAGTGGAGAGGATGGTATCTTACATTAGCAAAAGCTTGAAAGGGCTAGAAGAACAATACCTCCCACATGAGAGGTTATGTCTAGCTCTGGTGTACGTGGCCCAAAAATTCAAGCATTACTTCATGGATCACCAAGTCCGCCTCATTTCAAAGGCACCTACATTCCAGTATTTGCTTAGTCATCAGGGCATGTCCCGAAGAATGAGTAGATGGGCGCTTACGCTCAGTGAATTCAATATCGAGGTTGTACCCCCGCATGGCATTGAGAGCCAAGCACTTGCGGACATGATGGTGCTTCTCCCTGAAGAACCACGCAGGCCCATAGGGGTAAATTTGGTCAACGATCCCATGGAAATTGATCTATGTGACTCTGCCTCGGGAGGGGTATTGTACTTCGATGGGGCCCCTTCACAGCGGGATGGAGAGGCGGGTATCAAGGTGAGCTTGGAAGATGGATGTGAAGTTATCATCCACTATAAGCTAAACTTTCCGTGTAGCAACAATGAAGCGGAATACGAAGCCCCAAACCGAGGGCTCCAAGGGTGTATTGATCTTGGATTAAAGAATCTCCAGATGAGGGGGACTCGAACCTGATACTAAAACAATTGGAAGGCGAGTATGGTATCAAGGAACCCTCGCTAGCCTTATACAAAGGAGAAAGCAATAGATTTGATGAAGAACTTTGACCAAATAGAATGCATGCATATTCCCAAAGCGGGCAACAAGGAAGCGGATGCACTTGCAATGATAGGAGCAAGGATGCAAGTGAACAACGAATTGACATGCGAAAGAATGACAAACCAGCATATGATAATCCTGAAGAGGAGAAAATAGGGGAAGGAGATTGGCACATTCCTTTACTTCGACAGCTACAAAGAGGGGGAGCACTATGCTCCAAGACGACTGAAAGGTTCATGGCTTATTTAGGGAGGGTATACAAGAAAGAGGCCGAGGGGTTGCTCATGCGGTGTGTAGAAGTCGAAGAGGGAAGGGAAAAGATGGAGAAAGTGCATGATGAAATGTGTGGGGCCCAAGGTTGAAGTTTGCACAGGAAAATGCAGAGGCTGGGGTACTACTGGCCTAGTATGAGAAAAGATGGGGATGAGATGCAAAGAAAATATGCTAGATGTAGTGAAAGAAGGGAGATGAAAGAAGTGAACTTTGCCGATCGCGGAGAAGATTGGAGGCGGCCTTTACTAGAATTCCTTGAGCGGGGGGTGTTGCCGGAAGATCTCAATATGGCTAAGGGGTTACAGAGGAAGGCCAAAAGATACCAAGTCATAGATGGAGAGTTGTACAAAAGAAGCTTATTGGGAGAGCTCATACGTTGTTTAGGAGGGGAGGAAAGTGAAAAGGTTCTGAAGTCGGTTCACGAAGGAGAGTATGGGAGACACCAAGGCGGGAGAGGACTGGCCATGAAAGTTCTTCAAATAGGCTACTTATGGCCCACCATTGATATAGATGCCATGGCCGTCACAAAAGGATGCCAAACATGTTAGAGGCATGTGGATAGAATCCAAACCTCGACAGTCAGTCTACACCCCACGCTTTTGCCTTACCCGTTCCACACTTGGTGTCTTGATTTTGTAGGGCTTATTTCCCCCTCGTCGAGAAGGAGAAAGTGGATCTTAGTGGGAACTGAATAATTTACCAAGTGGGTAAAGGCTGTGGCGGTCAAAGAATCTAAGGCGGAAATTATGGTGCGGTTTTTTAAGGACAACGTCATCTGTCACTTTGGGCTCCCAAAGAGAATTATATCAGATAATGGCACGGTCTTCATCAACTGTTGTGTGGCAAATCTCTTGAAGCATTACAAAATGCAACATGACAAATCCACCCCCATATCACCACCAATCAAATGGGCAAGCGGAGACCACAAACAAATCGTTCATTAAAATCCTAACAAGAATGGTACAAGATGCACAAGTAGACTGGGGACAATATCTTTCTCTGGCGTTATGGGCATACCATGCAACAAGGCACAGTGCGACCCGAGCCACCTCATTTTCTCTAGTATATGGAACAGAAGTGGTGTTGCCTATAGAAATCATGGTACCTTCGGCGAGGATGTGGCTATTCGAAGGAGAAGACCGCGTCATAGTGGTAGAACTTGCAGAAGAAAAAAGGGAAGGTGCGAGTGCCGTTTATGAAAAGATGGTGAAGCCGAGGATGTTTTAAGAAGGAGATCTCGTGCTAAAAGCTACAAACACTGTCATGAGAGGCCAACACACTTCGAAATGAGCTCCAAAGTGGGAAGGCCCCCACCTAATAGATACGGTATGATCTAGCGGATACTGCAGCTTAGTCAATCCAAGTAATGACAAGAAAATAGGCCCGTTTAATTTTCAGTTCATCAAAAAATATTATGTTTAAATTCTTGAAATATGTCTAAGAGATTACAAGTTATCCCCATAAATGCCAATCATATGTCACTGACAATCGTTAATGCACTCTTTTGAGGATGCCATGAATGAAAAATAGGGGCTTGTCTTTTATATGACTATGCTCTTCAAACCATTGCCAGCAAGCGCCTTAGTTGCCTCACTGTAAAGCGGACCTAAATTTCCGCCCGCATGCACCTCAATTGCCACGCAGTGAAGCAGACACAAATCACTACCCACATGGGCCTCAATTGCTTCGCTGTGAAATGGACCCAAACCGCCGCCCACATGTGCCTCAATTGCCTCACGGTGAGGTGGACCCAGACGACTGCTCGCTTGCACCTCAGTCACCTCGTGGTGAAGCGAACCCACACCATCCCCCGCATGTACCTCGTTACCTTGCGGTGAAGCAAACCAAAACCACCTCTGGGTGATAAGTAAACCACCGCCTGCCTTGAAAATATTCATCCCCATTTTTACTCTCCAACCAAACATACCCTAACACATTAATGAGTGAGAGTCTAAATAAGTTATGCAATCGAATGGGTTCATTTTCGCATTTATAAATGAATTTTCCAATTGTACCCAAAAAAGAATTTTTCAATTGTTAAAATAAAGGGGTATCGGGTATGTTATAGAGTACTAGCCTAAACTTTAAATACAACAATAACTACATCTAACTTCTACGAAACAAATTATCTTAAACTTGGGCATACCTTTATCTTAGAATTGCTCAAACACTCATATCTTAGAATTGCTTGTGCCTCTAATGCCTCATGACAAAGCGAACCTAAACTGCCCCTAGGGAAAAGCGATTAGATTACTTCATGATGATACACCGATGTTGCCAGCACAAATTGAGGCCACCATGTGGTGTGCAAGATCGCATGGCCATATGGTGGTAAAAAGAACCTAGCCAATATACTTGATTACATCAAGTGCTTGTCTATGCTAATTAGTAAAAAAAGCCAAATCTTCTTACAGGACTTAATCTAACCCAATTACATCACGATTAAGTGTGCAACTGAATGTAAACGTATTCCTAATCACAGGGCTACTTGAAGTTCGGGCGTGGCTCAAAAGGGGCACTAACACTGACAAAAATAAGAGAGGCGTGAGTTATAGGCAATTGTTTGAAATTGTACAAGTACGTCTAAAGTAAGTAAATTATATAAACGATGATGAATTCACATAATGTAGCAATTTACAAATATTGCCCGCAACACCAGACTTATATAATCAAGGCATTGCAAGGACCCGGCAAACGAAATAAATATTTTTTCTACTAAACTAAACATCGAAAAGCAAAACATCATCAACAGCGGCTAGCCTAGCCTCTTCTTTCACTAGTATAGAATGCTTCTCTAGCAATGATCGATGAGAAACCTCCATAGCTGACAAAGACTCCTTTACACGTACAATTTTGCAGTGAGGTTAATTGCTTTGTCGTGAATGGTTTCTCTCTCCATGGCGACACGAGCCAAGGCATTGAGTGGTCAGCTCGGGGAAGGAGATAGTACCTTGCGTTCCACCTCGCTCAGCCAATCTGCATTGAAAGCAAAGTCATGAAGGGTTGATAGTAAAGATGAAAAATCTACCCGAAAAGTGGAGGCGAGAGAACGAATAGAGTGCTGCTTCACAAAGAGCAAAAACTCCCCCAAAATGGCATAAGTGGAACCATGATAAAGAAGAGTGGTGAAAAGACGTATAGAAGGGTGCGTAGATAGGAATGACACCAACACATCCTTAACCTCAGGCATAAGCGGATGGCGAAGTTTGCTAAGGTGAGCCTCAATCTTTGATACATGAATACGATCCGTCTCCTCAAAAAAAAAAAAAAGTTATGGGGATATAAGGTATGAGTATGTGAAGTGGGCCACTTAGTAAGAAAAGAATAAGCACACAAAGAAAATATTTACCTTGTACTAACGAAGCCTTCGCCACAAATACATCATTACTAAGCTGAGGAATGGCATTAGTAACCCCAACAATAGCGGTAGCTGACCTTGTGATAGCGGCAAGACGCTCAATAGCTATAGGATGAGAATCGGCAGAAGCGGCGCCACCTGCATGCCCCGTAACCCCCTCCAATGAGGTCCCTTCAGAATCGCCACCTAAGGGAGCGGCCTCCACAACCACCTGGGGGCTAACACTACCAATTACAATGACATCTTCCTCCACAGCAGGCTAAGGGCTAGCATTATCAGCCACAACAACACTGTCATCTTCGCCCTCTGAATGTGTACTGCTAATAGTCCCTGAAGTAAATGGCGGATTCAAGACGGGGCGAGGTTCATTCCGTTCAGCACCCAAGCCCCCAAGAGTCTCAGTAACTATCGCCTTAGGAAAATCGCATGCCACAGGAGGATGTCGAGGAGGTGGTGTTGAGACACCTGTAAAAAAAAATCGAGGATGGGGGGTCAATACGAATATACTAGATGTATAAGAAATTATCCTAGTCAAAAGAATGGTAAATTTACTTGAGAAATGTTGAGCAACAAGCAAGGAGGTGTCATGCCCTGGAGCAGAGGAAGGTAGAGGAACATGCCTTGAAGACCCCTCAACCTTAATAGCAGCCTAGGTAGAGGCATGTATGCGGGATGGAATCAGCCTTCGTGGAGGGGGAGGAGCTCTGGTGGCCTCCCGAGCAGGGGTAGAAGGAATCTTTACCTAATACACTTAGAACCATGCTCGGATGCAATGCCCAAAGGTCGCTTACCCTTTCCGGCAGGGAGCAAAGAGTAATAAAGGTCAGATCTTAAGATAGATAGAAAATGATCGGAACGGGGGGTTCCACAGTACGTTCTGCATCTTGAAGGCCTTGTAGCAGTAGAGCACACCAATATGCATACCATTCCTCTGAGGCCCCCATGTCTTTGCCAGAGTAAGGAACGAGCTTAATGTCAGGGTCAGCATCCGTAGGAGGATGATTCAAATAGAGTAAGTGGATAGGTTGGAGATCAATGTTAGCATTTGAGGGCATCAGGTCCCACCCTAGCTGACGAACGACACGGTCAGGGTGGTACAAGAAAGAAAAGGCATAATCGCCTATCTAACTGAAGTGATCCCGCCTAACATACCCCAAGAGAGACCCCACTTCACATGATAAACACCAGAAGTCATAAACATCCTCGGAAGAAAAGTCAAAACAGTTTCGCTCAATAGCACTTGAATGATCATACACGCAATATGGGTGCTCAAAACTGCTGAAAGAAACAAGGTAAGGGCGAAAAATAAAACTCCTTTCCTCATCTAGCACATGGCTTAGGGGAACCACGGCTCGACCACCTTTCTTGTTGGCTCTGCGCCAAACCCACAGATGAGGAGCCAAGAAATCAAGATCATCACTGTGAAAATTACGTGGAGACCAGCGGGGCGGACCATATTCCCTGAAATGTTCAAAGAGAAACATGGAGAGAAAAGTGGTGTCCAAGAAGCTATTCAAGGAGAAGCGGCCATGAGAGATCTCCAATTGCTTTTGAATCTGGTCCAGCTTGGAGTATAAGCCACCCAAGAACATGGAGGCTAAGGGGAGGCGAACTCCCGCAGCTAACATCACTGCAAACAGATACACCCCAGGACTGACAGACTAGGTAGAAGGACCCGGAAAGATGTAGCGATAAAGCCAAAATGCTATCAGCACCTGAAGTTCTGTAATAGATTCATAATGGAAGCCCGCTCGATATTCGGCCACACTTCCCTCATCTATGTTGATACGCTCGAAATAGCCAAAGAAAAAGCGAATATAACCTGCGCATGTCTGTTTGGCCTGAGACTTAAGCTTCTACAGAGTGAGGTCAGCCGAATAACTTGCACTATCAACCGCCTCGTCTTTCAGGAATTTCACTGAAAGAACGATATCTGAGGGCACAGAATCCTCGAAGAAATCGAAATTGCCAAAGTATGGCGATTTCCACATCACATGGGCATCTTTGAAAGAATGAGTGAACTCACCCCAAGCGATGACAAATGTGTGAGTGAGACTGCTCCATCGCTGCACCAGCTGTTCCATATCGCCCACACACTTGATCACGCCCAGCCGGGAGGATTGATAAACGGAGTCTTTTATGCCCACCACATCTAGTCGCCCCATTAGGTCCCTGCCACGAGAAAAAAGATCATCGACCCATTCAGTCCAGTTTTTCATCTGACCTGAGTGACACACAAAGTTCATCGGGTTGTAAGGAAATTCTCCCTTCTTCAAATGCATACGGAGCATGGAGTTTCCCAAGTCAGTATTGGGGGCTTTTGGCTTCAAAAACCGATTGCGCATGATAACATCATCTTTAGGTTGCGAAACAGGGCGGTAGCTGAAGGGATCTTCCCTTGAATCAAGGATTTCAAAAAGCGAGAGTTGGAGTCTTCTTCTAAAATTTGATGCTTGCCACGAAGATCTGTCAACCGAGGAGTAAGGGTGCCATTAGATAGCTCATAATTGAGACCCGAAGGAAGGTCGCTGCATCGAGTTAAAGGGGGGATTGATCAGCAACAGCTGTACCTCCGACCCTAGGAGAAGGTGCACTATCTTGATCACTCACTGTGCGATCAGAGGAGGGCGAGTACCCCCGTGATACACTCTTCGTGGCCTCGAGAGACGTCATGAGAAGGAAGGAATGGGACGAAGAATGATGGAACAAAGAAAATGAAATCAAAGAAAGGGTAATCCAAATGTGTGAAGGGACAAAGAAGATAGAAAGGGGAGGTGATGAAAAGTTAGAGTAATGATCATGGCAGAAATTTAAAATAAGATAAAAGAAGTAATAAGAGTAGTGAGAGTGGTGAGAGCCTAGAGGAAAGCAAAAAGGCAAAAAGAGCGGGAAAGGGGAGGTGATGAAAGGTTATACCTATATTATTGTTTCACTAATATGTATATTTAGGTATCATTGTACATGATTAAATGGAAGTAAATTTTCAAATTCTTTCATGGTTAACACTTGCAAGTTCTTTCGTATGCATATTTAACTTCATATGGTATTAGTTTTGATATAGTAAGATTGGAATTAGTTTAGAATTTGATCCAACTAACTTAGAATTGGTTGACTTTGCTTTGAATTGTTTTGATTTAGCATTTTATGCCCTATCTTCAGGTTAATAAACTAGTTAGGAGCCAATTTATTGAAAAGAAAATATTGTGACATTACCCACATTTTTTAAGTGTGGTTAAATGATCATTGGGAACGTTGCTAAACAACACCTTTCCCACACATGTAACTGCCATGCAGCGTTGGAAGATCATTTATCCACATTCATAAAACGTGGTTAAATGTTAATTTTGAATGTGGCTAAACGACAAATTGTTTGTAGTGGAAAATCATTTTATAAAAAAATTATATATTTTGATAATTTTTAGAAAGTAATTAGAATATCAAAAGATTAAGTTTCAAATTTTTTGAAAAAAACAGTTACTAATATTTTTTAAATCATATATAGAATTTAAATTACATATATATATATATATATATATATAGCACTCATAGTTAGAGCCAAGGTTTTCCTTCATGGTTAGATCATGTGCACCTAGCTATACGTCTAATTAAGGCCGAGTAGGCATGTGATGTAAAACATTACTTACGGTACCCGGCTTTTAAGTCGCACAAAAATACAATTAATTTAAATATTAGTATAATTTAATACTTTAATTCATCAATGAAATAAGAAGTCATTATAGATTATAAATAATATGTCTGCAAAAGAAAGTAGTGTTGGTTAGTGCCTGAGAACATGTCATAGTGTCCTTGGTATTGAAATCAATGAGCGAGGCTGCATGCGTTATTAAAAATATTATCATCATAGGTGGCCTACGAGGCTACGACGTTGTCTTGGTTCACCTTCCAAGTTCTTCATGATAAATATAATTATAATTAATTTCGTGGACAATTTTGGAACTAGAGGCAAGCATAATAGTCCCCCGTCAAAAAAAGAATAATAATATTACAAAATAAATATGGGCATATGGCAATGAATGAAACCAATGATATGTTGTTATCCATACCCATAGACCAAAGGGATTGTTAACAATAACTATTCCTTTTTTTTTTTTTAATGTGCACAACTTTCTTATTTTCAAGAATACCCTTACTCTCTAGGAACTTTGAGAAGTTATAAACAAAATATAAAAGAAGTTATAGAAACCTTAACATAAACAATTAAATTTAAAAAAATACTATAAATGAAACAAAAATGTGGAGTGAATCCACTAGTTTCTGTATAATAATTGTTGCAATGCTATTTTCTCCGGTCTAAACATATCTAATGTACCTATATATTATGTTATTTGATTGTACATAGTTTTAATAGGAAAGGAAAAACGTATTAGATATAATAAGAAAAATATACGATATCTTTTTCCTAAATTATTCTTCAAGAGTTGGTACAATATATGTTTATATTTACCATTTGAAATTAGAAATAACTTGAAATTAAACACAAAGCCTAAGTTAGGCCTCCAACCACAGAGCTCTATGCTTTGCTGGGATTCGATCCTGGGTGCGCTTTTACCAGAGACAGATGAGCCAAGCCTTATGGGCAAGCCTTATATCTATTTAAAGGAGCCTTCTACGGTGGGGAGAGTGAACTTATGGAATATGATGGGGAGGGTAAGATAGTGAAAATAATGAAGAGTGAGAGGCACATTTAGAATTATAAAAAAATTATACTTAATTTTATAATTAAAACTGATTAATCTGGATTAAAACATGTTATTTTCCCTCCTCCGCAGCAAAACTTCCCCCCGCTCCCCTTCTTCTGCCTGCACTCCACTCTTCTCCCTCACTGTAGCAATCTCAAACTCAAAGACAGCTCACACCCTCTCCTACCTCCATGCCAAACACCTCCCTGTTAGTCATTGGAGAAGCCCCCACCATCGGTTGCACCCTCATCGACGTTCCAACCACCTTGGTGTTGCACGAGGCTATGAGGTCACCGTCTTCTCTCACTCCGCTCCAAGGCCACCAGATCGGCAGTCGACTCCCACTCCAAGGTCACTGCTTTCCCTTCCGCGACGCTGTAAGCCACCCGCTCCGAGGTTGCCGCCCCTCCGAGGACGCCACCAGGTCCAAGGTCGCCGCTTTCTAGCGTGAGACACTCCGAGATCACCGCCCACTCCAAGGTCGCCGCTTCCTTTTACGTAAGGCTCCACGGTCGCCGCTTCCTCTCACGCAAGGCTCTAAGGCCGCCACTTTCTCTATCGCGATGCTTCGAGGCAGCCCCCTCCAAGGTTGCCACTTGCTTCAAGGTTCGTGTTTCCTTTGTTTTGGAAAAAAAAAATTTTCCACTTTTCGTGTTGCTCTCTAATTTTCTGAATATGTAGAAACCAAAACCCTTATTATGATTTCCTAGAGCTATCAAGAATGAGCAAATAACAATAGTAGATTCAAGACGCTGCTTGCCACCGCAAAGTCAGTGTTGCTGATTCTCATACTCTTTGATTATAGCATGAATTAAGCATGCTAGCATGTTTTGATGAGTATCTTGAACTCTGGATTGGCCATGTCTTGAGCTTGTTAAATTATTTTAGCTATTTATGCAAGCTGTTTTCATTAAAATTTGAGCTTATGGATTGGTCATGCCTTGAGGTTATTAAATGTATCTGAGACATGTATCTGAGACATTCTTTGTTAATTAGAATATATGGGGCTAATTTGTTAGGCAAGGAAGGTACTAATTAAAAATATTCAAGCATGTATGTGATTCCTTTTTAACATTGTTAGGTTTACTTCATTTCTTAAGGAATGGGAGTTTATTTTAATTTTATCAGAATTTAGATGTCTCAGTAAGAAGAATTGCTTCCTTATATTTCAAGAGATAACCTCATTTTTTTTGTTCACTTATGTCATGCTCATGCTTATTTTAATTTGCATTTTGTAGTTTGCATTCATCTTTGTCATTGACTCTTCTCTGTTCTTTGTTCTTGTAGGTCATTGGGACAATATTCAAACTTTTTTCTTTATCCCCTCAACTACCACCCATTCTGGGTGCTCTGATGCTCACAGTTTCCATATCAGTTGGAAAATTTCCATATCAGTTTCCATATCAGTTTCCTTAGCCTGTAGCTCATTTTTGGGATCAAATACCAATAAATACATATGAAACTAGTCCAACAATGATTAGAATTCCTCTTGAATTGGTTTGATAGATGTTGGTAATTTTGCATAGTTCTCTAGTAACTCTATTTAGAAGCACCGACAATTAGTTTAAAATGCTAGTAATCCTGCAGATTTCTTTTACATTTTTCCCCCCAATCATATAAGTCTTAATCAGCTTAATTAAAGGCTTCCTTACCCTGTAACCATTTTAAAATGATTAGAATTTCCCTTGAATTGAATTGTTCGTTATTGGTAATTTGACATCGTATGCTGGTAATTACTTTTGAAGTCGCTAATAATAATTATAAAACGCTAATAACCATTTTAATTAACTGATCATATAACATAATTGTCTATCATAATTTATTTATTGTTTATAGTAATTTTTTGTATGTATTTTTTTAATCTATTTTTAACTAAATGGTATAATAAATCACATATTAATTAAGAATCCATTTTCATTTTCGAATAAAAAAATTTATTGTTTTACTCTAAACAACTTAACCAGAGAAACCCAATTCCAAAGTGATCGAGATTGTAACAAACAAAATTTCAATTTACATCTCTTTAGTCCTAAATTCTTTGAACCCGTTGTCATTTCAGAACTAATAGCTATTTTTTAAAATAGTTTTAACAAAATCTTTAATCTTCCATGATCCTAGATAGCTAAAAATGCATTTATTGATAATATTTTAATATTTTCCTTATGATTAAAATTAAAACTTATAATAGTTTGAAATTTAATATTTAATGTGGAATATCCATGTCGTGGTGGTAACCGAGAAATACAAATATAATTTCCCAAAAATCATTACTAAGTAGAGCTATATGAAAGTTGTGGATCCTAAATTACTTTGACAAATAACACGTATTAACAGTTTCCTTCAAATGACTCTTCATTATTACTACATAAAACAACTACATAATTGGGCCTATTTTCTTAAAATTGTTATTAACCAACCAAATAATTCATTCTAAACAATGTATGCGACCATTTCTTTCTAAATCAAATTATTTAGGTCCATTAAATAATCTTCATCATGGTAAAGATCAAGTCAAAGTTTGACATTTGTCGAACCTTCATTGTTTAGTCATCTGAACTTTTAAAACAATATTTTTTTTTGTGCAATCATAAAAAGAATATTGCATGGTCATCAAAACTTGCAAAAAATGCAAGATTATTTTTTTAAAATTAAATAAATCTTAGATAAATAATAAAAAAATAAAATTGTAACGTTTCAAATACTTTTCAAACACATTATTTTATAAGAAAATAAATACATATATTACATAATATCAGTTTAATTATATATAACAAAACTAAAAACAAATATAATTGGTAAAAAAGTACTTACATTAAATAATAAATATTTATAAAAAAATAAATTTTTTAGCTCAACAACTAATATATAATATAAAATTTTTAATTTTTAACTCGTAAAGTATGTAAATAAATCATAATCATGCGTAATATATAAAAGTAATGATGAATAACTTAATTTTAAATAATTATGATCAAATTTTTACAATCTTAGAACTTATAGAATACTATTTTTGTATATATATTATTTAAATAACAAATACTTATAAAATACTAAAATAAATAATACAATTTAATACACATTCAATTTTAATTAGTAAATATTTACGTACATACAATATTGAAAATTTTTATACAAACAATTTTTATTTGCTTTTACTTAATGTTTTATCATTGTATTTGTATTATTTGTAAATAAATAGTATGATATTACTAAATATATTCATCAAATATTTTACGTACTGTTACACCATACACTGTATAATATTAAAAATTTATCATGATTTATCCCATCAGATCTTATATTATTAGTTCTTATCTCATCAAGCGTATTAAATGGATCCTAAATTACCAATAACAAATTCCTCATTATTATAAATAGCTATTTTTACGTCAACAATTTTCCCTCCCACTTACCTACGCATTTTCGTGTGTACTGCACACTCAAATCCCCATTACTGTCTTATTCTACCCATTAATACTAATTGGAAAAGCTTAATATGGGTTGCAATCATAATTTTCTGTTTTTGCGTGAGTTGTGTGCCAGGCCATTGTGTGATTTCAATAACTTTGGCCACTCAGCAATTACACGCATATGGAGGAAGGACCATGGTCGTCCCGGACCATGTTAGAAGGACCCCTCTTGTGGCTCTTTTTAAATGCTAGGTCTGGTCAATGTTGTAGAGTCCATGTTGTAGAGCACAGGCATCATTGCCACTAAAGACACGAAAGCTAGTAAAGGCCCTATGATTCAAAGTAAAAGGGGAAGTCCAGCATATAAAAGCCTAAAATGAGGATATTCACCTGATTGAGCAACCTTATGGATTGAGAGTGACATAGAAATGAGGATAAGAGTAAGGTAAGGAGGATGGCATATTTTAGTGCCACCACAAATTTCAGCGGGGATCCCAAGCTATATGGCCCAACACAAGACAAGCTAGAATGATACCTCGCCAGAGCAGCCTCCTGTGTTGGAGCATCGCGCTTCAATGCGAATTACACGCACTGACACATGCCTCGCTTCAGCGACCTCTTTGTTTCAGAGCGCAACAAAAATAGCGCTGCAGGGCGACACACGTCCCTCCAGAGCGCTGTAGCCCCTCGGTTTAGTGGCCACCCGTGCTGTAGCGGAACACGCATCACCCTAGATCACTGTAGCGCCTCGCTTTAGTAGCCTCCCGCGCTTTAGCACAACACATAATCACGTTAGAGCGCTATAGCCCCTGGCTTCAGTAGCCTCCAGCGCTGTAGCGCAACGCGAATCACATTAGAGCGCTATAGCCCCTCGCTTAAGTAGCCTCCAGCGCTGTAGCGCCTCGCTTTAGTAGCTTCCCGCGCTGTAGCGCAACACAAATCACACTAGAGCGCTGTAGCGCCTCGCATTAGTAGCGTCCCGCGCTTTAGCGCAAACATGAAGCAGGCCTTTTGCTTCAGCGGGCATTGTTGACGTAAAGATTAAGATACTTCCCCATATTGACCTTCAAATAGTTTTTTTCCCTCGAATTATTTAAACACAAAAGTTTCTAGAAGGAATAATTTTCACATACAAACAAAGTTGAAGTAGATAGAAAACATTTAAAGTAAATAACCATTTTTTCTAACATATTTCATTTTACCTCAATTTAGTCCAAATATTTTTAATTTTGATATCAATTTAATCATTTTGTCAAATCTTCACTCATCTTTAGAAGTGGAGACCAATGGTAATTCAATTTTTATGTTAAATTTTTTTAAAAAATTAAGATTAAATTGATGTAAAAATGTTTATACTAGTATCAAATTGATGTCAAATAAAATATTTTAGTATTATGAAAAATATTATTTACTAAAAAATTTAACACTCATCCAATTATATTTTAATTAAATCATTAAAATTATTTCACTCTTACAATAATTACCTAAAGTCATCCAAAAAATAATACACAATTCATTTATAATCTTGAATAAAAATATATAATTGATCTATTTTTAAAATATTTATAAAGTAGCATTGCCCTAATTAAATATATCATTTCGCCACAATTAATGCACACAATGTCAAATCATTCTAGAAAATAACTTGGGATATATAGGGGCATTTGGATAAGATTTTTGGGTGCGAAAATCAATTTATAAAAAAATTATATATTTTTATAATTTTTAGAAAATAATCAGAATATCAAAAGTTTAAGTTTCCAAATTTTCTTTTGAAGCTACAAATAATATTTTTTGAAAAAAAAAGTTAATAATATTTTTTAAATCATATATATATATAGAGCACTCATATTTAGAGCCAAGGTTTTCCTTCATAGTTAGTTCATGTGCGTCTAGCCGTACGTACTAATTAAGGGTGAGCATGCATGTGATGTAAAACATCACTTACGGTACCCGGGTTTTGAGTTGCACAAAAATACTGTTAATTTAAATCTTAGTATAATTTAACACTTTAATTCATCAATGAAATGAGAAGTCATTGCAGATTATAAATAATATGTCTGCAAATGAAAGTAGTGCTGGTTAGTGCCTGAGAACATGTCATAGTGTCCTTGGTATTGAAATCAACGAGCGGGGTTGCATGTGTTATTAAAAATATTATCATCATAGATGACCTACGAGGCTACGACGTTATCTTGGTTCACCTTCCAAGTTCTTCACCATAAATATAATTATAATTAATTTCGTGGACAATTTTGGAACTAGAGGAAAGAATAATAGTCCCCCGTCAAAAAAAGAATAATAGTATTACAAAATAAATATGGCGATGAATGAAACCAATGATATGTTGGTTCAATCCTAGGTGTCATTGCTTAGCCATTGTTATCTATACCCATATATCAAAGGGATTGTTAACAACAACTATTTTTTTTTAATGTGCACAGCTTTCTTAATGTGCACAATCCCGCGCTGTAGCGCAACACCCATCCCTCTAGAGCGCTGTAGCGCCTCACTTTAGTAGCCTCCCGCGCTTTAGCGCAACACAATCCACATTAGCGCCCTCGCTTTAGTGGCCTCCTGCGCTGTAGCGCCTCGCTTTAGTGGCCTCCTGCGCTGTAGCGCAGCACACATCACGCTAACAACACACACCTTCGCTTCAGCGGCCATCCTGATCAATAGGAATATCTCTTTTTTTTCGATAGATTATATTAAACAGTCCACAAAAAGGACATGATCGAGGAGGAACAATAACCACCATACAATAGACAAGCTAATCAAATACAAAGCATTAACTATTTGAAATATAAACTCTTATTCCAGGCTGTTGAATTTGAAATATAAGGATAAAAATACTTTTAGGGGGGCAAAATTTCAGCGTGGATTCCATGCGATAGCGCAACACAAGCCAAGCTAGAGCGCGTCACATACCTCGCCATAGCAGCCTCTTGCTTTTTCGGAGCATCGCGCTTCAGCGCGGATTACGCACACTGACACATGTTGGCGGGTCACATGCCTCGCTTCAGTGACCTCTTTGTTTTGGAAGGGGGCAACAAAAATAGCGCTGTAGTGCGACACACATCCCTCCAGAGCGCTATAGTGCCTCGGTTTAGTGGCCACCCGCGCTATAGCGGAACACGCATCACACTAGAGCGCTGTAGCGCCTCGCTTTAGTAGCTTCCCGCGCTTTAGCACAACACAAATCACATTAGAGCGCTATAGTAGCCTCCCGCACCGTAGCGCAACACGAGCTTTAGCGCAACACAAAATCACATTAGAGCGCTGTAGCACCTGGCTTCAGTAGTTAGTAGCCTCCACCGCTGTAGCGCCTCGCTCCAGCAGCCTCCCGCGCTGTAGCACAGCACGAATCACACTAGAGCTCTGTAGCGCCTCGCTTCAATAGCTTCCCGCGCTTTAGCGCAGCACAAAATCACATTAGCGCTATAGCACCTTGCTTCAGCAGCCTCCACCGCTGTAGCGCAACACGATTCACACTAGAGCGCTATAGCGCCTCGCTCCAGTAGCCTCCTGTGCTGTAGCGCAGCACACATCACGATAACAATACACACCTTGAAGAAAACTCTCTCTCTCTCTCTCTCTCTCTCTTTAATTTTGTTCGCTGAGATATGTTCATGAGAAATTACAGTTACTAGATAATTTCAGTAATTTGAGGCTGGAGGAATATTTTTTTTCCACCAAGATATTATATTCACTCGAGGATTGTATAATGTTAATTGTATGGGCTCTCTTCGTTGCTGGATCAGATAGCATACGTGAAACAGTACGGCATGGTAAACCTTTTAATATTGCTGCTGTGAATGAAGATAGACATTGGACAATCATCAAATTGAGCTTGAAAAACTCGTGGACAGAAATAAATTTATTGATGCATACTCTATACATTCAAAGTTTGGTTGTGACTTAGCCTATAAGTACATCATATATTAATGTTTCATACTTCATTAGTGGCTGAACTATTCGTAGCAGGAAATGGCTGAAAAGTCAAAATACATTCACTGTTTGATAACTGTTGATTGATTAATACATGATCGATACATTCCTTCTATATCCATTCAATCTGTTTATATTACAAACAAGATATCTAAGGCATAGCGTGAGAAATAAAGAACAATGATGTTATTGCTAATTTGCAATGGCTTACTTAAATTCCTTTCATTGGTTGAGTTAATTGCAGCATTTGAAGGCAAGAGTCTTTGTCTCTTCTTCAGGTAGTGTTCAGAACCAGGTCATATAATACATAAATTCACCGGATTGGATTATATATACACTCATATGGAAAATGATTTACTTGATTTGGCAAGCATGCACACTTTTACGCATTGAACTCTGCTTTTGTGTAAAGCAGGTTACCTAGGAGCAATTATTGTTTGGAAGTGAGTGATGAGAATGTCACCATGGTAGCTGGCACAGTTGCCTCGCTAGGTAGGCCATTCTTCATGACTTCACTCTCCCCGTTGGTCGAAGGGTCCGACTAGAGCTGCGTATACGGACCGCAATCCGCAGACCAATCATTTTAACCCTTAATCCACATAAAAATGGATAAGATATTTTTTAATCTGTAAATCCATAGATTATTTTGACCTGCACGCTTAAATCACGGATTAAACGTGCTAGGCTTGCAGTTTAAAGGACCAGTGTGCAAGCCCGCATTTTTTGTTTCAAAATAGAAATATTTAAAAGTTTAACTAATACATCTAGCCCAAACTATGAAACCAATTTACTTGTATAAAAAATTTAGAAGACAACTCAACACAGCCATCAAAAGACCACAAACTAAAAAAAGAAAAAAAAAAAAAAGGAACAAGTCTGACAAAAAAAAAAGAAACGAGATGCTTAAGTGGAAAAGCAAACAACTTAGCCCACCATGAAGGGAGTGAACGATTTTACATATAAAAACGTTTTTATTGGAAATATGAAAGAAGACAATGAAACTTAAATTAGGACACAAAAATTGAATCACTTAAGTTCATAGTTTTCAAAATAGGATTGGACTGACTAGTTCGGATCGAAAATTGGTGAACTGGTGGCGAGCCCATTTCAGTTCTCTCATAAGACCGGGGGGGGGGGGGTCAAAGTTGAACCAAGCATGCAACCTGCTATGCAAGAACCGGCCTTGCCTACCTAAGATGAAATTTTAATAACAATTCCATCCATCAATATCAAACCCAATCTGCCTGAGCTAGGAAGCACATGAGAGGCAAGACAAACACTAGACCATTGGCTTCTTTGTGTTATTTTATCTCATTTAATGGTATTAAATTATATTTTTATATATTAATTTAATTAAATCGGGTTCAACCGCTTCAACTACCAACTCATTGATTCAATTAATGACTTGATGACTCAGTATTTTGATTGAGTTGACTATTGGTCGGATTGTAAAAACTATGCTTAAGATAGCCATTTGATACTCTATTTTTATGTGAAACGAAAAAAAAACTCGATCATTTACATGACCATTACTTGGTGGCTCGACTCGAAAAAAGGTCGGATGAAAAGCGAGAAGAACCATAAGGTTGATGTGTTTCCTTGCAACTATTCGTGGACAATTCAAATTCATAGTCGCAAGGTGCACATTTTTTTGCAACTATATTTGTTTGATTAAAATTCATGCTATTCATCTTTTTCCCATTTATACTACATATTTGTAATTTTTTTTATGTGTTTGATGCAAAGTAAAAAAAGGGTCAAAAATTTTATTGACAACCTCCATATATAAAATTGCATAAACTTATCCATCAAAATTTTTACCAAATTTCTACTCCTATATCAAACACACTTTAAAATGAAAATTTTCTTATTTGAGAAAAAAAAAACTCGAATTGAGTACAAGTTGGGACTCTAGAGAAAATATATACCTTTAATTTTTAGAGCTTGGTCAAAAGGTAAAAGTGAGAATAAAATTTTCATGAATGAATTTCTCATATAATTTTATGCTTAGAGTTTATTTATGAAAAAATTTACCTCTACTTTTACTCTATAAACATGGACAATAGCTGAAATCAAGCTGCACCATTTTCCAAATCCATTCCCATCTTAATCTTTTCTTTCCTAGCCACAAAGTCAAGCTTATGAAGCACCATCAACATGGCGACAGAACAAGAGAACGCCATCACTGGTCCAAAGATCCAAAGGAGAAGGGGTAGCCCTGCATGGAAAACTCTGTTTCCCATAATGTTCAAAACTGTGGCCTTTCCCATGAGCTCCCTCAAGTACTCTGGGGTCACCAAGCACGTGACATCTTGTGGTGTGCAAATGAGGATGCTTAATTGGTTGAGAAACCTAATTGAAAGAGAGTGAAAGAGGAAAGAGAACAAGAATATGGTAAAGAGGGTTGTATATTTTAGTGCCACCGCTAATTCTGCATGTGCTCCGTAAACTGAGTCGATGAGAGGCTTCTTCACACTGTAAGTGCTGCTTATCACTGCTCCAAGGCCACAGCAGAGAAGGATGGATGTGCTGGCCATAAGGGTTGATTCCATTATCAGGTTCCGAATACTTTGGACCGCTACAATGTTCTTCTTGTCAATATCCTGCATGCAGTAGTATTATATATACATTTAACATCACAATCAATCATATCTGCATCACTGTATCCTATATATATATATATATATATATAAATTATTTGTATTCATAAAGTATGTAACATTGTGCTGAGATACTCATATTTACTCTTAGATGGGTTGTGGATCCCATTTAATTTGTATCCCATATCTCATCCAAAAACATATGAGAGTGTATCGACACGGTGTCCCATAAATTATAAATACAAATAACACTACTCATATATATATATATGAAAGATAAGTGAGATATGATTATATAGAATAAACTATTTTGACTTATCCAATAAGTATTTTACGTCATTTTCTAACAAATAAATTTTTCTACAAATTTCATCTTTTTAGTTTTTATAATAGAAAAATTTTGGTGGGTACTTATTCCATTCATCAGATCCTACCGATTAAACATAATTTAACTAAGATATCAACACATTGATTATAGCTCCTAGGGAGTATGTTGCCTAATACCATCAAAATTAAACATCAATATCATTATAATATCTAAATACACAAGCTCTTATTTCAAGTGCAAAATATTTGAGAACGCATGTAATATTACATAAATATCTGCAAGATTCTTCATATTGTAGAACTACAGCTGCACAAGATAGATGTGTGTGTGTGTGTGTGTGTGTGTGTGTGTATAGAGTGGAGTTTAAGGCAAACCTTCATCATTGTTGTAACCCAATAACATCGGCCATGGGCATCTATTCCGAAGATGGTTAAGGAAGCCTGTGTCCGGATCTTGTGCCATAACCAAACATGGTAAGCAAGGTTAATGAGCAACCCCAATGGTACCAGCAGCACATCCAGATAACATGTTCTCCATTCCATATGTGTATATATATATATGGCTGGATGAACTTCTCTTGCCCTCTACTTCACTTTGGAGAAGTTTGTGCCTCTCTTTGTGACATTCAAAGCTTTATATATATAAAAGCACTGGATCTACAGTTGTAAGTGAATACTAAGGGCTAAATACGGAGTAATTTTTTTTTTTTCTTGCTATGTGTTTTGACTTATGAAATATTGTTCAAAGCTTCCAACTGAAGTCGAAGTCCAATGAGAGAAATTGTTTTCGTGTCATCGTTTTACTAGCGAATTTCAATTAGGGGAGCAATATTCCATATTCCATTCCGGTTAAAGTTTTAAACTAACTATATTCTAATTCCATATTATCTAATGTATGTCTATATTCCTAACTCTTATATTCTTTAGTATCTTTGTCCCCCTATCCTCTCTCTTTCTCTCTCTCCGTGTATGTCAGAGTCATGAATTTCAATTAGGCAAAGGGTGAATGTGGATCCTAACATTATTCTCCAGTAATTTTAAAATGCTGACAGACGTTAAAAACAACTGTGCATACATAAGATCCTCTCCTTTTGATGCCGGCATCATGGCTCAACCCTTTAAGAATATGCTTCCTTCCAACATCAAATTTAGCTCATTCTTCTACTATTGAACAAGGGTGAACTGGACCTCATTTCAGGCAAAATTAAATGATCTTAAGTTAAGCACAAGATTTAGGATTTAATTAGCTGATGTAAAGATATACATCACAATAGGTTCTAGAGGGAAAATAAAATATAGGTCAAGTACAATGAACCCACTATCCAAAACGAAAGAGTAATCAATTCATAGTTGTTTACCTTGCCGAATATCCCCGACATTCATCCACACCACAACAATTAGAATTTTTTATTGCTTTGCGTTAGCACTTGGATCACTCTTCACTGCTACTTTTCAACCAGCATAATTAAATGTTAGTATCAACCGATATTTAGTAATAATTAGCTCATCAATCGAATAAATAAATTATAATTACGTGTGTGTGTGTCTATATATATATATATATAAATGATGAATATAACAAATAGTGAGGAAGGAGAGATATATGAAAATGCTGGTAGAAGCGATGTTGTGGGGTTCATGGTGGATTGGCATCCTATGCAGATTACTCGTAAGATTTGGGGTTCCATGGTGGATGTTGTTAAGGTTGCTACCTCTCACATAGTGCTTTGGCTCACTTGGAACACTTGGATAAGTGGACTTGCCCCCCGATTGACAGCGTTAAACTGAATGTGGATGCGAGTGTTCGGCTTGTGGAGGGGCGCCATGGTATTGGAGGTGTGATCAGAGACTCCAATGGGAGCTGGCTTAGCGGGTTCTCATGTAGGGCGAGGTCTATAGACGTCACTTTAGTGGAGTTGTTTGCCATCAAGGAGGGATTGCTCTTCGCTTGAAATTATGAATGGAGAAGGGTGTTTTGTGAATCGGATTTTCTGGAGGCTGTAGATCTAATTTCTACTTCTCAAATCTTTCAGGCTCCTACTTTGCAAAGTCTTATTCATCAAATTAAAAGAACTTGTGCATCGTGATTGGGTGGTCTCTTTCTGTCATGTCCTCCGCTTAGCCAATAAGGTGACTGATTCTTTGGCTAGGATTGGTGCTGTGGAATGGGACTCCTAGATTGAATGGATTCCGCATCTTAGAGGTATTGCTAGTTTACTCACAGCTAATAACTTGAATAGCTAAGGGTGCGTTTGGTTTCAGTTTTCTAGTTTTCAGTTTTTCAGTTTTCATTTTTCAATTTTTGTGAAGGAAAACTGAAAATTTCAGTTGTTAGTTTTTTTAGTTTTTCTTTTATAAAAGTTGAAAACTGAAAATTGTAAACAGCAAAACAAACACAACCTAAGTGTCCTTTTGTTTGTTTGTTTTCTTTCTCCATCTACCCAAAAAATAATAGTATATATAGATTACTTTTTCACTCATGCATAAGATTCAATTGTAAATCACTAAATTGTGAAGATAAGGAATTCTCCACCATAGTAAAGCATCTGTCTTACTTAGTAATATCCTTCCTTTGCAAATGTGTCGCACATACTCGTGTAATAACGCTGACGCATCAGTATATATGCATCATGCATTCACTTTATTTAGTGCATGAATGGAACTTATTCCGTTGGGTCATTTCTTTTTTTCTTCAGATTAGGTAGATTCATTGCCATAGGGTTTAACACATGGGCCTCAGGTTCTTGGAACACTTACAAAATTTTATACGTGATTTGTTCATAAATAGAGTTGAACCCACTCTCTTGTGGGAAGTGGAGTTGACACATCATGCTCTAATCCATTTTAGAGAGGAATTTACATATGGAACAGAGGACTAATAATTATGTCCCCACTAATTAAAATTTGAATATATATATATATATATATATATATATATATATATATATATATATATATATATATATATATATATATATTATCATTATTTTATTAAGTTTGATCTTACGTTGAGAAAAAAAAATTATTTACAATATTTTATTATGCCTATGTATTATATTTGCCCCCATTACCTTAATTTCATGGATTTGTCATGGCTCCATTTGCATTACGTCGGCTCAATTTGTATGCCTAATTTTTGAAATCAAGATAAGAAAATAGAAAAGAAAAAAGAATAAGAGAAAAACGAATCCCAGTGTTCACGTGTAAGTGAACATAACAAAAAGATTATTACAAAGGATACTTATATATAGAATATTCAGTCCCATTTATATTCTATATCTAAATTCTCTACTTTCTTTGTTCAACTCCACTTGCCCCAGTTAGCCCTATTATTCAGTGCGTAGTGACTTTTGCAAAGTGTGATCTTAATATTATTGTGCAAAGTGACCTTTGGCGACCTCGTTTGTCTAACATATGTAGGTACGTCTATATATCTAGAAATTAGCAATCTTATTATACTTGAAAATCTTGTTTCCAGACTGGAAAATTGAGGTGCTGCAAATCTAGTTTAGACTAGTAGGTTATTGGATTAAAGGTGGTGCTCGTATAATCTAACATTTTATTCATCAAAGCAATCAAAAGAGACGGAAAAAAAAAAAGGTTGAAGGTAATCATAATCAAAGCCCTATATTACAAAAGACATGAATTATTTCGGTAAAGCGCTTCTGCGTTTATATATGCCTTGTACAAATAGCTTACTTCTACAACTTTTATATTGTAAAAGATAAACCTGATGACGCGCACACACAATATTGTAAAAGAATTTCTCGTATATATATTTCATGTTGTTCTTAGTCTTATTTAGCTAGCTAGCTGACTACATGTATCAAACATAGTCACTTTTGTCATTCACCAGCTTTGCTTTGCCACTCCCACAGACAAAGTCAAGGGTATAAAACACTGGTAACATAGCAATAAAACACATGAAAACAAATATCCAAAGCAAAAGAGGAAGTGCCAAGTAGAAAATCCTGTTCCCCACAGTGTTCAAAATCGTTCCCTTTTCCAAGATCTCAGTCAAGTATTCTGGGGTCACCATGGACATGGCATCTTGTGGTGTGCAAATCAGGATGGCCAATTGGTTGAGGAACCTGATTGAGAGGCTGTGGCAGAAAAATGAGAACAAGAATGTCGTGAGGAGTGTCACATATTTGAGTGCTACCATGAACTCGCCGTGTGTTCCATAGATAACATCATCAAGAGGCTTTTTCACACTGTAAGTGCTGCTTATGATTGCTACCAAGCCAGCTGAGAGGAGTATGGAAGTTGTGGCCATAAGCGTTGATCCCATGATAAGATTACGGAGACTTTGTGCTACTAGGATGTTCTTCTTTTCAATGTCCTGCCATGGACACATAATGTTTTGTGAATTAAGACTTTACATTGTTCATATGGAAGGAAAATTGAGTTACTTCGACTATATATATTACAAATACTAGATACCAAAAATAGTTTCTCAAAAATATATTGAGAACAAATTAGTCATTCAGAATTTAAAAATTTTATATTCTTTCTTGCATTTCAAAAAATGAATAAATTGATTTGTCTTTACAGGTCCATGTAATTTACAAATGTACCTCTTCTTAGTATACTAAAGATATTCATATTCCCAATTTAAATATTTATTCTTGGATCTTATTCAATGCACTAGCTTATATGGTTAAGAATTAAATGATATAGACTCCTTAAAAGTGGGCAAGAGTAACTTAAAGTTATAGGATTATTAACATGGATGCCATTTCTTTTCTTTGTAAAGACTTCAACCAGGACAAAAAACGAAAGTGGAGTCATTAACCCACTTTTTTCTTTTTTTTGTTATATAGTGACCTGCTTTTAAATGAAAGTGCCCTTCATTTTCGTGGTTAAAGATTCCTAAACAAGGGCAGCCAATTGTACATGTAGATTCTCTCAGTATTCAAGATTCTATAAACTCATAACCATTTATATCACAGCAAAGAGATGGCCCGGAAAGCAATATCTTTTAACCTTATGAAGCTTAATCTGTTATTGATAATTAGACCTCAAGCTTTCCTCTGGCTCATGATACGCGAAAGTAAGTTTAATTATGTGTAAATTATTACTAGTAAACACCGTGCTCTCATCAGGAAAACGAGATAACATCAAATTCGGTGGCCGAAGCATCTAATTAGAGGTCGATAACAAATGAAACTCATATGGTCGATTATCATATGATACTAGTATTCATTAAAAATTCATTCACCACCACTAGCCTTGTCAATTAGACTCCACGAAGAGTTATCAAAGTTATGATTTTAAAAAATCAATCTCTAGCTCCAGCGCCTATATCAGAATCTAATTAGCTACTCTCCATCAAGGAGGTAACAACTTCTTCGAGTGGAAAATACTCAAAAGTATTCATATTGATATATAATATGACAAATTAGAATTGGCATGGAATATAATGGAAAAGCCGGTTGTATCTAAGTTTAAAATTGTATGCATTCCTTCAATTAGAGTAATAAGGATGAAGTCATGAAGATCAAATTACAGTATAATATATATTTGTTGTTATATAAGTTGTTCATGAGCAAGATCATATACATACCTTCAACATGGCAGGGACCCAGAAACGTTGAGCATGAGCATTGATTCCTAGTGTGGTGGAAAAAGGCTCTGTGCGAGTCTTATACCACAACAAAGATGATAACTAAGGGTTATCAGAAATCCCAGCGGTACTAATATCATATCAAGATAATATTTTCTCCATTCCATATTATATATATATATATATATATGTGTGTGTGTGTGTGTGTGTGTGTGTGTGTGTGTGTGTGTGTATTTTCTTCTTCCTAGCTCCTCTCTCCTTTCTCTTCCTATATATAAGTCTAAAGGTGTTTGGTTGTGTGAGAGTGTGCTTCAGCACTGCTTCAACGTTGCTGTGATCCTTGGAGATTCTTTGTCCCAACAGAGAAGTTCTGTATATAACGGAAAATCAAGTTAGCGGAACGTTGAAAAGGCAAAAGATACCGGCAATATATTGAGCTTTATCTCGGGCCAGTGACTCTGCGGTTAATCATAGTAATATTATTTTTACAAGTGGACTGGTTCCATGTTTTTATTTTTAGTATATATTTTAAGGGTTTTGCCATGACAATACCATGATAAGGAAAAAAAGAAAGGTAGGATGCGCCGCATGTACCTGAAGGGAAAATCCACATTTTAAAAGTTTAATTCAATTAAATCCTTTTATTTGCATAATATTTTTAAATATTGAGTGTAGAAGCAGTTAACTAACCAATGAGGTGTTGGTTCAATTAGAAGGGGCTTGAATCCCTTAGGCATAATTAGGTACCGGGTTCAATTATGAGATTTATGTGTATGGAAAAATACTATTGGGACAGAATCTTACTCCCTTTCCTAATTTTTTTAAAACTACATTAAAATTGTAACCAATTAAGTATTTGGCCCAGATTAATGTACCTGTTAGTATATGTTTGGATTGATAGAGGTTGATAATATGGAGTGAAATTTTAAATAGCTCCATTATTTGGATATGTTTAAGTTGGGTGGAGTGGAATTGAAATAGATAGAACTCATTTCACTAAACTACATTGTCTCCTTCTATTTCTCTTCCCCTCAAATTGTGTAGAATTGGATAGAATGAATAATTTTTTTTAATAAAATTACTAATTACTCCTATTACCAATATTACATACATTTTAATTTAAGAGTATTATAGGCATAGTTCACCGGGTCGGTCCGACCAGTGAACCAGGCAGGTGATCGGTCCAAGTAGCACAAAAGATCGGACTTGCAAAATAACCAATAAAAATTGGTTGGCACGGCGCTTTTCTGAGAAAAATCGGCTTCCGGCTAACCATCGGTTCACATTGTTCAGCTATTTGAAAGAAAAAAGGGAAGAAGAAAAAAATGAAAATGTTGCGTCGCGGATCATTGCTTTGTGAGGAAGGAGAGTTATGCGTTGTAGTTGCCCTTACATCCCATGCACCACCTAGATCTGGGAGAAGGAAAGAGATCAAAGAGAGAAAGAAAGAGAGAGGTGCTAAGATGAGGAAGGAAGAAACAATCGAAGAAGAATAAATGAGAGGAGAGTTGGTGGTTGTGTGCCGCTGCAGGTGTCCATGTGCGAGGTGTGAGAGAAGAAGAAGAATACTAAAAGTAGGGTTTCAAATACAATTGAGTGGTTTTTTAAGGTTATTTTTCTCATCAAATTTTTCAAAATGGGCTTGAGGAACTATAGCCCAATTTCTGAAGTTTTCAACTAAATTATTAACTCACATTGGATGGTTTACGACCCAACAACTATGCAAACTCATAATGGGTTATTATATTCAATCAAATTTTTATTTTAAATATATTTATTTTATAATTTAAAATATACTAATGATTAATTTTAGATATATTTATATAATCATATGATTTTCAAATATGTTAAATTGTTAATTATTTATATTATTTTATTGTATCTATTTGAATTTTAACATTTTTTTATATTTATTTAACTATATCCGTTTTTATCGGTTGAACCAATCACCCGCCGGTTCAACCAGTAACCCGGTGTCTTGATCGAGTCTATTACTAGTCTGGTTATGAAAACTATGATTATAGGAATAAAAAGTTTATAATTTTCGATCCATTCCATTGACATATCCAAACAATGAAGCGGAATAATTATTTCGCTTTGCTCCACTTTACTTCATTCTATTCCACTCTGCTCCACCACACTTCACTAATCCAAACGTGCCCTTAGAATTTACTTACCAAAAGTTGGGATTTGACTACCATAAGTTAAAATAAATTAAAATAAATGACTAGTTTCTCTTTTTATAATAGAAGCATTTGGCTTCTCCTGGTTACTCTCATGGATGTTGGACTTGCAGGTAAGAGCATTATTTGAATACCTTTTCTAGTTATTTCCACCAGTCCACCCTTCTTGCATAATTTTAATTTGTTGTCTATTGCTGTCTAGCTCTGGATCAAGGTTTGGTGGGTCTGTGTTTTAGCTAAGCGTGAACTTGTCCTTTCCCTTACTCTGGCCAAGCATATATCCGATGATGGAGAACTACTGCTTGCTCCCCATCAATGCTGTAGCAGTTTCTGCATTCAAAGATTGAACCCCTCTAGTGAAATCTCAGGAGGCGTGTTAATACTGGTGCGCCAGGGAATCCAATACTTCTTGGGCCTATCCCACAATTGTTTGGGGGAGGCCCAATGAGTTTGGAGGGTAAACCGATTGGGGAGCCCTATAGATCTTGAAGCATGGGCCCGTTTAGAGGAGCCTAATGCTTTCAGAGCATAGGTAGTTGGGTCGGTACAATATATGCCAACCAATCCATTGTCATCTTTTACAAGTAATGTTATTTGGACTCATAATATACATGATCTTATATTGACACACTTTTATTTATTATTAGAAGACATATAATCTAAATTAAGTGGGATTCACACTCCATTCAATAATAAATAAAAGTATATTAATATAGTATTTCATAAATTATAAGTACAAATAACATTACTCCTCTGTTAATGATCAACGTTGTGTTGTGTGCTATGCTATACTGTAGCTCATCATCTTTTGAGTCGTCCCAACAAATAATTTTCGTTCAGTTTTTTTCCCTCCTAAATCAAGTCAAATAAGTAACATCAATGGCACTTACTCATAGTTATGTTGTCCAATATGTCAAACAAAATCAACTTGAAGGTAGAGTTAATAGCATATTATAGAACAAAACGAAAAATGACGGCACATAAAGGTGTAAAAACAAAAGAAATAAAGAGACAAAAATTAAGGAAAAAAAAAACATTAATTATTTATTTAATTGAAAATTCCTAACTATGGAAAATTATGGACGATCGAATTCTTGCACTCACAAATATTTCTATTATATATATAGACGGTTTAACTTTAATATATATTTTATACAAATTCTTTTTATACAATCATTTAATCTTAATTCTTATTATAACTTTTTAAAATTCATATAAATAATAAAATATATTTTGTTATTATAAAAAATATTTATTTGATCATATCTAATTCAATCAATAACTCACTGGTTAAACTAGTGATTCATTGATATGGTACCTTAACCGAGCTAAGCACCAAATCAAGTTGGACCACTATGATTTTTATATGATTTAAGTAAGACCTTGGCATATCTTTGAGAAATTGTACAAATATGAACCCCCAATCAAATGAATAGTGAAATATATATTTTAAAAAAAGTAATGCTTCAAAGGTAGTAGTTGGTGATTTCTTTCCAACCATTTTGTGTGGACTAATCTGTTGGAATCCTATGGAAAATGGTAAAATGGTATCCAGAAAAGGATCAAAGTCGAAACTTTCCACCGAATTGCATTTTATACTCATTGTACATGGAAATTGTGCGATCACAATTCATTTTGTAAAATTATTTTACATACTTATGGTGTGGTCGATGTAATAGAACGATTCTAATAAAAATGGATTAAGATGATGATCATTAATCCCTTAAAAGTAAATAGAGTTAGTGGAGGGTTTTAAAATAATTATTTAAAAGCCCTTTCCTCTTCCTTTTGAAAATGGTTGACGGTTACTCTAGATAAAAAGAAAGAACACTAAAAGAAACTAAAAAAGAAGAGAACAAGGATTTCAACAATGAATCTGAGTATATCATTATCCTCTATTTTATATTCTATTATGTGATTATCATAAAATCTAAGATCCTTAAAGGCTCTCTAATTTTCTGGACTGTGTATTAAACAATAAAAATTATAGTTAACACATCTATCGTTGGATTTTATTTGAATGAGGTCCATATCTCATCCAATGATAGATGAGATCTGAGTTGGCATGCTACCCTAGATACAATGAGCATAAATAATACTTTTCTTCCAAACTTAGCCAAGCTATCATATCATTTGCATCTAACCGGCCACATGCCTAATGTTTTCAAATGGCCGAGGTTTT
Source organism: Dalbergia cultrata (assembly GCA_031216105.1). Lineage (NCBI taxonomy): Eukaryota > Viridiplantae > Streptophyta > Magnoliopsida > Fabales > Fabaceae > Dalbergia > Dalbergia cultrata. Next base: position 68,699,417 of record CM062344.1, read on the forward strand.
GGCATTTTGCATAATTTTGTTAGAATAAATATCTAAACTCATCATTCACACTTTAAAGATTTAAAACTTTTTTAATTCCATATACCCTTATGATGGGACTAATTTATCTTTTTTATATTGAATTATAAAAGACCAATATAAAACTTTCAAATTCTAATAGACTAATTTGTTCTTGATATATTTCTGATGAACTAAAATGAGCATTTACTCAATTTCTTATATCTTAGTATGTATTAACCTATATTTAAGAAATAAGAAGTAAAAATAAAAAAGAAAAATCTATTCAATGTGTTTTTCACAACTTGTTTATAATCTTCCAAACTTAAAAGACTGGTGTAAATTTAACATAATTAATAATAATAAAAATAGAAATTATTCTTTTTATTATCTATATCCATTATAATTATTTTAAATTCTAAGAGAAACCTTATAATATACTCCCTCTATTTGTTAGTTTTGGTATTTGCACAAGAATTAAAATAAAGATTTATTTGACATGCACTGATAGTATAAAAAAATTTTACACAATCATTCAATCAGATGTTACTATATAAGTCATGATAGTTGACTTTTATACTCACTACTTGAAAAGCCATCTAAACAAAATATTTTTATTAGATGATAATGTAAAATATTTTTACATTTTTACACTATTAGTTCATCAAAATTAAACCATTAAAATAATAAAATAAAAGACAACAATACTTTTCACTTTTTCTCTTTCACCATTAAATCACCACATCCAATCATTCTCTCTCCCAAATGAAAAGAAAGGTGAAATTGACATAAAGTAATTAATGATTAATTGAAAATTGAAAATGACATTTAATTAGAAACAATTTTTTTTTCCCAAAAACAAAATATAAAAAGAAATGGGGGAGTATTTGTTAAACACTATTGTAGCAGTTTTTCCTTATCAAGAGAAAATTTTATATTATTTTATCAAATAATAATATTATAATCTTTTAAGAATAGTTTTTTTAAGAGTCTAAAGAACTCAGCAGGTCTAAAAGAATTACAACAATATTAAATCAAATTTAATTAAAAAAGGATCACCCACCCAAAATAATAGGGTGTCGATAGGTTGGGTGGGTAAAGTGTTTTTTTTTTTTTTTTTGTTTCAAATCCAACTCCTTCATTTAAATTGAGTTATGTTGGATTGGGTTGATCAAAACTTTTCTTTTAACTTAATCCAACCTGATCTGATCTGACTTACTTATAATATGTAGGTTTGGTTAAGTCAAATCCATGGATCTAAAATACATTTAAAGAATATATATATGCTTACTAAAACTTATTAAAAGATACGATCAAATATGATCAATCTAAGCGTATATAGAATTATTTCAAAATATAAATACCATACACACACACACACATGCGCGCGCACACACAGATATAAACACACACACATATTAACAAGCAAGACAACTGCGAAGCTCAATTTATGAAAAATTAAGAAAATATACATAAGTCATAAATCTTTAAAAGAAGCATACACATGTCATAAAAATATTTATGTGATTTTTTTAAAAAAATAATTTTTTATCCCCAATAAAAATAATTTTTAAACCCTATAGAAAAAGTCTATTGTACAACACATGTTTCTAGACAATTTGAGATCATTTTTTAAAAATAAAAATAAATAGGTGGGCTGGGAACCTAACCCACAAATCATGGCTAAATAGATACTCTAGAAAAGTAACAAATGACAACTATACATCTTTAATAAACATTTTGATGTTATACATCCATGATTTCAGCATCAAACTTAGGCCTTTGTTTTTTAATCAATAAAGTTTATTTCTGTAAAAATAAATAAATAAATAAATAGATGCCTCTAGAAAAAGATTTGAATTTAGAATCAATTTAGAATAATATTTGGTGTACAACTAAATTACACAACTAATACACACCACATACCTTATCACCATTGGATGTGATGTGTGGTCCTCATTCATTCCACTCATTCATCAAATCCAATAGTGATAAGGTGTGTGGTGTACATTTGTTATGCAAGGTGTACTGTGATGTGTGGTCCCCACTCATCCCACTCATTCATCAAAGAAAATGCGCTAGATGTAGTGAAAGAAGGGAGATAGAGAAAGTGAACTTTGTCAATCGCAGAGAAGATTGGAGGTGGCCTTTACTAGAATTCTTTAAGCGGGGAGGGGGAAGGTGTTGCCGGAAGATCTCAATACGGCTAAGGGGTTACAGAGGAAAGTCGAAAGATAACAAGTCATAGATGGAGAGTTGTACAAAAGAAGCTTCTTGGGAGAGCTCATGCGGTGTTTAGGAGGGGAGGAAAGTGAAAAGGAACTGAAGTCAATTCATGAAGGAGAGTGTGGTAGACACCAAGGCAGGAGAGCATTGGCCGCAGAAGTTCCTCGAATGGGCTACTTCTGGCCCACCATTGATCTAGACGCCATGGCTATCACAAAAGGATGCCAAACATGCCAGAGGCATGCAAATAGAATCCACGCCCCGGCGATCAGTCTACACCCCACGCTTTCGCCTTACCCGTTCCACACTTGGTGTCTTGATTTCGTAGGGCCAATTTCCCTTTCGTCAAGAGGGAGAGGGTGGATCTTAGTGGGAACGGAACAATTTACCAAGTGGGTAAAGGCTGTGGCAGTCAAAGAATCTAAGGTGGAAATTGTGGTGTAGTTTTTGAATGACAATGTCATCTGTCGCTTTGGGCTCCAGAAAAGAATTATATTAGATAATGGCACGCTTTTCATCAATTGTCGCGGGTGAATCTCTTGCAGCATTACAAAATCCAACATGACAAATCTACCCCATATCACCCCCAATCAAATGGGCAGGCGGCGACCACAAACAAATTGTTGATTAAAATCCTGACAAGAATGGTACAAGATGCACATGCAGACTAGGGAGAATATCTTTCTTTGGCATTATAGGCATACCACACGACAAGGAACGGTGCGACCCTAGCCACCCCGTTTTCTTTAGTATAAGGAATAGAAGCGGTGCTGCCCACAGAAATCATGGTACCTTCGGCGAGGATACGGCTATGCGAAGAAGAGGACCACGTCACAACTGTACAACTTGCAAAAGAAAAAAGAGAGGGCATGAGTGCAGCAGCCACCCAAACATACAAACGAAAGATTGTTGCTGCTTATGAAAAGATGGTGAGGCCGAGGATGTTTCAAGAAGGAGATCTCGTGCTAAAAGCTATAGACGTTGTCATGAGAAGCCAACACACTTTGAAATGCGCTCCAAAATGGGAAGGCCCCTACCTAATAGATACGATATGATCTGGCGGATACTACACCTTAGTCAATCCGAGTAATGACAAGAAAATAGGCCTGCTTAATTTTCAATTCATCAAGAAATATTATGTTTAAATTCCTGAAATATGTTTAAGAAATTACAAGTTATCCCCATGAATGCGAGTCACATGTCACTGACAATCGTCAATGCACTCTTTTGAGGATGCCATGAATGAAAAACAAGGGCTCGTCTTTTATATTACTAAGTTCTTCAAACCACTACCGGCGAGCGCCTCAGTTGCCTTGCAGTGAAGCGGACCCAAATTGCCGGCCACGTGCGCCTCAGTAGTCATGCTGTGAAGCGAACCCAAATCACCGCCCATGTGCACCTCAGTTGCCTCGCGGTGAAGCGGACCCAAATTGCCACCTGCGAGCACCGTAGTTGCCTCATAGTGAAGTAGACCCAAACGACCGCCCACATACGCCTCAGTCAACTCATGGTGAAGCAGACCCAGACTGCCACCTGTGTGTGCCTCAGTTGCGTCGCGGTGAAGTGGACCCAAACCACCACTCGTGTGTGCCTCTGTTGCCTCATGGTGAAGCGAACCTAAACCACCTCTAGGTGATAAGTAAACCACCACCCGCCTTGAAAAAATTCATCCCCATTTTTCTCTCCAACTAAACATACCCTAACACATTAATGAGTGCGAGTCTAAATAAGTTATGCAATCGAATGGGTTTATTTTCGCATTTATAAATGAATTTTCCGACTGTACACAAAAAAGAATTTTTTGATTGTTAAAATAAGGGGGTATCGGGTATATTATAGAGTACTAGCCCAAACTTTAAATACAACAATAACTACATCTAACTTCTATGAAATAAATTATCTTAAACTCGGGCATACCTTTATCTTAGAATTGCTCGAACACTCATATCTTAGAATTGCTTGTGCCTCTGATACCTCATGACGAAGCGGACCTAAACCGCCCCTAGGGAAAAGCGATTAGATTACTTCATGATGATACGCCCATGTTGCCCACACAAATTGAGGCCACCATGCGGCGTGGAAGACCTCATGGCCATATGGTGGTAAAAGGAACTTAGCCAATATACTTGACTACATCAATCGCTTGTCTATGCTAATTAGTAAAAGAGCCTGATCTTCTTATAGGACTTAATCTAACCCAAATACATCACAATTAAGTGTGCAATAGAGTGTAAATGTATCCATAATCACCGGGCTGCTTGAAGTTCGGGCGTGGCTCAAAAAGCGCACTATCACTGACAAAAATAAGAAAGGCACGAGTTATAGGCAATCGTTCGAAATTGCACAAGCACGTCTAAAGTAAGTAAATTATATAAACGATGATGAATTCACATAATGTAGCAATTTACAAATATTGCCCGCAACACCAGACTTATATAATCAAGGCATTGCAAGGACCCAGCGAATGAAATAAACATTTTTTTCTACTAAACATTGAAAAGTGGAACATCAGCAATAGCAGCTAGCCTAGCCTTATCTTCCACTAGTATAGAATGCTTCTCTAGCAACAATCGATGAGAAACCTCCATAGTTGACAAAGACTCCTTTACATGTGCAATTTCTGCGGCGAGGTTAACTGCTTCGGCATGAATAGTTTTTCTCTCCATGGCAACACGAGCCAACGCATTGAGTGGTGAGCTCAGGGAAGGAGATAGTGCCTTGCGTTCCACCTCACTAAGATAATCTGCATTGAAAGTAAAGTCATAAAGGGTTGATAGTAAAGACAAAAAATTCTCCTGGAACGAGGAGGCAAGAGAACAAATAGAGTGCCGCTTCACAAATAGCAAAAACTCCCCCAAAATGGCATAAGCAGACCCACGATGAAGAAGAGTGATGAAAAGACACATAGAAGGGTGCGCAGGGCTGACAAGAAACAGCAACGATTTGACCTGATAAGCAGTCACCATTGAAAGCAGAACCACATACAACTCCTTCATGTAACCAAAAGGAGCACAACACATGGTACAAAAAGTGAAGCACAGAGCTCGAAGAAAGTACTGACAAGACAAATGATTTGAGAGTGGAAGTGATTGAAAGGACTCAGGGAAAAGATGGTAAATGGAGGACAAAGAATCACAGAAAGGAAGGATATATAGAAAGGAGAATGAGGAAAGAATAGAGACAATATATAGAGAGGAAGAGGGAGAAGGAAGAGAGTCACACAATTGAGTGATACACAGAGAGCTAAGTGGGATGGACCCAATCTTAGAAGCCTTCCGGCTTGTGTGAATTGGGACCCAATCACTAAAACAAGTACCCTACAATTCTTTTTTGAAAAGCTGAATACTATTATCTTTGTGCATTTCATCTTTCTAAAAAAAGTAATAGGAAATTTGAAAGGAAAAAAAAATAGAAAATTAGTAACATGAATTTACTCACTTGATTCTACTTTATAGACTACCAATCATAAACTCATTTGCAGCATCATTCAAACTTTTTTGATGCAGTTGTACTGCATGAGGATAATTAAATTTTGTTGTACCTGAACTAACTATTGGCATCCTTACACAAATGTTGCTTCCTTAAACACGTGGGGTGTGCCATACTTTGAATTTCTAGAGATGCAACTTATCTTACAACTTCGTAGTCTTCAGGTTCACACCTCATTGCTTTCATCTTGACTTCATATTTGTTCTTACCTAGAAATAGTGGTAAGGATGCAAGTAGCTCTGACGTCCATGGAAACGGGGGTGGGGTACCTGCAAAGACACTCCGACACTCAAGTCAGTGAATGAGAGAGGTATAGAGTGGTAGATAATAATATGTAATTAAGATTATGATACCTGGGGGCGTTAAGCCCTTTATATAGTGAGGTGACCCCGTGGTAGATCTGTTATGATCTAGTAAATTCGTTATGATCTTCCTTAAATGTAGGAGACATATCTGTGATTTGATCAGTTATCAGAGATAATTATTGGATATAATAGATATAGTAGGATAAAGGTGGATTATATATGGATATAGTGAGATATTCCCAGCTAGATCCGTGATGTAATCTTTTGAGGGGTACTTTCTTCATTGTGAAAGGTCTATGTCCCATAGAAGAGGTCTCCTAGACTGGACTGAGGTCTGGGTCCTTTATCCGAGGTCTTGTTTTTTAGGCCAAGGTATAGGCCCATATTTTCTAGTCTAGTACATAGCCCCCGAGCTTGGTTGAATTCTGAGGACTTCATGCCGAGCTCAAAAGGTCTTTTCGTTTGCAGTGGTGGCCGTAGTTGGGGAACGTGCGTTACACATGTCATCTTTCTATTGGGAGAGTAATTGCTTCTCATAAATGTGGTGATCGTGGTTTCATCTATTCACTGTTAGATTAAAGTGATAAGCCCCCTGCCGTTGGATATGATGAACGTTTCAGATACGTTATTAATTGGAGGGATGCGCTTCTGATCATTGGATGAGTTCCAGCTCCTGAGTAAATGAGCAAAAGGCTTTTCAGATTTTCATTTCTGGAAAACTCTTGTTCTCGTTCTTCTCCGTTATCGCTCTCTGTGCTAGGCCGTCTGTGAGCTTTTCAAGTCGTGCGCCCTTCCTTTTATTGCTTCAAATCGGTTAGTTGATTTATTTTTTTGCCTTCTTTACTTTAGTCGATTTACATTTCTGTATCTGGAACCCTAGGCTAGGAAATTGTTGTTTTCTGCTTGGTTATGTTAAGGCCATTTCCTTCTGCCTGAGTTTGATTTTATTACTCTTTGATTTTAGGTAATTTTTCGATGGCTAAAGGAGAGACTGTCTCTGTTTCTGGTAAGGGGAAAGAGATAATGAGTGAGGGTGAGGTCGTAGTCGATCCTTACAATTTGGAGTTAGCGATGAGGTCAAGGAAGTGGCTTCAATTTTTGATGATAGGGAGTCGGTCCGTAGGTTTAGGAGAGCTTGTTTAGTATCGAGCTACGGGGAGAGTAGGATAGAGTGCGCTCCTTGTGGTCCTGATGATAGGGTGTGTAATTATAGAGAGGATGAAAGGGAGGCCGACTTTATTTACATGTATATAGATTTCTTTGAGAAATTAGATGTTAGGGTCCCTTTTACCCGTTTTGAGGAGGGATGTTTAAATAAAGTAAACGTTGCCTCTTCTCAACTTCATCCGAACAGTTGGGCTTTTGTCCGAGCATTCGAGAATCTATTCGCTATGCTCGGTCATGAGCCTAGTGTGGATGTATTTTTTTATTTTTTTCAAGTTAAAAGGGTTGATAAGGGTACATGGATTTCTTTTAGTAGTGTACCCCGAAAAAAGCTGTTAAGTTTGTTAACTTCTAGTTTTAAGAAGTTTAAGGAAAAATTTATAAAGGTGAGGTCCATCGAGTCTGAGTTTCCCTTTTTCTTAGATTCTGATGGTTTGGAGAGGTTTCCCCTTTATTGGCAACACAATCCTCACCAAATTTTGAGAGTAGAGTATAGTTCTCTTTCCCTCTTGGACCAGGTGGTGGTTGATTTCCTAGAGGAGTGCGTGAATCCCAGCTCTCCACTCTCTTGTGGGATTTTATTGGAGTGGGGATTTGATAATAAGAGGGTTCTCGATCATATAGGTAGTATTTCCGAGCTATTGCCTTTTATTTTGCTGATCTAATTTTATTATATTGGTTCTAATCTTGGTGAATTTTTTCAGGTGAGATGGCCCCGAAACTAGGTCCCAAGGAGCTGGCCGCTCTCAAGCGTCAGCGGAGTATGGTGGTGGAGGAGAGTCGAGTCCCTCCTATTTCTCCTGGGGTGGGCTCGAGCTCGGGGATGCCCACCGATCCGAACCCTCTGAGAGATCGGAAGAGACCTAGGACTTCTATTGGTCTCCAAGAGAGGAAGGCAATGCCATCACTTTCACCTCCTGCTCTTGTCGGGGCTGCTGAGGTGAAGGATTTTCTTCAGTCGGTTAATTCTTCAAGCCTTTGGAGCCTTCAGTTCCCGACTCCAGAGTTTATTGACCAACAGTTCGTCCATGCCGAGGACCGGGCTTTGATGGAGAGGGCAGGGATCCCTGGTCTCTGCCGTCATCTGGAGATCTAGGGTCTCCGTTAGGCTGCCATTGCTCGATTTTTGGAGAGGCAGTATGGCAGTTCTATTCATGAGCTGGAGACCTCGAGGGTTATCGCAGCCGATTACAAGGCCGAAAAGGAGCAGGCCGAGTTGAAGCTGGCCGATGAGAGGAGGGGCTGGCTTGAGGCCAAAAAAGCTTATGAAGACAAGATCGACAGCCTCATTGCTAGGCTGAAGACCGAGGCTGATGCATCGAAGCTCAAGATCCAGGAGTCTGAAGCTGGGAAGAAGGTGTTCGAGGTGGAGAATAAGAGGTTGACCAAGGAGAACAAGTGCTTGCAAGATGAGGTGGGCCTTCTGAAGGACGATGTGGTCAACCAATACACTGCTGGTTTTGACCGTGCTCTGGACCAAGTCCGATTTTTTCATGGGGACTTGGACTTGAGTCAATGCGGTCCATTCAAAGAGGTGGTCGACGGCGCATTGGTCGACCACCTTGCTGATGAAGGGGTCGAGGTCTGTCCAGCTGTGGAGCCAGTTCCCGTAGTCGTTCCTGGTGATGGGGCTCCTTCAGACTCTTAGGACTCTTAGGTTTTAGGTTTTTTCTTTGTATAGTTATGTTCGGATGTTTGATAAGTACTTTTTGTTTCAAAGACTTTTTATTTGATCAAATAGATTTTCCTGAGTTCAGAAATTGATATGATCGACATAATGTATGCTTGGACCATATACTAAGAATGATATGATATGATCGGATGGAGAGGGAAGACGAGGATGTTCCCAATTAATCTAGTAAAAATGAATCATTCAATGTGATGAATGTAATGTATGCTTCGAATCAGGATAATGTAATTGAATGTCACAATGCATGCTCGAATTATATTGTGGTGAATAATCGAGTAATGTTTAAATTGTGAAAATGGCTGACCCGAATTGAGACAGGCAGTGTTCCTCCTCTGTTGCTGTGCCAAGGTGCTCGGATTATACAAGGCGAGGCCGGTGCGGAAGTGCGTCTTCGCTACTTGGCCTGGGCCAAGGTTATCGTCAGCATAGCGGCTTTGTCCCCCTACTGCTCGGGGTTGGAGCCGAGGCTTATGTAGAGGTGCGACTTCACCACTTGGCGAGGGCCAAAGTTGATGTGAGTATGGCGGCTTTAACCCTCTACTGCTCGGGACAAGAGCCGAGGCTTCTGTAGAGGTGCGCCTTCACGACTTGGCGAGGGCCAAGGTTGACGTGAGTATGGCGGCTTTAACCCTCTACTGCTCGGGATAAGAGCCGAGGCTTCTGTAGAGGTGCGCCTTCACGACTTGGCGAGGGCCAAGGTTGACGTGAATATGGTGGCTTTATTTTTGTTTGTTAATCTGCGATCAAGTGATGAGCTGAATGTTGTATTAAAAAAAATGGATTACATCATCTGCCACCGAAGTGTTCGGCTCATATCCGATCATGCCTCGTTAAAACCTTTGATGGTAAAACCCAGTGGGATAAAACCCGTCAAAGGAAAAAGAGTGCACCCATCGCATATGATTTGAGGCGTTACAATTTTTAACTGTAGTACTTCCTTAGGGATGCAGCGTTCCATGTTCTCGGAAGTTCTTGTCCTGAGAGCTCAGCTATCTTGTAGGCTCCTCTACCTACAGCTTGTGTTACTCGGAATGGTCCCTCCCAGTTAGGGGCTAGTTTTCCATCTCCCGGTGGTTTCCTTTGTGGTTCTACTTTGCGTAATACCAAGTCCCCAATCTGGAAGGATCTTGGGTCGACTTTTTTGTTGTAGAGTCGGGCCACCCTTTGTTTGGTTGCCTGTTCTTTGATGTGGGCTAGTTCTCTGTCTTCTTCGATAAGATCAAGTTCGGCCCTTCTATTTTCATCATTTGCCTCTTCTGTGATTGCCATTCATCGAACGTTGGGTTGAGCGACTTCTACTGGGAGCATAGCTTCACTACCGAAAATGAGTCTGTATGGTGTCTCCTGTGTTGAGGATTGGGCCGTAGTATGATACCCCCATAAGAATTCGGATAAATCATCGGCCCATAAGCCTTTTCTTTTGTCCAGCTTCTTCTTGAGTGCGGTGAGGATAACTTTATTCGCGGCCTCGGCGAGGCCGTTGGTTTGCGGATGTTCTATGGAAGTAAACGTGTACTTGATTTGAAAGTTGTCGCAGAGCTCCTTCAATCTTCGGTCTGTGAATTGTGTACCGTTGTCTGTGATTAACTCCTTGGGGAGTCCGAACCTACATATGATTCTTTTCCAGATAAACTTCCTCACCTTTTCTGCTGTGATTGTTGCGAGAGGTTCTGCCTCGATCCATTTGGTGAAGTAGTCAATGGCTACTACCAAGTATTTGAGTTGCCCTGGTGCCAGGGGAAATGGACCAAGCAGATCAATTCCCCATCTGTGGAAAGGCCAGCTGGCTTCCGAGAAGTGTAGTGGTTCTGGATGTCTTTGGGAGACGTCAGAAAATCTCTGGCACTTGTCACATCTTCGTACAAATTCCGAGCAGTCAGTCTTCATAGTGTTCCAGAAATACCCTGCTCGGAGCATCTTGGCAGCAAGAGCTCGGCCTCCTATGTGGTTTCCGCAGACTCCTTCATGGACCTCTGCCATAACATCGTTTACCTCCTGGGGGCTAAGGCATTTTAAGAGCGGCAATGAGTACCCTTTCCTGTAAAGTTGGTCGCCACATAGTGTGTAGAAACTAGCTTGCCATTTGAATTTTTTCTCGTCAGATGGCGAGGTTGGGAATTCTCCATATGTTAGGTATCTGAGGAGTGGAGTTCGCCAATCTTGGCCTCCGACCTCAGTATTACAACATTCGGATTGAAGGCAGCTCGAATTCTGAAGCTTTACCTAGATCACCGACTTGTTGTTCTGTGGTTTGCTCGTGCTGGCCAGCTTAGAGAGAATATCTGCCCTGGTGTTGTGCTCTCTTGGTATGTGAGTTATTTCGCAAGAGGTAAAGTGTTGCATTAAATCCTTACCAGTGCTAGGTATTTCTCTAGTAGAGGGTCTTTAGCTGCAAAAGTTCCGTTCACTTGTCCGACGACTAGCTGAGAATCTGCCTTTACTTCGAGCTTTTGAGCTCTGACTTCTTGGGCGAGCTTGAGACCAGCAATTAAGGCTTCATATTCGGCTTGGTTGTTATTGGCTTGGAATTGAAACTGGAGGGATTGCTCTATTAAAATTCCTTCTCCATTCTTTAATGTGATTCCAGCCCCACTTCCTTTCCTGTTGGCGGCTCCATCAACATGTAGTCTCCAGGAGCCAAATTCTTGTTGAGGAGTCTGTGAAAGCTCGGCTACAAAGTCAGCGAGAGTTTGCATTTTAACAGGGCCTCTGGGTTGGAATTCCAAGCTGTATTCTGATAATTCTACAGACCATGAGATCATCCTCCCAGCCAATTTGGGCTTGATCAATATCTGCCGGATAGGTTGTTCTGTGCGAACGACAATGTGATGACTCTGGAAATATGGCCTTAATTTTCTGGCTGATACTACGACTGCATATGCTAGCTTTTCGATTTTTTGGTATCTTTGCTCCGGACCTTGGAGTGTTTTACTGACGAAGTACACGGGTTGTTGTATTTTGTCTCTTTCAGTGACGAGGACTGAACTTATAGCGTGCTCAGTTACCGAAAGATAAAGAAAGAGAGTCTCTCCAAGGTGGGGCTTAGTGAGCATAGGAGGTGTTGAGAGTAGTACCTTTAACTCAGCGAAGGCCTTTTCGCAATCCACAGACCACTCAAATTGTAACACCCTAAATCTTAACCCAAGACTACTAGTATGTACTTAGGTTAATCTTTAGAATATTACCTCTTGGTCTCATCTTTTACTTAGAAAATACTTAGCAGAAATATGGGTAAAATTTTTCTTTTTGGAATTTAAAATCAAAGTAAGAGCCACGCACAAATCTTTAAGAGGAAGCATAGCGAAACATATAAGCAAAGCATAAGAAACAGATCATATCATGGGAACATCCACTGAATCATAGATATATATATAACGTGCCTACCCAAAGGGGCAGGACTATTTGATACATCATGGAACAGAATACAACTGAAATGCAATACAAGGAAATCATAAAAAGCAAATACAAGAGAAACTACACCCATACCCATGTGCACCTAAAGTAGACAACCTCATATACAAAAGAAGGTTTGTCCTCAACTATGTGGCGTGTGTGCACTAGCTACTATCCATCCTATGTGTACTCCTGCTGGTCCGAGTACTGTGGGGTCGAGTCGATCCACTGACGAATCTCGACGGGAGTGGTCGAGCGCATCATCGGGGCATGTCCACCGCGGCGAGGGCGCATAGATGGCCGACGAGCCAACCTCGGCTGGACTACCTTATCCTCACTCCCAGCCCTCATCGGTGGGGGAGCAGGACTGGAGCTCCAACTGTACATGTGGGATGGCGGGTCCTCGGATGGGTCCATCTCCGAGTACTGGGGGCGCGGTATATACTCGGGGTACTCGCGTACTACTGATGTCTCGGGCTCCATGCGAAGGATCTGCTCATCGCGTAGTCTCGCTCGCTCAAAAATCCCGTTATGATGGTAAGGAGCAGTCGGGGTGAAGCGGTAGCTCGGGATGGGGTGCGCGAAGGGTCGTCCCATGAACATGAATACTCTGACAGTGCAGCGACCCTCAAAATGGTATGACCCGAGTGCCGGGTCGTGGTGCAGCTCCCATACCGGGGTGTCGATGAAGAGTATGAATGTCGCCATCTGAAGATATGACGGAAGGAAAGAGAGAGGGAATGAGAATCTTTCTAAAAGAATTCTCAATAGGGTTATCCCTACCTAGGTGACATCGTCACATCCTCAGGAACCTTGGGTTTATTTCTAAAAAGGTGTGCATGCATATAAATTCCTTTTAAGTTAGTTTTCTAAATTGGTATTTTATCCAAGGTCCGTCATATTTTATAATGCATCTTATAACTTAAGCAGAAATATACTAATGATATGAATACATCATAAAGGTAAACCAAACAATAGAATAACTAAGAAACATTATAACATTGGCATAAGTATAGTATATGTGACATTGTTAACTTTAACTTTCATCTCATGGGGCCACCCTAAAACATCTCTAGGTTATGAGCTCATACCTTAACTAGTCGTCACTAGTTCTTACTTATCCTATGATAAGTTTAACATATACATAATCCCGACTTAATAGTGCGGGCTAGGGGGCATTTAAGGATCACCTCTCTTAGGGTCATTTCCTCTTTGAAACGCTCTACTAGCAACTAGTGCATCGTAGTATTGTCCGCTTTGGCAAGCTCTATGTCAATACCCTCACGGATTTGTTTTCTTGGGGGTGCTCGGCTAAACTGGTGTCACCCAAGAAGACATCTCAGTGTTGTGTCACATTTAATTTCATAAAGTGTTAATTCATAGATACATCATCATTCATTACATAAACCTTTTTCATAGCATATACATCATCACATGAAACTTTCTTCATAGTGTATACATAAAACCATAGCATATACATTATCACATAATCACACCTTAGACAATCATTCATACAAACTCCCAAACTTATTATGTTATAAACTTATGGTATGTTATGCTTTGGTTCCTTTGAGTCTTAAACTTGTAAACTAATCGTTCTAGTATTATTTTCAACCTCTTACACACCTATAGGTTCACAACTAATAAGTGTTACTAATTTTTATGCTCAAGGACTTATCCAAACAGCACTATGCAGATTTGGACAGCTTATATTTGTGTGATTACGGGGTTCTAGAGATTACGGTTTAGACCATTAAAGTCCTTAACTCACATTCTAAGTTATCGATCATCAAAACCTAGTCTCTTGGGAACCTATAAGGTTATAACTAAGTATTTCTCACCTCACACTATGGTCAAGAACATCTCTAAACCTCAAGGATGCAGAATTTGAAATTCTAACTTTATGGGTACCTAGAAGTCACAACAATGACCCTTTCTAAGTTTAGTTTGCTCCTAAGGTTTCAAGATTAAGTCCTAAACCAATTATGAGTCATTCCTACACATTTAAACTAATTTAAAACCATGATTATTAAGTCTAAACCTTGCTGGACAGAATCCAGAAAATTACATAATTTAAGGATCTAGAATTCTCAAATTAATTCTTTTCTAATTCCTAACTTATCCTATCTTTCACATATGAGTCTTAACATTATTTTTACTCAAACATAGGCACATTAGCATCATTAAAACAGCACATACAGTGGCAGCAAAGAGCAAGGAAGAACCAAAAATATACTTCTCCATACAAGGCATAAAACATAATTTCTAAAGCACATAAAATACTAGTTTCTCTTGGAACTCTTTTTAAACTCTCAAAACTCATTTATAAACAATTTTAACATCTAAAATCACAAGAATATTGAAGAGGGCAGTGACCAATTCACCTTTGTCTCAAGAGGTTCTAAATTCTCAAAACTTGGTTCTATGCATTTCTTAAACTCACTTAAGCTTGGAAAAATTATAAGACATAGTCTCAAATACTTGGAAAACTCAAGACCTCTTAGGGCCGAAATATGAACCAAAGAAAATACATATTTTTAGACCTTTGTTGAGACCACAATGGGCAAGTCTTTGAGCTCTAGATTCATTTAGGTGATGACATAAAAATAAACATGCTCATGCACTTATTTTAGGTTCCATTAGAAAGTAAAGTGATAGCACAAAGTAAATATGAATGCAACTCATTATTATCTTGGTATTAAGTGAGAACTTGAAATATAGACATGATAATGCATAGCTTGAAATATAAACATGATAATGCAAGTTCATTCATTATCTTGATATTTAGTGATAGCAAGGAAGTAAACATGATATGCATAGCATAAAATAAACATGATGCAAGATTCATTTCATGGTTAACTAGAGCTCATTCAAGACTTTAACAAGATAGCAACCCAATACAATATCTCAAAGATCACAACACAAAAACCGAAAGTCATATAAAAGAGAAAGAAAGTGAAACTACATCAAGTTCTTTATTAAATACCCAAAACCCCTATCTACAGAAAAATATCTAGAACGTGCCGGCTAACTTTAAGGTTAACAAGGGTAGGCTTGGGCTTTTAGAAATCCTTAGATTAATTTTCTTAAGTTGAAAAACCATGTGAGATAGATATTCATATAGATAAAGTCATAAGGAAAAGAAAACTCAAGCTTTAGAGGTTTCTTTGAGATGAACACAATGTCATCATCTAGAAACTCTCATCATCACGCTATCATGCTCAAATCAAGGCCTCATGGCTGAAAATGAAAAGAAAGGAAAGACAAAGGAAAGTTCAAAAAGAATCCAAGAGGAAACTAGAGAAAAACACTTTCTTGAGCAAAATAAAGTTTGAAAACAAATCCCTACCTAGTGATGAAGGTAAAAGCTTGAACTTGAAGATGGAAATGAGATGAGCAACACCTCCTAGGATGGTGATGATGATTAGGCCTTGATGAAAGAAAAAGGAAGGAAATGTGTTTCAAGTGAAGTTGCGTTTGAGGTGTGGTGTTTGAGAGGCTTGATGATGGTTCAAGGCTTTGGGGTGGTGTTTGATGGTTGAGAGGTGATGATGAGATGAAGAAGATGAAGATGAAAAGAAAGGAAGAACACTCTTGAAATTTTGAGAGAAAAAGAAAGACTAGCAAGACAACTCTAAAACTCTAAACTTAGCAGATGCTTCAAAGTGCAACAAGGCTATCACAAGCATCCTATTTATAGAAAAACAAAACCATGGAGCTCACAATGGGGAGGGAGTGGCCGTGTAGTTTGAGGGAGGAAGGAAGAGAAAATATCTCTTACACAAGGTCATTCAAGTATGGTTTGAAGTATGGAAGCTATGCTACAAAGTATGGCTTGATGTGAGTTAATTTCCTATCAAATTTTTATGAAATTAGGCTTCTAGAAACTTGACATGGCTGGAACTTTTCCAGCCACAAATAAATGGGAAAAATGGGTTGTTTTAATTATTTATTCATGTGGAAATTCAAGCTTGATTGGAGTGTTGAAAAATTGAACATGTGATGCATAATAGGGAAGGAGGTGCTGCGGCCAGATTTTAGACAGCATGGGGGAGGAAGATTTGACCATCTAATTGTGTGTTAATGGTAGGTTTAGATGTGTATTAGCTTAGGTACAAGGTTAGGAATGATTAAGCTTACGTTTAGGTAACTAAGAATGTGATTTAGGGAGTTTATGACAAGTTTAGGAGTGCTCATACATCATTAGAGAATTTTAAACTCATTTATGAATAAACAATGTGTAACACAATTCCATGATTTAAGGAATTGGAAAGAGAAAACACTATTCAAGATTCTATGACTAGGTGTCTTAAAACTAAAATATGATTTTAGGTTGTAATTAAGTACTTTTTGATTCTAATCAACTTTAATAAATTATTTTGACTCAAGATTAATTAAGGAAATTAATTAATCTTCGATTAGAGCCTAATATTGCTTAGGTTTACTTAATCACGCGATTAAGCGTAAAAATACGAAACTAGGGGCAAAACCGTAATTTTGTACTAATTTTGCCCGGGACTTCAAAAATTAAAAATGAGGTCATAGAATACATAAAAACGCCTTTTAAAACCATCTAGAGAAGTTTCGGGTTCATCCGGCACTTGGAAATGGGTAAAATACCGCAAGGGCGTTTTGGTCATTTTGACCCGAAAACTCGAAAAACGAGATTTTCGATCCCGGGAAGGTACACAAGTTATCTAACCCCCTTCCAACATTGAGTTTGCCCTTCGAGTATTGCCGAACCTGCTTTCCTCGAATTCCGGGCCGAAAATGACCTCAGAGGCATTTTGGTCATTTTCACTCTAACAGAAAAATCGGGGCATTACACAAATGACGTCTGCTTTCTTAGCTTTTTAAAGAATGGAGCTGCTTTCTCAGCCGATCTTGATAAAAAGCGAGACAGCGCCGCTAGGCGTCCTGTTAATTGTTGCACTTCTTTCATCGAGCTTGGACTTCTCATTTCCACTATTGCTCGGCATTTATCCGGGTTTGCTTCTATTCCTCGGTTGGTGAGCATAAAACCGAGAAACTTTCCTCCGTGAACTCCGAATGCACATTTTCTGGATTCAATCTCATGTTGTATGTTCGGAGCTGTTGGAATAGCTCTTTGAGATCTCCTATATGGTCTCCTACTGGGGGCATTTTAGCCAACATATCATCAACATAGACTTCGACATTTCGGCCGATCTGTTCCTCAAAAACTTTTTTCATGAGTCTCTGGTAAGTAGCCCCTGCATTTTTCAAGCCAAAAGGCATGACTTTGTAACAAAAGTTGGCGTGTTCTGTAAGGAAGGCCGTCTTATCCTCATCTTCTGGGTGCATTCTGATTTGGTTGTACCCCGAGTATGCATCCATAAAGCTCAAATATTGGTAACCAGAAGCGTTGTCGACAAGTTTGTCGATGCTTGGGAGCAGGTAGGAATCCTTTGGGCAGGCTTTGTTAAGATCAGTGAAGTCTACACACATGCGCCATTTGCCCGAGCTTTTCTTTACCATTACCACGTTTGCTAGCCACGTGGTATATCGTATCTCCCTGATGAATCCTACTTTAAGGAGTTTCTTCGTCTCTTCCAGAGCTGCTTTCTGACCCTCGACTCCCAGAGTTCTTTTCTTCTGCGTTATGGGCCGAGCTTTCGGATTGACCATTAATTGATGACTAATTACATCCGGGTTTATCCCTGGCATATCGGCTGGGGTCCATGCGAAAAGGTCCGCATTCTTTAAAAGTAATGTGGAGAGCTCTGAAGCCAAGCTTGGAGGTAGGTGGGTTCCGATGAACGTCACCTTTTCAGCCGTATCTCCAATTTGGATCGGCTGCAAGTCGTCGGCCGGCTGTGGTCGGTTCTGAATTTCTCCTCTGGGATCCAGCTCTGAGACCAGGGGGATTTGATCGGTGTGGAATACATTATGTATCTGCTCAGATTTCTGTTTTTTCGTGGATTTGACTTTCAAGCATTCATTGTAACAAGTCCTCGCTTCTTTCTGGTCAGCGTGTACTATGCCAACTTTAGTTGCGGATACTGGGAATTTCATAGCCAAATGTGGTATTGAGACCACAGCTCCTAGGGCGTTCAGTGAAGGTCGCCCTAGAATTATGTGGTAGGGACTGTTTGCATCGATGACAAGGTACTGGAGGTCGACCGTCTTTGCCAGTGGTTCCATGCCGAATGTCGTCCTGAGCCATACGTAACTGAGTACCTTTACTCTGTTTCCGGTGAATCCGACCAGTTCGCCATTGTAAGGGAAGAGAGAGGCTTCGGATAGTTGCATCCGCTTGAAGGTAGAATAGAAGAGTATTTCAGCTGAACTCCCCTGATCCACGAGGACTTTCCTGACCAAGAAATTTCCAGCAAGAATGGAAATTACAACAGGGTTGTGTAAATTTTCATCAATTCCTTTGAAATCAGAATCTGAGAAAGATATTACCGGGTTTTTGGTTTGTGATTTCTTGGAAGGGGATGTTCCTTCGAGTGACATGATTGCCAGGAGTGATCTTTTTCTGGCTGAGTTGCTCTCGCCTCCTCCAGCGAATCCTCTAGCAATGTGGTCGATGACACCATGGATTCTTGGTTCTTCGTGGGAAGGCGACCTCATCCGTTTGGATTTTCTTCGTCTTGGTGGGGATTCGCTATCCGAGGATGTTGTGGAAACTCGGCGTTTTCTTCGTTCCTGGCTTCGGCCTCTTTTCTTTTCTTCTTTCTTGTTATTGACGAATTGCTTGAGATGTCCATCTCGGATGAGACGTTCAATTCTATTCTTCAGGCTTTGGCATTCGTCTGTTGTGTGCCCTCTGGAATTATGATATGAACAGATTTTGTTTTGATTTGTGCCTTTTGGTCCTGGCCTAGGATCTCCTTTAGTTGGCTTCAGGAGCTCAGCGCTGAATATCTCCGTCAGGATTGTACTTGCCCTGGCGTTGAGTGGGGTGTAAGTAGTAAATCCTGGTTCCAAGTATCCAGTATTCTTCTTGTGTTTATGTTTTCCTTCTTGGTGCTTCTGGTCCGAGTTATCCTTGTTTTGTTTCTGATTCTGCCTCTCCGCTGCTCGGAGCTCCTTGGCATTGATGTATCCAAGGGCTCTCTCCCGGAGTTCGTGTATGGTTCTCGGTCTGGTGATTGCTAGGCTTTCTTTGAACGGTCCAGATCGCAGACCTATTCTGATTTGGTGGAGTTCCACTGCTGGATTAAGGTCAGGTATTTGGGATGCTTCTTCTTGGAATCGAGTCAGATAAGCTCTCAAGGACTCGTCGGACCCTTGTCGGACATGTTCCAAAGAATTTGACGTCTTGGTATAGATTTTGGATGATACGAACCTGTTAACGAAAGCTCGTATGAGGTCCTCAAACCTATGTATGGAATTCGGAGGTAAGGTTGAGAACCACAAAAGTGCCGATTTTTCCAGAAAAGAGGGAAAAGTTCTGCAAAGGATTCTGTCTGTGGCTCCATTTATGAGCATCATGGATCTGAACATTGTGATGAACGATTGAGGGTCCCCTGTTCCGTCATAGGGGCGGAGCATTGTTGGGAGTCTAAAATTGGCCGAAAGATTTGTGGCCATTAGCGTTGCTGAGAATGGTCCGCAGTCTATGGGTTCAGGCCCATCATCAAATTTAGCTTGACAGGTAGGATAATGGGAATATGTTGGTTTGTTGTAGTCGCATCCGTGACTAGCAAACTCAGTATGCTCATGATGGGTTGCTCTTTGTCTGGGGCTTCTTGAACTTTCGAACTTCAGTGATTGGTTTTCGTCTAGAAGCCTGCGAAGCTGGTCCCTTAATCGGCGGTTTTCCTCCTATAATTGGTCGAGATTAGGAGGAGAGTATGGAGGGTGATTATTTGGAGGTGTGTTTTGGCTGGAGGTGTCAGCCATGGTTGTTGGATTGTTTGGTTTGTGGGGTAGGCTTGTTTACCGGCCCCATGGTGGGCGCCAATATTCTTACCTAGAAATAGCGGTAAGGATGCAAGTAGCTCTGACGTCCGTGGAAACGGGGGTGGGGTACCTGCAAAGACACTCCGACGCTCAAGTCAGTGAATGAGAGAGGTATAGAGTGGTAGAGAATAATATGTAATTAGGGTTATGATACCTGGGGGCGTTAAGCCCTTTATATAGTGAGGTGACCCCGTGGTAGATCTGTTATGATCTAGTAAATTCGTTATGATCTTCCTTAAATGTAGGAGACATATCTGTGATTTGATCAGTTATCAGAGATAATTATCGGATATAATAGATATAGTAGGATAAAGGTGGATTATATATGGATATAGTGAGATATTCCCGGCTAGATCTGTGATGTAATCTTTTGAGGGGTACTTTCTTCCTTGTGAAAGGCCTGTGTCCCATAGAAGAGGTCTCCTAGACTGGACCGAGGTCTGGGTCCTTTATCCGAGGTCTTGTGTTTTAGGCCGAGGTATAGGCCCATATTTTCTAGTCTAGTACAATATTCATTCCCGGCAACTATTTATCTCAGTAACTAGCAAGTGAAGTAAATTTCATGTGTTAGATTAGCCACTAAGTATAAATGAGTACGTGATTGATTTGCAGTAGCATTTAGTATTCTCTAACGCAGTTGTAAATTTGTAATGCATGGGGATTATTAAATTTTGTTGCACCTAAACTATTAGTTGTCATCCTTACAAGGGTTGGATCTTTTCCGCAACAGCATAAAAAGGATGGTTCAACATTACTAAAATATCACAAACAATCTTCTCTGGCTACCTGTAATTTCACTTTTGCTACTGTAAATCTAAGCATCTAGTCCTCTACAAATCCTTGTCCAAATGCCAAACAATATTGTCTTTGGACAATTCATATTTCTAGAAAAAATATAATAAGAAACATGACAAAGGCTATTTCATACTATAAAAGAGGCAAATGTTTTTACATAATATAAATGCTGACCAAGATATTGGCAACACAAACCAACATGTTTCAAATTCACTTCTTGGTCTTCCTTTGGCTAATTAGTAAACTTATTACCCTTCACTTTCCACTTTTACTCCAATGCCCTTTGTTTGTCTTCCTGAAATAGATTTCAAACAAACTTAGAAATTACATTATCATATTCTTTTAACGCATCAGGTATTCCATACTCTTGATTTCTGGAAAATCTATTTCTATTACAGCTTACAAAACTTCATGTATATATCTCAATTGCTTTCATCATGGCTTCATGTTCATTCCTCAGCTACAAAGTTTTCTGGAGAGAATCAAGGAATTAGCATGGCAACTAATTTCATATACAAGCCATAGATTAACTTATAAGTTTAAAATAAGTTTCTGATTGAAGAAGTATCATTCAAAACTTTTCTGATGCACTTGTAACGCGTGATATCAAAGTTTTTTGCGCTTAAGCTAGGCATTGGCATCTTTACATGAGGGCTAATGCTTCCCCAGTCTTAGTGTAATATCCTAGGTTAAATAAAAATGTTGGAAAATTTTGTTCGAAAGGGTTATTAGCTGCCCTTACTTGTCATTTCAAGTCCAAAATTTCACTAAGTTTGGACCTTACACATCCTTGGAGGGCTATATGATAGAGTTATATTTTTTGGACCAAAAGTCCCATTAATTGTTTCCAACAGGAAGATAAGTTGAAGGACGATTTTTAATGAATTTTACCAAGTCTTTAACCCTTCCGTTGATAGCCCCCAAGTTTGAAAAATCATAAGAATTTTCGAATTTGAACTAAAATCCAAAATTTAGATTTTGCTTTGTTGGGATTTTGATTTTTCTGATATTTTATTTGAGTCCAAATGGGGAGTATTTCCTTATTTACATTTATGTTTAAAAGTTAATATTTAACTTTAAATTAAGAAATGTAAATAACCAAAACCGCCCCAGCAGTCATATGACCGCCTGGGTGGTAAACAGAAAGTAAGTTGGTGCATTAGCTAGATAGGGGATCGCCTAGGCAGTCATCAGAGCATTAAAAACCCCATTTCGGGGTTCAAAATCTTCATTCACTCAAAATACCCCCTAAGCTCGAAGAACTCAATTTTCTTCCAAACTCCATTCTCTTCTATTTTCTCTTAAAATCAACTTCAATCTTTCACTTCTAAGGCTTTAAGGTATGTTGTTCTAGTGATTTTACTTCTATTCCTTCCATGCTTCTTTGTTTTTGGGGGTTGGCATGAAGTTTTCCCTACCTCTTAAGGAGGTAGAGTTCTTTCAACATATTAGAATAAGATTTGAATTATATAGAGGTTTTAGTAGTTAATCTAGAATTCCATTGCTTCATTAATAGATATTGGTGTTGTTCTCACTTTCTTGAACTCTGCTCATGCTATTCCTATGTCTACTGCCACTCTAGGTGAGTGGGTTCACATCTATAACTTCTATGTTAATCATTATATCTATTTTCACCTAAAACATGAGAGTATATATGATTTTAGAGTTTATTTTGTGAACTACTCAGATTTCTATGGAATATTGTTTTATAAACTATTGGTTTAATAAGAAAATGTGTTTTCTTGAAAACCATGGGACATCTACCATTAAGGGTGAGTTTGTGTATAGTTGCATTACAAATTTAATCATTTAGAGCTGCTTTTATGATCATATGATTCTGATATTGTATATTGTTGCATAAAGAGATATTTTGAACCCTAGGATAGAAGACTTTGGAAATGATAGAGAAAAGAATGAGATTTCTAATTGAGTTGGCAACAACTATAAAGAAATAGGTTGTGTGTTAACGGCAGTTAACCCATTAACCTTGGTACCAAGTAGTCCGGGCCAAAGATATTTAGAGAATCTATATCCAGAGTTTATATTCAGAGATTTATTGTCATACTGGGGACGATGATACGTAACGCCCAGATATGACTACATATTTATATTTAGAGTTTGTTACGTTATAGACACTATAGGTAACCAGAGCAGAGATTATTGTTTCTCTACTAGAATACTGTTAGATTAGGTTATAGGAAGCCAAGATTTGGAAACTTTATTATAATTATGAAATGTTTTGATATTGTTATTACTATCACTATTATTCTAGTGTTGTGTACCTTCTCTTGGTGTCCCAGGAAGGGGGTTCCAGATAGGGGTTCACTTACTGAGTTTTGGTTACAAAACTCACCCATCTGTTCATTTCACATTTTACAGATACTATAGCTGCTGAGAGTACTTCTACATCATCTTCCTCCCAGCAGTGTTAGATTCAGCTGTTGAGCTCATTAGGAGAGGTGTTAGGTATTTTGCTCTAGATGTACTCCAGTGTAATACAGGTAGGATCTCAGACTGTAGGACACAATTACATTTTGCATACGTCTTGTATATTAGAATATTATTTGGACTGTATAATCTATGCTTTCCATAGACTTTTTATATGTAAAGGACTTTATGCAGATTTTGTGATATTATGATGATTAGCCTTTGAAAGTTGCTAAGACATTTTGGTTTTATAAGTATGGTTTTTAAGAGCATATGATTGTATGTGAAATGAAACTTATTTTACAGATTTTCTTAATTCAAATGTGCATTTATAAAGACGATACAGGCCACGAAGCTTACGTGAGAATAAGGTTTCTCACGTGCCGGTCACGTGCCCAAGAAGGGTCGTGACACTTAGCCTGAATCATGACTCGTGTAATTTGGTAAATTATTCTTAAATTTTTTCAATATTAATGTTCTCCAATCATTTTCTTAATTTTACTAGTTAAAACTGAACAATTATTAAAAAATGGAGGGAATAATTTATTCACAAAAATTTATTCAAATTTTATATATTATTTGAAATATAAAAATTTAAATTAAAAGATCTAATTTTAATTTTGAACTCTATTTTCATACTGAATTGAATTCATGTTCCAAACAAGCCAAATGGTATTAAAATATTATGATATTAATTTTTTTAATTTTAAAATTTAAAGTACTGATTTTGAGGTGCTTCCAATGTTTGAGGTTTCCTCTTTTATATTGGTTTGTGTTTTTGATTTCTTGTATTTTGTTGCCTTTGTTATGTGATTTATTGTGTTGCCATAATTGTTTTGCCTCCATACATGTGGATGCCTGCTTGGACTTGCATGCTTTAGATTGGATGCAACTCTTCATGGTGAGTATTGAATTAATCTATTGCATTAAGTTTTGGACAATAGTCATGAGTACATCTATTTTACTAACAAATGCTTCTTATTGACCATGATGTTCTTTTCTGATTTTTTGAGTATATGCAAGTAAAGAGAGCAGAATATAATTTTATCTTGTCTAATTGCTTCAAGATTTAGACAATTTATAAGATGCAATAATTTCACTTTGCAACTTTTAATGATTGGGCTAATTCACATTTTGTACACTTTGGGCAGTGCTCCCTTGGTACTAATCGTTGGAACCTTTCAATGGAGCTCCAACAGAAGCAGTGTCAACATGTTTGAAACGCTTGCACCAGAAAAAAGAGGTTGCGACTTTTTATAGTTGGTCATTTTGTTCTTTATAAACCACTGCATATTATTTTTCACCATTTTTCTTAGTCTTGTTTCTATATTGGCTAACTAATCAGTTTATTTCTGAGGGTTCACTGCTTCTTAAGTTCTATTTTATTTGTAATATTTTTGGTATTCTCATTATTCAATTATGAACTGCCCATCACAACCAAATCTTTTATGCCTTGTATTATACGTGTATTATTGCTTCACTAATACATATATTTAGGTATCATTGTACAGGATTAAATAATGGAAGTAAATTTCCAAATTTTTTCATGCTTAACACTTGCAAGTTCTTTCATATGCATATTTAACTTCACATGTTATTAGTTTTGATATAGTAGGATTGGAATTAGTTTAGAATTTGATTCAACTAACTTTGAATTGGTTGAATTTGCTTTGAATTGTTTTGATTTAGTATTTTATGCCCTATCTTCGGGTTAATAAACTAGTTAGGAGCCAATTTATTGAAAAGAAAAATTGTGACATTACCCACATATTTTTAAATGTGGTTAAATGGTAATTGGGAACATTGCTAAACAACAACTTTCCACGCACGTAACTATTGTATGGCATTGGAAGTTCATTTAGCCACATTCAAAAAGTGTGGTTTATGTTAATTTTGAATGTTGCTAAACAACAAATTTTTTGTAGTGGAAAATCAATTTATAAAAAAAATTATGTATTTTGATAATTTTAAGAAAGTAATCAGAATATCAAAAGATTAAGTCTCAAATTTTCTTTTGAAGCTAAATATAATATTTTTTTTTTTAAAAAAAGTTACTAATATTTTTTAAATCATATATAGAATTTAAATTATATAATTATATATATATATATATATATATATATATATATATACACACACACACACACACATAGAGCACTCATAATTAGAGCCAAGGTTTTCCTTCATGGTTAGTTCATGTGTGTCTAGCTGTGCGTCTAATTAAGGCCGAGTCGGTATGTGATGTAAAACATTACTTACGGTACTCGGCTTTTGAGCCACACAAAAATACTGTTAATTTAAATATTAGTATAATTTAATACTTTAACTCATCAATGAAATGAGAAGTCATTACAGATTATAAATAATATGTTTGCAAATGAAAGTAGTGCTGGTTAGTGCCTGAGAACATGTCATATTGTCCTTGGTACTGAAATCAACGAGCAGGGCTGCATGCGTTATTAAAAATATTATCATCATAGATGGCCTACGAGGCTACGACATTGTCTTGATTCACCTTCCAAGTTTTTCACGATAAATATAATTATAATTAATTTCGTGGACAATTTTGGAACTAGAGGAGAGAATAACAGTCCCCCATCAAAAAAAGAATAATAATATTACAAAACAAATATGGCGATGAATGAAACCAATGATATGTTGGTTCAATCCCAGGGGTCATCGCTTAGGCATTGTTATCCATACCCATAGATCAAAGGGATTGCTAACAATAACTTTTTTTTCTTTTAATGTGCACAACTTTCTTATTTTCAAGAATACCCCTACTCTATAGGGAGTTTGAGAAGTTATAAACAAAATATAAAAGAAGTTATAGAAACCGTAACATAAACAATTAAATTTAAAAAAATGCTATAAATGAAAAAAAAAATTGGATTGAATCCGCCAGTTTCTATATAATAATTGTTGCAATGCTATTTTCTCCGGTCTAAACATATCTAATGTAGTTATATATTATGTTATCTGATTGTACATAGTTTTAACAAGAAAGGAAAAATGTATTAGATATAATAAGAAAAATATACGATATCTTTTTCCTAAATTATTCTTCAAGAGTTGATACAATATTTGTTTATATTTACCATTTGAAATTAGAAATAACTTGAAATTAAACACAAAGCCTAAGCTAGGCCTCAAACCACAGAGCTCTACACTCTGCTGGGATTCGATTCTGGATGCGCTTTTACTAGAGATAGATGAGCCAAGCCTTATGGCCAAGCCCTATATCTCTTTAAATGCTAGGTCTGGTCAATGCTGTAGAGTCCATGTTGAAGAGCACAGGCACCATTGCCACTGAAGACACGAAAAGCTAGTAAAGGCCCAAAGATCCAAAGTAGAAGGGCAAGTCCAGCATATAAAAGCATGAAATGAGGGTATTCACCTGATTGAGCAACCTTATGGATTGAGAGCGACATAGAAATGAGGATACGAGTAAGGTAAGGAGGATGGCATATTTTAGTGCCACCACAAATTTCAGCATGGATCCCATGGTATATGGCCCAACACAAGACAAGGTAGAACGATACCTCACCAGAGCAGCCTCTTGTGTTGGAGCATTGCGCTTCAGCGGGGATTACACACACTGACACATGTTGGCGGGTCACATGCCTTGCTTCAACGACCTCTTTGTTTCAGAGCGCAACAAAAATAGCGTTGCCGGGCGGCACACGTCCCTCCAGAGGGCTGTAGCGCCTCGGTTTAGCAGCCACCCGCGCTGTAGCGGAACACGCATCACAGTAGATCGCTGTAACGCCTTGCTTTAGTAGCCTCCCGCGCTTTAGCACAACACAAAATCATATTAGAGCACTATAGCCCCTCGCTTCAGTAAGCCTCCAGCGCCGTAGCGCCGCGCTTTAGTAGCTTCTCGCGCTGTAGCACAACATGAATCACACTAGAGCGCTGTACCGCCTCGCATTAGTAGCGCCTCGCATTAGCAGCTTCCCGTGCTTTAGCGCAACACAAAATCACGTTAGAGCGCTGTAGCACCTCGCATCAGTGGCCTCCAGCGCTGTAGCGCAACGCGAATCACGTTAGAGCACTGTAGCGCCTCGCTTCAGTCGCCTCCTGTGCTGTAGCACAGGGCACACATCACGCTAACAACACAGGCCTTCGCTTCAGCGGGCATTCTGTGCTGGAGCGCGACCTTCTCCTGCAATTTAACATTTTTTTTCCGCTCGTCGATATCAAATGTTACTATTAAAAGGGCTTGCATGTCTCCAGGAGAAAAGAAATCAGTTATTGTTTATTTTTGTCTCACCTAATATTTATATTGCTATTTCCAATAGAATTGAGCCTGCTTTTAAAATGTATGTCATAATTTGCTTTATTAGTTGTCTTTTACAGTTTTATTTTGTAAATTAAGGCCAATAATTGCAATGAACCAGTAATTTTTTATTTAGTGGCGATTAAGATACTTCCCCACAGTTGACCTTCAAATAGTTTTTTTTTCCCTCGAATTATTTAAACACAAAAGTTTCTAGAAGGAATAATTTTCACATACAAAAAAAAGTTGAAGTAGATAGAAAACATTTAAAGTAAATAACCATTTTTTCTAACATATTTCATTTTATCTCAATTTAGTCCTAATATTTTTAATTTTGATATCAATTTAATCATTTTGTCAAATCTTCACTCATCTTCAGAAGTGGAGACCAATGGTAATTCAATTTGTATGTTAAAGTTTTAAAAAAATTAAGATTAAATTGATGTAAAAATGTTTATACCAGTATAAAATTGGTGTCAAATAAAATATTTTAGTACTATGAAAAATATTGTTTACTAAAAAATTTAACAGTCATCCAATTATATTTTAATTAAATCATTAAAATTATTTCACTCTTACAATAATTACCTAAAGTCATCCAAAAAATAATACACAATTCATTTATAATCTCGAAAATCATAAAGAACAAATTATATGAGCCCAAAGAGGAAGGTCTTCAAACTACAAGTGTTGGCACATGTTTTTTGATTGTAAATCCTTGATTTTGTGCATTATAATTAGTATTAATTTTGTTAGCAATGATTACTGTCAATCAGTATCATCACTTCATGATTGAATGTCTTGATTCAATTCTTTATTGTTATTTTTTGTTTTTCCCTTTTTATGATCTATATTCATGTTGAGCTTTACTGCTCGATCTTGTTTGTATATGTATATATATATATATATATATATATATATATATAGATATATATATATATAAAAGACTAATATCAATAAAAAAATCATTTGGCCATGTTCTTCAACAAAATAATTTACTCTACTAATATATCAAAATTAACTATTCCTTTTATTCTAAGGAGCTTCTAGTGGAATTAAGGAGAAAATGGGGAAAGGAATAGACAAATGGGAATAAAACCCTGGTCCAATATTAACAACCTCTTAGTCACTTAGATTAAAAATAGTGCCATGTAAACTACAGTTCATTTACAAATTAACTCTTCCTTTATTAATTGTATTCTCATTTTAGTCACATAATATTAAATAATCAGACATTTTATTAATCAAATAATTAGTTAAGTATTTAATACAGGTAGAATAATAATAGAAACTAAAATCAAATAATTTTGAAAGTATTTGAATCAACCTTATGGATTGAGAGCGACATAGAAATGAGGATAAGAGTAAGGTAAGGAGGATGGCATATTTCAGTGCCACCACAATGTCAGCGCGGATCCCATGCTATATAGCGCAACACATGACAAAGCTAGAGCGCGTCACATACCTTGGCAGAGCAGCCTCTTGTTTTGGAGCATCGCGCTTCAGCGCGGATTACACACACAGACACATGCTGGTGGGTCACATGCCTCACTTCAGCGACCTCTTTGTTTTGGAGCACAACAAAAATAGCGCTGCAGCGCGACACACGTCCCTCAAGAGCGCTGTAGTGCCTCGGTTTAGCGGCCACCTGCGCTGTAGCGGAACACGCATCACACTAGAGCGCTGTAGCGCCTCGCTTTTAATAGCTTCCCTCGCTTTAGCGCAACACGAATCACATTAGAGCGCTATAGCACCTCGCTTCAGTAGCCTCCCGCGCTAGAGCACAACACGAGCTTGAGCACAACGCAAAATCACATTAGAGTGCTATAGCATTAGCACCTCGCTTTAGTAGCATCAGTAGCCTCCAGCGCTGTAGCGCACCACAATACACACTAGAGCGCTGTAGCGCCTCGCTGTAGCACAACACGAATCACACTAGAGCGCTATAGCGCCTCGCTTCAGTAGCCTCCCGCGCTGCAGGCGCAGCACACATCACGCTAACAACACACACCTTCGCTTCAGCGGGCATCCTGTGCTGGAGCATGACCCTCTCCTGCGTTCCTCTGTTCTACGTAATTTTGTTGGAGTGCATTGACAAAAGGGAAATTGAAGAGAACTCTCTCTCTCTCTCTCTCTAATTTTGTTCACTGAGATATGTTTATGAGAAATTACAGTTACTAGATAATTTCAGTAATTTGAGGCTAGAGGAACATTTTTTTACACCAATATTCACTCGAGGATTGTATAATGTTAACTGTATGGGCTCTCTTTGTTGCTGGATCAGATAGCATATGTGAAACAGTACGGCATGGTAAACCTTTCAATATTGCTGCTGTGAATGAATATAGACATTGGACAATCATCAAATTGAGCTTGAAAAACTAGCAACTTATTGATTGAACTATGACCTAGTATCTTGACCAAAAAAAAAAAATCTCGATCATTTATATGACCATCGCTTGCTGGCTCGACTCACAAAATGGTCGTATGAAAAGCGAGAAAAACCATAAGGTTGATGTGTTTCCTTGTGACTATTCGTGGACTGGTCAAATTCAAAACGCAAGGTGCACATTTTTTTTGCAACTATATTTGTTTGGTTAAAATTCATGCTATTCATCTTTTTCACATTTATATTTCATATTTGTTTTTTTTTTTTGTGTTTGATGCAAAGTAAAAATAGGGTCAAAACTTTTATTGACAACCTCCATATATAAAATTGCATAAACTTATCCATCAAAATTTCTACCAAATTTCTACTCCTATATCAAACACAACTTAAAATGAAAATCTTCTTATTTGAGAAAAAGAACTTAAATTGAGTACAAGTTAGGACTCCGGAGAAAATATATACCTTCAATTTTTATAGAGTATTTGGTTAGAAGGTAAAGGTGTGGTTAAAATTTTTATGAATAAATTTTATGTATAATTTTATATTTAGAATTTATTCATGAAAATTTTACCCTTTACTTTTATCCTTGAACCAACGACACTCTTAGCTGAAATTAATCAAGCTGCACCATTTTCCAAATCCATTTCCATCTTAGTCTTTTCTTTCCTAGCCACAAAGTCAAGCTTATGAAGCACCATCAACATGGCGACAGAACAAGAGAACGCCATCACTGGTGAAAAGATCCAAAGGAGAAGGGGTAGCCCTGCATGGAAAACTCTGTTTCCCACAATGTTCAAAACTGTGGCCTTTCCCATGAGCTCCCTCAAGTACTCTGGGGTCACCAAGCACGTGACATCTTGTGATGTGCAAATGAGGATGCTTAATTGGTTAAGAAACCTAATTGAAAGAGAGTGAAAGAGGAATGAGAACAAGAATATGGTAAAGAGGGTTGTATATTTTAGTGCCACCGCTAATTCTGCATTTGCTCCGTAAACTGAGTCGATGAGAGGCTTCTTCACACTGCAAGTGCTGCTTATCACTGCTCCAAGGCACAGCAGAGACGGATGGATGTGCTGGCCATAAGGGTTGATTCCATTATCAGGTTCCGAATACTTTGGACCGCTACAATGTTCTTCTTGTCAATATCCTGCATGCAGTAGTATTATATATTGCATTCATTTAACATCACAATCAATCATATCTGCATCATTGTATCCTATATATATATATAAGTTATTTGTATTCATAAAGTACGGAATATTGTGTCGACATACTCACATTTACTCTTAGATGGGTTGTGGACCCCACTTAATTTGTATCTCATATCTCATCCAAAAATATTTGGGAGTGTATCGGTACGATGTCCCACAAATTATAAATACAAATAACACTACTCACATATATATATATATATATGAAAGATAAGTGAGATATGATTATATAGAATAAACTATTTTGACTTATCCAAGGGTTAGTAAGTATTTTACGTCATTTTCTAACAAATAAATTTTTCTACAAATTTTATCTCTTTAGTTTTTACAATAGAAAAATTTTGGTGGGTACTTATTCCATACATCAGATCCTACCGATTAAACATAATTAACTAAAATATCAGCACATTGATTATAGCTCCTAGGGAGTATGTTGCCTAATACCATCAAAATTAAACATCAATATCATTATAATATCTAAATACACAAGCTCTTATTTCAAGTGCAAAATATTTGAGAACGCATGTAATATTACATAAATATCTGTAAGATTCTTCATATTGTAGCACTACACCTGCACAAGATAGATGTGTGTGCGTATATGTATATATATATATAGTGGAGTTTAAGGCAAACCTTCATCATTGTTGTAACCCAATAACATCGGCCATGGGCATCTATTCCGAAGATGGTTAAGGAAGCCTGTGTCCGGATCTTATGCCATAACCAAACATGGTAAGCAAGGTTAATGAGTAACCCCAATGGTACCAGCAGCACATCCGGATAACATGTTCTCCATTCCATATGTGTGTATATATATATGGCTGGATGAACTTCTCTTGCCCTCTACTTCACTTTGGAGAAGTTTGTGCCTCTCTTTGTGACATTCAAAGCTTTATATATATGTATATAAAAGCACTGGATCTACAGTTGTAAGTGAATACTAAGGGCTAAATACGGAGTAATTTTTTTTTTCTTGCTATGTGTTTTGACTTATGAAATATTGTTCAAAGCTTCCAACTGAAGTCGAAGTCCAATGAGAGAAATTGCTTTCGTGTTATTGTTTTGCTGGCGAATTTCAATTAGGGGAGCAATATTCCATATTCCATTCCGGTTAAAGTTTTAAACTAACTATCTTCTAATTCCATATTATCTAATGTATGTCTATGCATTCCTAACTCATATATTCTTTAGTATCTTTGTCCCCCGATCCTCTCTCTTTCTCTCTCTCCGCGTATATCAGAGTCATGAATTTCAATTAGGCAAAGGGTGAATGTGGATCCTAACATTATTCTCCAGTAATTTCAAAATGCTGACAGACGTTAAAAACAACTGTGCATATATAAGATCCTCTCCTTTTGATGCCGGCATCATGGCTCAACCCTTTAAGAATATGCTTCCTTCCAACATCAAATCTAGCTCATTCTTCTACTATTGAACAAGGGTGAACTGGACCTCATTTCAGGCAAAATTAAATGATCTTAAGTTAAGCACAAGATTTAGGATTTAATTAGCTGATGTTAAGATATACATCACAACAGGTTCTAGAGGGAAAATAAAATATAGGTCAAGTACAATGAACCCACTATCCAAAATGAAAGAGTAATCAATTCATAGTTGTCTTGCCGAATATCCCCGACATTCATCCACACCACAACAATTAGAATTTTTTATTGCTTTGCGTTAGCACTTGGATCACTCTTCACCGCTACTTTTCAACCAGCATAATTAAATGTTAGTATCAACCGATATTTAGTAATAATTAGCTCATCAATCGAATAAATAAATTATAATTACGTCTGTGTGTGTGTGTGTATATATATATATAAATGATGAATATAACAAATAGTGAGGAAGGAGAGATATATGAAAATGCTGGTAGAAGCGATGTTGTGGGGTTCATGGTGGATTGGCATCCTATGCAGATTACTCGTAAGATTTAGGGTTCCATGGTGGATGTTGTTAAGGTTGCTACGCCTCACATAGTGCTTTGGCTCACTTGGAACACTTGGATAAGTGGACTCGCCCCCTGGTTGACAGCGTTAAACTAAATGTGGACGCGAGTGTTCGGCTTGTGGAGGGGTGCCATGGTATTGGTGGTGTGATCAGAGACTCCAATGGGAGCTGGCTTAGCGGGTTCTCATGTAGGGCGAGGTCTATAGACGTCACTTTGGTGGAGTTGTTGGCCATCAAGGAGGGATTGCTCTTCACTTGAAATTGTGGATGGAGAAGGGTGTTTTGTGAATCAGATTCTCTGGAGGCTGTAGATCTAATTTCTACTTCTCAGATCTTTCGGGCTCCTACTTTGCAAAGTCTTATTCATCAAATTAAAGACCTTGTGCATCGTGATTGGGTGGTCTCTTTCTGTCATGTCCTTTGCTTGGCCAATAAGGTGGCTGATTCTTTGGCTACGATTGGTGCTGTGGAATGCGACTCCTAGATTGAATGGATTCCACATCTTAGAGGTATTGTTAGTTTACTCACAGCTAATAACTTGAACAGCTAAGGGTACGCTTGGTTTCAATTTTCTAGTTTTCAGTTTTTCAGTTTTCAATTTTCATTTTTCAGTTTTTGTGAAGGAAAACTGAAAAAACTAAAAACTGAAGATTTCAGTTTTCAGTTTTTTTTTGTTTTTCCTTCATAAAAGTTGAAAACTGAAAACTGAAAATAGCAAAACAAACCCAACCTAAGTGTCCTTTTGTTTGTTTGTTTTCTTTCTCCATCTATCCAAAAAATGATAGTATATGTAGATTACTTTTTCACTCATGCATAAGATTCAATTGTAAATCACTAAATTGTGAAGATAAGGAATTCTCCACCATAGTAAAGCATCTGTCTTACTTAGTAATATCCTTCCTTTGCACATACTCGTATAATAACGCTGACGCATCAGTATATATGCATCATGCATTCACTTTATTTAGTGCATGAATGGAACTTATTCCGTTGGTTCATTTCTTTTTTTCTTCAGATTAGGTAGATTCATTGCCATAGGGTTTAACACATGGGCCTCAGGTTCTTGGAACACTTACAAAATTTTATACGTGATTTGTTCATAAATAGAGTTGAACCCACTCTCTTGTGGGAAGTGGAGCTGACGCATCATGCTCTAATCCATTTTAGAGAGGAATTTACATATGGAACAAAGGACTAATAATTATGTCCCCACTAATTTAAATTTGAATATATATATATATGTAACATCCCCAAATTCATAACTAGATAAATTAATTGAATTCATGATTAAAATGAAAAAGAGAAAAACTAATATAAATTTCATGCAATATAATAAATAATATTAGAATAAGTAAGACATAAAGAATTATGAAAATGTCATTACTAAGTAGAAATTTTGAAAATACCTTACTATGTGGTAGAAATTATAAGACCACTCTTGACTTGTTAAAAAAAAATATATACCAATTATTTTATAAATGGAATTAGAAGAATTCCACTATCATTATCTAATTATAAAAATATCATTGTCTTAAATGAAGAAATTAATACATATGTCATCACTTTAAATATAATAAGACTTGTCATAAAACAAGAATGAATCTAAGCCATTGGATTAAAATAAAAAGGGGGGTAAATTGATATAGGATTTCCATTATGAGAATAAAATATAAAAGATTGTCATGATTTGGTTAAATAATTTTAGTGCTATGTATCTACACCTAACAATAATGATAAATAATTTTAGTGTTATGTATCTACACCTAACAATAATGATAAATAATATTAGTGCTATTAGTGCTATATATCTACACCTAACAAAAATGATAAATAATATTAGTGCTAATAGTGCTATATATCTACACCTAATAAATAATAATAAAGTAAAATATTTTACAATATAAATTACTAAATTATGACAAGACAAAATATAATGCACCATTATATTTCTCCACTACATGAGCACTCAAGAAAAATAAATTGGAGCACTAAAACTACTCTTAAAGTCATGGCCTTAATAGGCCTATAAAAGGAGGAAGTGTGTGAGTTCATTTGTCTTTAAAACCTTAGAAACTCTCTAAGTAATCCTTCTCTTTTAATTTTTATCCATCATTTCTTCTTATGTTCTTCTTTTCAAAGACTTCCCTTCACTCTCCACACTTCATTCAAACACTTAAATCCTAAGCCTAAACATTCACTAGCCCTCACAAGAGTTGCAATCTTTAACTCTAGTGAGAAATATTTTTTTAAGCACTCAAGTTCTAGAGCCAAGATTCAAGGAGGGTCATCCACTCCAAGGACTCTTGCTCAAGCTAAAGAAAGAAGAGGAGGACTCTTTTTAGACCCTACACAAGAGGTAGGAGCTTCATCTTTAATTGTTCAAGCATTGTTGGCTTCTAACCTTGATAGAATGCCTCAAGTTAGAGTTATTGTCAAAAGTTTTGAATGATTATTTGTAAAATATATTTTTTAGAA
The DNA here is from genome assembly GCA_031216105.1 of Dalbergia cultrata. Lineage (NCBI taxonomy): Eukaryota > Viridiplantae > Streptophyta > Magnoliopsida > Fabales > Fabaceae > Dalbergia > Dalbergia cultrata. Next base: position 68,735,142 of record CM062344.1, read on the forward strand.
ATATAACATGTTCTATTCTGTTATGAGTAATTTTATGATGTTATCAAATTCAAATATAACTTAAAAAGATTGTATGTAAAACTTGATTTAATAAAGGTAACTTAAGACATGAAAATGGTAAGTGCTGGAATTTCTAGTTGTTTCTGGCAGCAGATACTGAAATCTACTGCTCATAAAATATGAAGCATCTCGAACTAAAAATAATTTTACTATAAACTAGACTCATTATAGAACACTCTCCAAAAAGAATCACCTAAAACGGAGTTTTCTAGCCCAAGATATAAATTTTTAAAGTAGAGCCTAAGACTGAAACTTTAAATCTGACCTTATAGTAGTAAAATAAGTGTAACTCACTCTAGAAAAATGCAAATGGACTGATTTCAATTTTGTAGGAAAGCTAACACATATACAAACACACCTATGTATGCTATGTATAAAGTTTTGTACCACGAAAATACAGAATGAAAAATACATTTTGGGACAGTGTGCTGAGAAAGTCTGGAAGATAGTGGGATCTGTAAAAGTGTAATTTGGAAAGGTTACGGCTAAGGAAAGACTTGGTATTTAAGCATGTCCATTGTGACCCACCTCTCTTCCTGGGAACCCTCCTATACATGGTTTACAGTTGATTTACGCTATTCGAAAGATGTCAATGCTAAAATTTGATGAGTTAGGAATTTGGAACTACCTTTACTAAGCTGAGATAATAAGTATACAGTAAATTGTAAACTTTCTTCTAAAAGATGTCAAAAACTATAAATAAAAGAATCAAGTCTTGTAAAGAGAGAATTTTAAGAATTTAAGTAGAATAATAATTTTCAAGAGATATATGAAAATCATAATAAAAATATATAAAGAACCAATAATAATGTTTTAAAGTGCATTAATATATTAATGGAATGCTAAGAGTACAAAGAACACTAAGACAAAAAGGATAATACTAAGACATCCATTACCTCTTAGGAACACTAGGAACTCAACTTGATAACTTTGGTTGCTTAATAGGAATCATTTATGAAAATGTTTACTATGAGATTTATATGATATTATCCATGTTTCATGAAGTGAATTATAGTAATGTGAATGTATGGTGATGAGTTATGAAATGATGAGGATGAATGATTGATTGTCCATGATTTATTGTGATTACATGATGATATGCATACATTCATTTTCAAAAGAAAATAAAAAGTAAAGCTTGAAAAAGTAGCAATGAAAGTCTGGAAAAGTGGACTTGAGCTAACTCACGGCTTAACCCCCTAAACCGTTGAGATCACGGCAACGGAATGAAAATCAAAAAGGTTGTGGCGATGGCCACGGTATGAGCTCATTACCCTTTAGGGTGGTCTAAGGCATTGATGCATTCATCCCGTGAGAGATTGAGAAGTATATTAATGAAAGGAAATGGAATGAAAGAAAGATGAAAGTCCCTAAACAAGTAAATGTTGAGGAGAAGTAATCATGATATGCATACGCATTTTAAATTATTATTACCTATTAGTAATTCTATATGATCTGTTTGTATACATGCTTAATTCTTGAATGGATATTTCTGTTAATGTTCAAGATTAGTTTAAAAGAAACTTCACTTCGGCTAATCATGTTTGTGAAAGTTTGGTAATTGAATCCTTACTTGTCACCTTTTTATAATAAACCCGAAGTGACTGGGACGACAATGATGACACGTTTAGTACAAGTTGGAACTCCTACTGAGAAATCTCGTATTTCTCACTCCTATATTTCTTTTCCGTTGTCGTTACTGAGACAGATGTGTCCACTTGAAGCAACGGAGCTGTAGCTAAGGAAGGAGGTGACACGTGAAGATTTTATAACTTCCAAGAATTAGTACTCCGATATTTAGTATGTTAAATTGTGAGAAACAGACTAGTAATGGTAGTATTTGCATTATTATGTGTAATAACTTATCACTATGGTTTATGCCCTATTATGACTCATGTATTAAGTAATTTTATTTCAGTTTATGTGATGATAGTTCTACACTTAATTTCTTATTCCACTTATGTAATTAAGCGAGTGCGCAATGTAACTCGGATTATTATCTACGTAAGCGCTATGTATTTCACTTCTCGTTATAGGCTTAAGTTTTCAAAAAGTAATTTAATATAAAAAAAATTATCCACTATCTTTCTAAGTTAATTTAAAAAGAAAAATGAATTCAAGGCATAAGTGACAACTAATAGAATCCAAATGTGAACTTAAGCATAGTTGGGTTCTACTATGGTGTTACATATATATATATATATATATATATATATATATATATATATATATATATATATATATTATCATTATTTTATTAAATTTGATCTTACATTGAGAAAAAAAATTATTTACAATATTTTATTATGCCTATGTATTATATTTGCCCCCATTACCTTAATTTCATGGATTTGTCGTGGCTCCATTTGCATTACGTCGGCTCAATTTGTATGCCTAATTTTTGAAATCAAGATAAGAAAATAGAAGAGAAAAAATAATAAGAGAAAAACGAATCCCAGTGTTCACGTGTAAGTGAACATAACAAAAAGATTATTACAAAGGATACTTATATATAGAATATTCAGTCCCATTTATATTATATATCTAAATTCTCTGCTTTCTTTGTTCAGCTCCACTTGCCCCAGTTAGCCCTATTATTCAGTGCGTAGTGACTTTTGCAAAGTGTGATCTTAATATTATTGTGCAAAGTGACCTTTGGCGACCTCGTTTGTCTAACATATGTAGGTACGTCTATATATCTAGAAATTAGCAATCTTATTATACTTGAAAATCTTGTTTCCAGACTGGAAAATTGAGGTGCTGCAAATCTAGTTTAGACTAGTAGGTTATTGGATTAAAGATGGTGCTCGTATAATCTAACATTTTATTCAACAAAGCAATCAAAAGAGACGGAAAAAAAAAGGTTGAAGGTAACCATAATCAAAGCCCTATATTACAAAAGACATGAATTATTTCGGTAAAGCGCTTCTGCACTTATATATGCCTTGTACAAGTAGCTTACTTCTACAACTTTTATGTTGTAAAAGATAAACCTGATGACGCGCGCACACAATATTGTAAAAGAATTTCTCGTATATATATTTCATGTTGTTCTTAGTCTTATTTAGCTAGCTAGCTGACTACATATATCAAACATAGTCACTTTTGTCATTCACCATCTTTGCTTTGCCAATCCCACAGACAAAGTCAAGGGTATAAAACACTGGTAACATAGCAATAAAACACATGAAAACAAATATCCAAAGCAAAAGAGGAAGTGCCAAGTAGAAAATCCTGTTCCCCACAATGTTCAAAATCGTTCCCTTTTCCAAGATCTCAGTCAAGTATTCTGGGGTCACCATGGACATGGCATCTTGTGGTGTGCAAATCAGGATGGCCAATTGGTTGAGGAACCTGATTGAGAGGCTGTGGCAGAAAAATGAGAACAAGAATATCGTGAGGAGTGTCACATATTTGAGTGCTACCATGAACTCGCTGTGTGCTCCATAGATAACATCATCAAGAGGCTTTTTCACACTGTAAGTGCTGCTTATGATTGCTGCCAAGCCAGCTGAGAGAAGTATGGAAGTTGTGGCCATAAGCGTTGATCCCATGATAAGATTACGGAGACTTTGTGCTACTAGGATGTTCTTCTTTTCAATGTCCTGCCATGGACACATAATGTTTTGTGAATTAAGACTTTACATTGTTCATAGGGAAGGAAAATTGAGTTACTTCAACTATATATATTACAAATACTAGATACCAAAAATGGTTTCTCAAAAATATATTGGGAACAAATTAGTTCTTCAGAATTTAAAAATTTTATATTCTTTCTTGTATTTCAAAAAATGAATAAATTGGTTTGTTTTTACAGGTCCATGTAATTTACAAATGTACCTCTTATTAATATACTAAAGATGTTCATATTCCCAATTTAAATATTTATTCTTGGATCTTATCCAATGCACTAGCTTATATGGTTAAGAATTAAATGATATAGACTCCTTAAAAGTGGGCAAGAGTAAATTAAAGTTTTAGGAAATCCCACAACCAAAGATGATAACTAAGGGTTATCAGAAATCCCAGCAGTACTAATATCATATCAAGATAATATTTTCTCCATTCCATATTATATATATATTTTTCTTCTTCCTAGCTCCTCTCTCCCTTCTCTTCCTATATATAAGTTTAAAGGTGTTTGGTTGTGTGAGAGTGTGCTTCAAAGACTGCCTCCAACGTTCTTTGTGATCCTTGGAGATTCTTTGTCCCACCAGAGAAGTTCTGTATATAATGGAAAATCAAGTTAGCGGAACCTTGAAAAGACAAAAGATACCGGCAATATATTGGGCTTTATCTCGGGCCAGTGGCTCTGCGGTTAATCATGGTAAAATTATTTGTACAAGTGGACTGGTTCCGTGTTTTTTATTTTTAGTATATATTTTAAGGGTTTTGCCATGACAAAAAAAGAAGGTGTTTTTGGTACCATGATAAGGAAAAAAAGAAAGGTAGGATGCGCCGCATGTACCTGAAGGGAAAATCCACATTTTAAAAGTTTAATTCAATCAAATCCTTTTATTTGCGTGATATTTTTAAATAGTGAGTGTAGAAACAGTTAACTAACCAACGAGGTGTTGGTTCAATTGGAAGGGGCTAGAATCCCTTAGGCATAATTAGGTACTGGGTTCAATCATGAGATTTATGTGTATGGAAAAATACTATTGGGATGGAACCTTACTCGCTTTCCTAATTTTTTTTTTAAACTACACTAATATTGTAACCAATTAAGTTTTTGGCACAGATTAATGTACCTATTAGTATATGTTTGGATTGATAGAGGTTGATAGTATGGAGTGAAACAGAGTGAAATTTTAAATAGCTCCATTATTTGGATATGTTTAAGTTGGGTGGAGTGGAATCGAAATAGATAGAACTCATTTCACTAAACTACGTAGTCTCCTTCTTTTTCTCTTCCCCTCAAATTGTGTAGAATTGGGTAGAATGAATAATTTTTCTTAATAAAATTACTAATTACTCCTATTACCAATATTACATACATTTTAGTCTAAGAGTATTATATGCATAGTTCACAGAGTCGGTCCGACCAGTGAACGGGGCAGGTGATTGGTCCGAATAGCACAAAAGATTGGACTTGCAAAATAACCGATAAAAAATGGTTGGCCCAGCATTATTCTGAGAAAAATCGGCGACCAGCGAACCACCGGTTCACATTGCTCAGCTATTTGAAAGAAAAAAGGGAAGAAGAAAAAAATGAAAATGTTGCGTCGTGGATCATTGCTTTGTGAGGAAGGAGAGTTATGCGTTGCAATTGCCCCTAAATCCCATGCCACCACCTAGATCTGGGAGAAAGAAATAGATCAGAGCGAGAAAGAAAGAGAGAGGTGCTGAGATAAGGAAGGAAGAAACAATCGAAGCAGAATAAATGAGAGGAGAGTTGGTGGTTGTGTGCCACTGCAGGTGTCCATGTGTGAAGTGTGGGAGAAGGAGAAGAATACTAAAAGTAGGGTTTCAAATACAATTGAGTGGTTTTTTAAGGTTATTTTTCTTGTCAAATTTTTCAAAATGGGCTTGAGGAACTATAGCCCAATTTTTGAAGTTTTCAACTAAGTGATTAACTCACATTGGACGGTTTATGACCCAACAACTATGCAAACTCATAATGGGTTATTATATTCAATCAAATTTTTATTTTAAATATATTTATTTTATAATTTAAAATATACTAATGATTAATTTTAGATATATTTATATAACCATATGATTTTCAAATATGTTAAATTGTTAATTATTTATGTTATTTTATTGTATCTATTTGAATTTTAACATATTTTTTATATTTATTTAACTGTATTCGGTTTTACCGGTTGAACCAGTCACCCGCCGGTTCAACCAGTCACCTAGTAACCCGGTGTCTTAACCGAGTCTATTACCAGTCTGGTTATGAAAACTATGATTATAGGAATAAAAAGTTTATAATTTTCGATCCATTCCATTGACATATCCAAACAATGGAGCAAAATAATTATTTCGCTTTGCTCCACTCTACTTCATTCTATTCCACTCTGCTCCACCACACTCCACCAATCCAAGCATACCCTTAGAATCTACTTACCAAAAGTTGGGATTTGACTACCATAAGTTAAAATAAATGACATGTTTCTCTTTTTATAATAGAAGCATTTGGCTTCTCCTGGTTACTCTCATCGATGTTGGACTTGCAGGTAAGAGCATTCTTTGAATAACTTTTCTAGCTATTTCCACCAGTTCACCCCTCTTGCACAATTTTAATTTGCTATCTATTACTGTCTAGCTCTGGATCAAGGTTTGGTGGGTCTGTGTTTTAGCTAAGCATGAACTTGTCCTCTCCCTTACTCTAGCCAAGCATATATCCGATGATGGAGAACTGCTACTTGCTCCCCATCAATGCTCTAGCAGTTTCTGTATTCAAAGATTGATCCCCTCTGGCAAAATCTCAGGAGGTGCGTTAATACCGGTGCGCCAGGGAATCCAATACTTCTTGGGCCTGTCCCACAATTGTTTGGGGGAGGCCCAATGAGCTTGGAGGGTAAACCAATTGGGGAGCCCTAAAGATCTTGAAGCATGGGCCCGTTTGGAGGGGCCTAATGCTTTCGGAGCATGGGTAGTTGGGTCGGTACAATATATGCCAACCGATCCATTGTCATCTTTTACAAGTAATATTATTTGGACTCATAATATACAGGATGTTATAGTGACACACTTTTATTTATTATTAGAAGACATATAAATCTAAATTAAGTGGGACTTGCACTCCATTCAATGATAAATAAAAGTATATCAATACAGTATTCCATAAATTATAAGTACAAATAACATTACTCCTCTGTTAATTATCAACGTTGTGTTGTGTGCTATGCTATACTACAGCTCATCATCTTTTGAGTCATCCCAACAAATAATTTTCTTTCAGTTTTGTTCCCTCCTAAATCAAGTCGAATAAGTAACATCAACGACACTTACTCATAGTTATGGTGTCCAATATGTCAAACAAAATCAACTTGAAGGTATAGTTAATAGCATATTATAGAACAAAACGAAAAATGACGGCACATAAAGGTGTTAAAACAAAAGAAATAAAGAGACAAACATTAAGGGAAAAAAATTAATTATTTATTTAATTGGAAATGCCTAACTATGGAATATTATGGACGATCGAATTCTCGCACTCACAAATATTTCTATTATATATATAGATGATTTAACTTTAATATATATTTGATAGAAATTCTTTTTATACAGTCATTTAACCTTAATTCTTGTTATAACTTTTTAAAATTCATATAAATAATAAAATATATTTTGTTAATATAAAAAATATTTATTTGATCATATCTAATTCAATTAATAACTCACTGGTTAAACTAGTGATTCATTGATTTGGTATCTTAACCGAGCTAAGCACCGAATCGAGTTGGACCACTATGATTTTTATATGATGTAAGTAAGACCTTGGCATATCTTTGAGAAATTGTACAAATATGAACCCCCAATCAAATGAATAGTGAAATATATATTTTTAAAAAAGTAATGGTTAAAAGGTAATAGTTGGTGATTTCTTGCCAACCATTTTATGTGGACTAATCTGTTGGAATCCTATGCAAAATGGGAAAATGGTATCCAAAAAAGGATCAAAGTCGAAACTTCCCACCGAATTGCATTTCTATACTCATTGTACATGGAAAATTGTGCAGAGTCACAATTCATTTTGTAAAATTATTTTACATACTTATGGTGTGGTCGATGTAATAGAATGATTGTAATAAAAATGGATTAAGATGATGATCATTAATCCCTTAAAAGAAAATAGAGTTAGTGGAAGGTTTTAAAATAATTATTTACAAGCCCTTTCCTCTTCCTTTTGAAAATGGTTGATGGTTACTCTAGATAAAAAGAAAGAACACTAAAAGAAACTCAAAAAGAAGAGAACAAGGATTTCAACAATGAATCTGAGTATATCATTATCCTCTATTTTATATTCTATTATGTGATGATCATAAAATCTAAGATCCTTAAAGGCTTTCTAATTTTCTGGACTGTGTATTAGACAATAAAAATTATAGTCAACACATCTATCGTTGGATTTTATTTGAATGAGGTCCACTTATCATCTAATAATAGATGAGATTTGAGTTGGCATGATACTCTAGATACAATGAGCATAAATAATACTTTTCTTCCAAACTTAGCCAAGCTATCATATCATTTGCATCTAACCAGCCACACGCCTAATGTTTTCAAATGGCTGAGGTTTTGGCATTTTGCATAATTTTGTTAGAATAAATATCTAAACTCATCATTCACACTTTAAAGATTTAAAACTTTTTTAATTCCATATACCCATATCATGGGACTAATTTATCTTTTTTATATTGAATTATAAGAGACCAATATAAAACTTTCAAATCCTAAGGGACTAATTTGTTCTTGATATATTTCTGATGAACTAAAATGAGCATTTACTCAATTTCTTATATCTTAGTACGTATTAACCTATATTTAAGAAATAAGAAGTAAAAATAAAAAAGAAAAATCTATTCAATGTGTTTTTCACAGCTTGTTTGTATTCTTCCAAACTTAAAAGACTGGTGTAAATTTAACATAATTAATAAAAATAAAAATAGAAACTATTCTTTTTACTATCTATATCCATTATAGTTATTTTAAATTCTAAGAGAAATCTTATAGTATACTCCCTTTATTTGTCAGTTTTGGTATTTGCACAAGAATTAAAATAAGGATTTATTTGACATGCATTGACAGTATAAAATTTTTTTACACAATCATTCAATCATATGTTACTATATAAGACATGATGGTTGACTTTGACACTCACTATTTGAAAAGTCATCTAAACAAAATATTTTTATTAGATTATGGTGTAAAATATTTTTACATTTTTACACTATTAGTTCATCAAAATTAAACTATTAAAATAATAAAATAAAAGGCAACAATACTTTTCACTTTTTTCTCTTTCTCCATTAAATCACCACATCCTATCATTCTCTCTCCTAAATGAAAAGAGAAGTGAAATTGATAAAAAGTAATTAATGATTAATTGAAAATTGAAAATGACAATTAATTAGAAATAATTTTTTTTCCCAAACACGAATTATAAAAAGAAATGGGGGAGTATTTGTTAAACACTATTGTAGTAGTTTTTCCTTATCAAGATCAAATTTTATATTATTTTATCAAATAATAATATTATAATATTTTAAGAATAGTTTTTTAAGAGTCTAAAGAACCAAGCAGGTCTTAAAGAATTACAACAATATTAAATCAAACTTAATTAAAAAAGGATCACCCACCCAAAATAATAGGGTGTCGATAGGTTGGGTGGGTAAAGTGTTTTTTTTTTTTTTTTTGGCTTCAAAATCCAACTCCTTCATTTAAATTGAGTTATGTTGGATTGGGTTGATCAAAACTTTTCTTTTAACTTAATCCAACCTGATCTGATCTGACTTACTTATAATATGTAGGTTTGGTTAAGTCAAATCCATGGATCTATTTAAAGAATATATATATATATATATGCTTATTAAAACTTATTAAAAGATATGATCAAATATGATCAATCTAAGCATATATAGAATAATTTCAAAATATAAATACCATACACACACATACGCACGCGCGCGCACACACAGATACACATACACACACACACACACGTATTAACAAGCAAGACAACTGCGAAGCTTAATTTATGAAAAATTAAGAAAATATGCATAAGTCATAAATATTAATGTGATTTTTTTAAAAAAATAAATTTTTATGCCCAATAAAAATAATTTTTAAACCCTATAATAAAAGTCTGTTGTACAGCACATGTTTTTGGACAACTTGAGATCATTTTTTAAAAATAAAAATAAATAGGTGGGCTGGGAACCCAACCCACTGATCATGGCTAAATAGATACTCTAGAAAAGTAACAAATGACAACGATACATCTTTAATAAAAAGATTTTGATGTTATACATCCATGATTTTAGTATCAAACTTAGGCCTTTCTTTTTTAATTAATAAACTTCTTTCTATAAAAGTAAATAAATAAATAAATAGATGCCTTTAGAAAAAGGTTTGAATTTAGAATCAATTTAGAATAATATTTGGTGTACAACTAAATTATACAATAAATGCACACCACACACTTTATCACCATTGGATGTGATGTGTGGTCCCCACTTATCCCACTCATTCATCAAATCCAATGGTGATAAGGCGTGTGGTGTACATTTGTTATACAAGGTGTATTATGATGTGTGGTCGCCACTCATCCCACTCATTCATCAAAGAAAATGCGCTAGATGTAGTGAAAGAAGGGAGACAGAGGAAGTGAACTTTGTTGATCACGGAGAAGATTGGAGGTGGCCTTTACTAGAATTCTTTGAGCGGCGGATGTAACGCCTCGATTTTCTGCTAGAGTGAAAATGACCAAAATGCCTCTGAGGTCATTTTCAGCCCGGAATTCGAGGAAAGTCGATTCGGCAGTACTCGAAGGGAAAACTCAATGTTGGAAGGGGATTAGATGACTCGTGTATATTTCCGGGATCGAAAATCTAATTTTTTGAGTTTTCAGGTCAAAATAACCAAAACGCCCCTGCGGTGTTTTACCCGTTTGCAAGTGCCAGATGAACCCGAAACTTCTCCAGATGGTTTTAAAAAGCATTTTTATGTAGTTTGTGACTTTATTTTTGGTCCCGGAGGTCCCGGGCGAAATTAGTACAAAATTACGATTTTGCCCCTAGTTACGTGTTTTACGCTTAATCGCGTGATTAAGCAAACCTAAGCAATTAGGCTCTAATTGAAGGTTAATTAATTTCCATAATTAATCTTGAGTCAAAATAATTTATTAAAGTTGATTAGAACCTAAAAGTGCTTAATTACAACTTAAAATCATATTTTAAATTCAAGACTCCTAGTCATGGAATCTTGAATAGTGTTTTTTCTTTCCAATTCCTTAAATCATGGAATTGTGTTACACATTGTTTATCACAAATGAGTTTTTAATTCTCTAATGATGTATGAGCACTCCTAATCTTGTCATAAAATCCTTAAATCACATATTTATTTACCTAAACTTAAGCTTAATTATTCCTAACCTTGTACCTAAGCTAATACACATCTAAACCTACCATTAACACCCAATTAGATGATCAAACCTCACCTCCCCCTTGCTATACCAGGTCTGGCTGAGACCTCCATGGCCCCATATGCATCACATGTTCAATTTTTCAACACTCCAAGGCCATATCTCCAGTCACATACACTATACCTTGTCATAACTTTCAATCAAGCTTGATTTTCTAAATGAATAACTAATTAAAATAGCCCATTTTCTCCATTTATTTGTGGCTGGAAAAGTTCCAGCCATGTCAAGTTTCTAGAAGCCTAATTTCATTCAAAAATTGATAGGAAATTCACTCACATTAAGCCATACTTTGTATCATAGCTTTCATACTTCAAACCATGCTTGAATGACAATGTGTAAGAGATATTTTCTCTTCCTTTTCCCTCCAAAGCCACACGGTTACCCTCCTCCCTCTTTGAGCCTTCATTTGTTTTCATTCTCTATAAATACCTTGCCTAGAAACACATGCAAACACTTTAGTTCATTTGCACACTTTTAGTTTTCCTAAGCTTTCTTGAGTTCTTTCTTTTTCTCTTAAGTTTCAAGAGAGTTCTTCCTTTCTTTTCATCTTCATCTTCTTTATCCTCTCATCACATAATCATCTCATAACTTTGAAACACCACTCCACCAACTTAGATCATCATACAAACACCTAAACTTCCATTCTCAAACACAAACTCACCAAGAACACATTTCCTTTCTTTTCCTCTCCACAAGGCTGAAGCTATCTTGCCTCTTGGAGGAGCTCATCATCTTGTTTTCCTTTTCAAAGAGTTCAAGTTTTTATCTTCACTCTAGGTAGGAGTGTTTTTCTAAAATTTGTTTCTTGAAAAAATGAGTATCTCTAGCTTTCTCTTGGATTTCTTTTGAAACTTTTCTTTGGTTCTTTTCTTTCTTCTCATTTCGGCCATGAGGCCATGTTTATGAGCATGATAGCTTGATGATGAGAGTTTCTAGAGGATGACCTTGTGTTCATCTCAAAGAAACCTCTAAAGCTCAAGTTTTTCCTTTCCTTTAACTTTATCTATATGATACTTAGCTCACATGGTTTTTCAACTTAAGAAAATTAATCTAAGGATTTCTAAAAGCCCAAACCTACCCTTGTCAACCTTAAAGTTGGCCGGCACGTTCTAGTGATTTTTCTCCAGATAGGGGTTTTGGGTACTTAATAAAGAACTTGACTTAGTTTCATCCTCCTTTCCTTTTCTTTTTATGAGGTTTCAGTTTTATTTCCTTTTCTTTGAGGTTTTGTTTTGTTTTGAAGATTTATTTATTTTGAGCTTGATGATGATGTTCAAGAACCTTATAGTTCCTTTGAGAACTTGATTCAAGAACTCTAAAGCTCTTTTTGTGATGAGATGAGTGTTGGGTTGTTATATGTTAAAGTTTTGTATGAGCTCTAGCCAACCTTAAAATGAACCTTGCATCATGTTTACTTTTATCCTTTGCACATCATATTTACTTTCCTTGCTATCACTAAGCATTAAGATAATGAATAAACTTGCATTATCATATTTATATTTCAAGCTATGCATTATCATGTTTATATTTCAAGTTCTCACTTAATATCAAGATAATAATGAGTTGCATCTCATATTTATTTTATGCTATCACTTTACTTTCTAATGGAACCTAAAATAAGTGCATAAGCATATTTAACTTTATGTCATCACTTAAATGAACCTAGAGCTCAAAGACTTGCCCATTGTTATCTCAAACAAAGGTTTAAAAATATTTACTTTCCCTTGGCTTATGTTTCGGCCACTAAGGGTTTTGTTGCTTTCCAAGTATTGAAAGCTATGTTTTATAATTTTTCTAAGCTCTTATGAGCTAAAGGAATACATAGAACTATGTTTTATGAATTTAGGACCTCTTGAGATAAGTTTGATTTAGTTACTGCCCTCATAAATATTTTGATGATTTTAGATGTTAAAAATGTTTATAAATGAGTTTTGAAATTTTTAAAAAGGTTCCAAGAGAAACTAGTATTTTATGTGCTTTAAAAATTGTGTTTGATGCCTTTAAATGGAGATGTTTGTTTTGGTTCTGCCTTGCCTTGTATGACCACTGCATGAGCTGTTTTAATGATGATAATATACTTATGTTTGAGTATAATTAATGTTAAAACTCATATGTGAAAGATAAGAGAAGTTAGAAACTAGAAAAGAATTAATTTGAGAGTTTTAGATCCCTTAATGTTTGAATTTTCTGGATTCTGTCCAGCAAGGTTTAGTAATGCTAATCATAGATTTAAATTAGTTTAAATGTGTAGGAATGACTCATAAATGGTTTAGGACTTGATCTTGATGCCTTAGGAGCAAACCGGACTTAGAAAAGGTCATTGTTGTGACTCCTAGGTACCCGTAAAGTCAAGATTATGAATTCTGCATCCTTGATATTAGAGATGTTCTTGACCATAGTGTGAGGTGAGAAATACGTAGTCAAAACCTTATAAGTTCCTGAGAGATTAGGTTTGATGATTTATAACTTAGAATGTGAGTTGAGGACCTTAAGGGTCAACGCATAAGACACTAAGAAAGTTGTTAATGCTACGATGTGTTATATGATGCAATGAATTAATGAGATGTGCTTGAGGCATGAGAAAATGATTGATGGAAATGATAAAGTTTATCATAGCATGAGAATTTACGAGAATATGATTGTGTGAATTAGCTTGTGGCAGTTTGAAGGAAATTCGGTGTAATAGTTGTCATGCTGCCGAATTTCCGTCAAACCTAAAAGGGTTGAAAAAATGTTTTAAAAAGCACCACATGAGTCGAAAACCCTGGGTGACACGGTTGAGCCGGGCACCTCCAGGAGATTTTTATGTGACAAGCACTGAGACGTACTTCTCCTACTACGGTGAGGAGGAGGCAAACCCGTGAGGGTACTGACATGAGCTTTACCAAAGTGGACAATTCGCTGTGCACTCGAGGCCAGTAGAGCGTTTCAGAGAATAAATTATTTATATATTACCCCCTTATTTCCCTATTTAAAGCTAGTGACGACTAGTTATGATTGAGCTCATTCCTAGGCGATTAGGTGAGACGAAGATAGGAGGTTATGATAAAAATCGCCGAGGCGGTATGTCGGTTGGAAATAGGTGGATATGTTTTTAAGAGGGTGGCTTTTTGAGAAAAAGAACAAAAGAAATCAAGTATGAGAAAGAGATATGATGCTTTTAAGTCACATAATTATGAGGAAAGTTTCACTTGAGAATTATTGCCCTTATGCCACATGGTTTATTTTGAAATGCTTTGAATGGTTAATTTATATGCTTAAGTATTGCCATGCATTTCATGTTTGAATATGTTGCATTCATGACAACAAGATGCATGCTAAAAGGAATGGACCTTGGATAAATAGTTTTATAAACCCTAATAATAAATCTTATATGCATGCGCACCTTTTTCAATTAAACCCAAGGTTCCTGAGGATGTGAATGATGTAACCCTAGGATAGGAGATTTCTACTGAGATTCTTTAGTAAGATTCTCACTCCTTCCTCTTCTTTTTCTTTCTTCCATCACATTTTCAGAAACCGATGGCGACATTCGTGGTCTTCATTGACACACCCGTCCAGGAGGTGCACTACGACTCGGATCACCACTCTTACCACTTTGAGGGTCGTTGAGCTGTTCGAGCACTTGAGACGTCATGAGGATCTCCCCTTCGGCAGTATCCTTTTGGGAGGGGGTTTGAGATTAGTACTTGTAGTTTGGTAGGAGGGTAGTGTAGTTGGTTTTCATTTTTGTCGTTTCATGTACTTTACTGTTTTCTTATTTTTTTTGCATGTACTCCAAGCTCCGCCCCATTCTGTAAGGGCGAGACTATATATATGTACCTTTAACTATAATATTAATGAAGTGTTCTCTTTATAACATCAATCATGATGGTTATATGCTTTGATTGCTAAGTTCAATGTGCTTTGATAATTGTGCTTTAAATTTCTGATTTACGATTTGATATGAACGCGGCTCTCACTTTGCTTTATGTTTTCAAAAAAAACATTTTACCTGTAATTTTCCGCTAAGTATTTTATTAAAATGATGAGACAAAGAAGTAATAGCCTAATGATTAGCCTAATATGTTCTAGAGTATTTGGTTAAAAATTAGGGTGTTACAGGGGAGGGGGTGTTGCCGAAAGATCTCAATACGGCTAAGGGGTTACAGAGAAAAGCTGAAAGATACCAAGTCATAGATGGAGAGTTGTACAATAGAAGCTTCTAGGGAGAGCTCATGCGGTGTTTAGGAGGGGAGGAAAGTGAAAAGGTACTGAAGTCGGTTCACGAAGGAGAGTGTGGTAGACACCAAGGCAAGAGAGCACTGGCCGCGGAAGTTCTTTGAATGGGATACTTCTGGCCTACCATTGATCTAGATGCCATGGTTGTCACAAAAGGATGCCAAACATGCCAGAGGCATGCAGATAGAATCCACACCCTGGCGGTCAGTCTACACCCCACGCTTTCACCTTACCCATTCCACACTTGGTGTCTTGATTTCATAGGGCCAATTTCCCCCTCGTCAAGAGGGAGAAGGTGGATCTTAGTCGGAATGGAACAATTTACCAAGTAGGTAGAGGTTGTGGCAGTCAAAGAATCTAAGGCGGAAATTGTGGTGCAATTTTTGAATGACAATGTCATCTGTCGTGTTGGGATCCGGAAAAGAATTATATTAGATAATGGCACACTCTTCATCAACTGTCGTGTGGCGAATCTCTTGTAGCATAGCATTACAAAATCCAACATGACAAATCTACCCCATATCACCCCCAATCAAATGGGCAGGTGACGACCACAAACAAATTGTTGATTAAAACTCTGACAAGAATGGTACAAGATGCATATGCAGACTAGGGAGAATATCTTTCTTTGGCATTATAGGCATACTACACGGCAAGGAACGATGCGACCCGAGCCGCCCCATTTTCTTTAGTATATGGAATAGAAGCGCTGTTGCCCGTAGAAATCATGGTACCTTCGGCGAGGATGCAGCTATGCGAAGAAGAGGACCACGTCACAGCTGTAGAACTTGCGGAAGGAAAAAGAGAGGTGCGAGTGCAACCGCCCAAACATACAAACGAAAGATTGTTGCTACTTATGAAAAGATGGCGAGGCAGAGGACGTTTCCAGAAGGAGATCTCGTGCTAAAAGCTATACACGTTGTCATGAGAAGCCAACACATTTCCAAATGGGCTCCAAAATGAGAAGGCCCCTACCTAATAGATACGGTACAATCTAGCAGATACCACCTTAGTCAATCCGAGTAATGACAAGAAAATAGGCTTGCTTAATTTTCAATTCATCAATAAATATTATGCTTAAATTCCTGAAATATGTCTAAGAAATTACAAGTTATCCCCATGAATGCTAGTCACATGTCCCTGACAATCGTCAATGCACTCTTTTGAGGATGCCATGAATGAAAAACAGGGGCTCGTCTTTTCTGTTACAATGTTCTTCAAACCACTGCCCACGAGCGCCCCAATTGCCTCGCAGTGAAGCGGACCCAAATTGCCGCCCACATGAGCCTCAGTAGTCGTGCTATAAAGCGAACCCAAATCACCGCCCGTGTGCACCTCAGTTGTCTCGCGGTGAAGCAGACCCAAATTGCTGCCCGCGAGCACCTTAGTTGCCTCGTTATGAAGCAGACCCAAACGACTGCCCACGTGCTCCTCGGTCAACTCATGGTGAAGCGGACCCAGATTGCTACCCTTGTGCGCCTCAGTTGCCTCGTGGTGAAGTGGACCCACACCACTGCTCACGTGTGCCTTTGTCGCCTCATGGTGAAGCGAACCCAAACCACCTCTAGGTGATAAGTAAACCACCGCCCACCTTGAAAAAAATTCATCACCATTTTTACTCTCCAACCAAACACACCCTAACACATTAATGAGTGAGAGTCTAAATAAGTCATGCAATCGAATGGGTTTATTTTCACATTTATAAATGAATTTTTCGATTGTACACAAAAAAGAATTTTTCGATTGTTAAAATAAAGGGGTATCGGGTATGTTATAGAGTACTAGCCCAAACTTTAAATACAACAATAAAACAAATTATCTTAAACTCGAGCATACCTTTATCTTAGAATTGCTCGAACACTCATATCTTAGAATTGTTTGTGCCTCTGATACCTCATGACGAAGCGGACCTAAACCGCCCCTAGGGAAAAGTGATTAGATTACTTCATGATGATACGCCCATGATGCCCACACAAACTAAGGCCACCATGCAGCGTGCAAGACCGCATGGCCATATGGTGGTAAAAGGACTTAGCCAATATACTTGACTACATTAATCGCTTGTCTATGCTAATTCATAAAAGAGCCAAATCTTCTTATAGGACTTAATCTAACCCAAATACATCACGATTAAGTGTGCAATAGAGTATAAATGTATTCCTAATCACCAGGCTACTTGAAGTTCGGGTGTGGCTCAAAAAGCACGCTAACACTGACAAAAATAAGAGAGGCGCGAGTTATAGGAAATCATTCGAAATTGTACAAGCACGTCTAAAGTAAGTAAATTATATAAACGATGATGAATTCACATAATGTAGCAATTTACAAATATTGCCCGCAACACCAAACTTATATAATCAAGGCATTGCAAGGACCCAGCGAATGAAATAAACATTTTTTTCTACTAAACATTGAAAAGTGGAACATCAACAACAACGGCTAGCCTAGCCTCATTTTCCACTAGTATAGAATGCTTCTCTAGCAACAATCGATGAGAAACCTCCATAGTTGACAAAGACTCCTTTACATGTGCAATTTCCATGGCGAGGTTAACTGCTTCGGCATGAATAGTTTTTCTCTCCATGGCAACACGAGCCAAGGCATTGAGTGGTGAGCTCAGGGAAGGAGATAGTACCTTGCGTTCCACCTCACTAAGCCAATCTGCATTGAAGGTAAAGTCACGAAGGCTTGATAGTAAAGACGAAAAATCTGCTTGGAACGAGGAGGCGAGAGAATAAATAGAGTGCCGCTTCACAAATAGCAAAAACTCCCCCCAAAATGGCATAAGTCGACCCATGATGAAGAAGATTGGTGAAAAGACACATAGAAAGGTGCGCAGGGCTGACAAGAAACAACGACAATTTGAGCTGAAAAGCGGCCGTCGCTGAAAGCAGAACCATGTACAACTCCTTCATGTAACCAAAAGGAGCACAACACATGGTACAAAAACTGAAGCACAGAGCTCAAAGAAAGTACTGACAAGACAAATGATTTGAGAGTGGAAGGGATTGAAAGGACTCAGGGAAAAGACAGCAAAGGGAGGATGAAAAATCACAGAAAGGAAGGATATATAGAAAGGAGAACGAGGAGAAAAGAGAGACAATCTATAGAAAGGAAGAGGGAGAAGGGAGAAAGTCGCACAATTGAGTGATACACGGAGAGCTGAGTGGGACGAACCCGATCTTAGAAGCCTTCCGGATCGTAGTGTGAATCGGGACCCAATCACTATAACAAGTACCCTATAATTCTTTTTTTAAAAGCTTACTGCTATTATCTTTGTGCATTTCATCTTTCTAAAAAAAGTAATAGGAAATTTGAAAGGAAAAAAAAAATAGAAAATTGTTAACATGAATTTACTCACTTGATTCTACTTTATAGACTACCAATCATAAACTCATTTGCAGCATCATTCAAACTTTTTTGATGCAGTTGTACTGCACGAGGATAATTAAATTTTGTTGTACCTGAACTAACTGTTGGCATCCTTACACAAGTGTTGCTTCCTTAAACACGTGGGGTATGCCATACTTTAAATTTCTGGAGATGCAACTTATCTTACAACTTCCTAGTCTTCAGGTTCACACCTCATTGCTTTCATCTTGACTTCATATTCATTCTCGGCAACTATTTATATCAGTAACTAGCAAGTGAAGTAAATTTCATGTGTTAGATTAGCCACTAAGTATAAATGAGTATGTGATTGATCTGCAATAGCATTCAATATTCTCTAACGCAGTTGTAAATTTGTAATGCATGGGGATTATTAAATTTTGTTGCACTTAAACTATTAGTTGTCATCCTTGCAGGGGTTGGATCTTTTCCGCAACAGCATAAAAAGGATGGTTCAACATTACTAAAATATCACAAACAATCTTCTCTGGCTACCTGTAATTTCACTTTTGCTACTGCAAATCTAAGCATCCAGTCCTCTACAAATCCTTGTCCAAATGCCAAACAATATTGTCTTTGGACAATTCATATTTCTAGAAAAAAAATAATAAGAAACATGACAAAGGCTATTACATACTATAAAAGAAGCAAATGTTTTTACATAATATAAATGCGGACCAAGATATTGGCAACACAAACCAACATGTTTCAAATTCACTTCTTGGTCTTCCTTTGGCTAATTAGTAAACTTATTACCCTTCACTTTCCACTTCTACTCCAATGCCCTTTGTTTGTCTTCTTGAAATAGATTTCAAACAAACTTAGAAATTACATTATCATATTCTTTTAACGCATCAGGTATTCCATACTCTTGATTTCTGGAAAAGCTATTTCTGTTACAGCTTACAAAACTTCATGTATATATCTCAATTGCTTTCATCATGGCTTCATGTTCATTCCTCAAATACAAAGTTTTCTGGAGAGAATCAAGGAATTAGCATGGAAACTAATTTCATACAATCCATAGATTAGCCTATAAGTTTAAAATAAGTTTATGATTGAAGAATTATCATTGAAAACTTTTCTGATGCACTTGTAATGCGTGAGCATAATCAAAGTCTGTTGCGTTTGAGCTAGGCATTAGCATCTTTACATGAGGGCTAATGCTTCCCCAGTCTTAGTGTAATATCCTAGGTTAAATAAAAAGGTTAGAAAATTTTGTTCAAACCAGGGAGGGTTATCAGCTGCCCTTAGTTGTCATTTCACGTCCAAAATTTCACTAAGTGTGGACTTTACACGTCCTTGGAGGGCTATATGTTAGAGTTATATTTTTTGGACCAAAAATCCCGGTAATTGTTTCCAAGAGGAAGATAAGTTGAAGGACGATTTTTAATGAATTTTACCAAATATTTAACCATTCCATTGATAGCCCCCAAGTTTGAAAAATTGTAAGAATTCCCGAATTTGAACTAAAACCCAAAATTTTGATTTTGATTTGTTGGGATTTTGATTTTTCTGATATTTTATTTGAGTCCAAATGGGGAGTATTTCCTTATTTACATTTATGTTTAAAAGTTAATATTTAACTTTAAATTAAAAAATGTAAATAACTAAGACCACCCAACAGTCATATGACTGCCCAGGTGGTGAACAGAAAGTAAGTCGGTCTGAATGATGTGGACTCGCCCAGCAAATCATCAAAGCATTAAAAACCCCATTTCGGGGTTTAGAAGCTTCATTCACTCAAAATACCCCCCAAGCTCAAAGAACTCAGTTTTCCACCCCAAACTCAATTCTCTTTTATTTTCTCTTATAATCAACTTCAATCTTTCACTTCTAAGGCTTTAAGGTATGTTGTTTTAGTGATTTTGCTTCTATTCCTTCCATTTTTCTTTGTTTTTGGGGTTTGGCATGAAGTTTTCCCTACCTCTAAAGGAGGTAGAGTTCTTTCAACATATTAGAATAAGATTTGAATTATATAGAGGTTTTAGCAGTTAATCTAGAATTCTTCATTGATAGATACTGGTGCTATTCTCACTTTCCAGAACTCTGATGGTGCTATTCTTGTGTCTACTGCCACTCTAGGTGAGTGGTTCACATCTATAACTTCTATGTTAATCATTATATCTATTTTCACCTAAAACATGAGAGTATATATGATTTTAGAGTTTATTTTGTGAATTATTGAGATTTCTGTGGAATATTATTTTATGAACTATTGGTTTAATAAGAAAATGTGTTTTCTTGAAAACCATGGCACATCTACCATTGAGGATGAGTTTGTGTATAGTTGCATTACAAATTTAATCATTTAGAGCTACTTTTATGATCATATGATTATGATATTGTATATTGTTGCATAAAGAGAGATTTTGAACCCTAGGATAGAAGACTTTGGAAACGATAGAGAAAAGAATGAGATTCCTAGCTGAGCTGGCAACAACTATAAAGAAATAGGTGTGTGTTAATGGCAGTTAACTCGTTAACCTTGGTACCAAGTATTCAGAGAATCTATATCTAGAGTTTATATTCAGAGATTTATTGTCATACCGAGGATGACGATAAGTAACGCCTAGATATGACTACACATTTATATTCAGAGTTTATGACGTTACAGACACTGTACGTAACCAGAGCAGAGATTACTGTTTCTCTACTAGAATACTGTCAGATCAGGTTATAGGAAGCCAAGATTTGGAAACTTTATTATAATTATGAAATATTTTGATATTGTTATTACTATCACTATTATTCTAGTGTTGTGTACCTTCTCTTAGTGTCCTATGATGGGGGTTCTAGATGGGGGCTCACTCACTTCGTTTTGGTTACAAAACTCGCCCTTCTGTTCATTTCACATTTTACAGTTACTGTAGTTGCTGAGAGTACTTCTACATCATCTTCCTCCCAAAGAATAAGTAGATTCAGCTGTCGAGCTCAAGTAGGTGAGGTGTCAGATATTTTGCTCTAGATGTACTCCAGTGTAATGCAGGTAGAATCTTAGACAGTAGGGCATAATTATGTTTTGCATAAGTCTTGTATATTAGGATATTATTTGGACTATATAATCTACGCTTTCCATAGACTCTTTGTATGTAAAGGGCTTTATGCATATTTTGTGATATTATGATGATTAGCCTTTGAAAGTTGCTAAGACATTTTGGTTTTATAAGTATGGTTTTCAAGAGCAGATGATTGTATGTGAAATAAAACCTATTTTACAGATTTTCTTAATTCAAATGTGCATGTAGAGACGATATAGGTCACGAGGCTTACGTGGGAATGAGGTTTCCCACGTGCCGGTCACGTGCCCAAGAAAGGTCGTGACACTTAGCCTGAATCATGACTCTAATATTTCACTGGCTTAGGAAAACTGTGGACTAACAAGTATAATGTCCTTATTAACTACTATTGACTCATTAGTGAAGTAGAAGAGAGAAAATTATAATATTAAAAAAAAGTGTAATTTGGTAAATTATTCTTAAATTTATTCAATATTAATGTTTTCCAATCATTTTCTTAATTTTAATAGTTAAAAATGAACAATTATTAAAAAATGGAGGGAATAATTTATTCACAAAAATTTATTTAAATTTTATATATTATTTGAAATATAATAATTGAAATTAAAAGATCTAATTTTAATTTTGAACTCTATTTTCATATTGAATTGAATTCATGTTCCAAACAAGCCAAATGGTATTAAAATATTATGATATTAATTTTTTTTATTTTTAAAATTTAAATTACTGATTTTGAGGTGCATCCAATGTTTGAGGTTTCCTCTTTTATATTGGTTTGTGTTTTTGATTTCTTGTATTTTGTTGCCTTTGTTATGTGATTGATTGTTTTGCCATAATTGTTTTGCCTCCATACATGTGGATGCCTGCTTGGACTTGCATGCTTTAGATTGGATACAACTCTTCATGGTGAGTATTGAATTAATCTATTGCATTAAGTTTTGGACAATAGTCATGAGTACATCTATTTTACTAACAAATGCTTCTTATTGACCATGATGTTCTTTTCTGATTTTTTGAGTATATGCAAGTAAAGAGAGCAGAATATAATTTTATCTTGTCTAATTGCTTCAAGATTTAGACAATTTATAAGATGCAATAATTTCACTTTGCAACTTTTAATGATTGGGCTAACTCACATTTTGTACACTTTGGGCAGTGCTCCCTTGCTACTAATCATCGGAACCTTTCAATGGAGCTCCAACAGAAGCAGTGTCAACATGTTTGAAACGCTTGCACCAAAAAAAAGAGGTTGCGACTTTTTATACTTGGTCAATTTGTCCTTTATAAACCACTGCATATTATTTTTCACTATTTTTCTTAGCCTTGTTTCCATATTGGCTAACTAATCAGTTTATTTCTGAGGGTTCACTGCTTCTTAAGTTCTATTTTATTTGTAATTTTTTTGGTATTCTCATTATTCAATTATGAACTGCCCATCACACACAAATCTTTTATGCCTTGTATTATACCTATATTATTGCTTCACTAATACATATATTTAGGTATCATTGTACAGGATTAAATAATGGAAGTAAATTTTCAAATTTTTTCATGTTTAACACTTGCAAGTTCTTTCATATGCATATTTAACTTCACATGTTATTAGTTTTGATATAGTAGGATTGGAATTAGTTTAGAATTTGATTCAACTAACTTTGAATTGGTTGAATTTGCTTTGAATTGTTTTGATTTAGTATTTCATGCCCTATCTTCGGGCTAATAAACTAGTTAGGAGCCAATTTATTGAAAAGAAAAATTGTGACATTACCCACATTTTTTTAAATGTGGTTAAATGGTAATTGGGAACATTACTAAACAACTTTCCACGCACGTAACTGTTGTATGGCATTGGAAGTTCATTTAGCCACACTCAAAAACCGTGGTTAATGCTAATTTTGAATGTTGCTAAACGACAAATTTTTTGTAGTGGAAAATCAATTTATAAAAAAAATTATATATTTTGATAATTTTAAGAAAGTAATCAGAATATCAAAAGATTAAGTCTCAAATTTTCTTTTGAAGCTAAAAATAATATATTTTTTTAAAAAAAGTTACTAATATTTTTTAAATCATATATAGAATTTAAATTTTATATATATGTATATAGAGCACTCATAATTAGAGCGCTATAGCCCCTCGCTTCAGTAAGCCTCCAGCGCCGCCCGCGCTGTAGCGCAACATGAATCACACTAGAGCGCTGTAGCGCCTCGCATTAGTAGCTTCCCGTGCTTTAGCGCAACACAAAATCACATTAGAGCGCTGTAGCACCTCGCATCAGTTGCCTCCAGCGCTGTAGTGCAACACGAATAACGTTAGAGCACTGTAGCGCCTTGCTTCAGTAGCCTCCTGTGCTGTAGCGCAGGGCACACATCACGCTAACAACACAGGCCTTCGCTTCAGCAGGCATTCTGGGCTGGAGCGCGACCTTCTCCTGCAATTTAACATTTTTTTTCCGCTCGTCGATATCACATGTTACTTTTAAAAGAGCTTGCATGTCTTTAGGAGAAAAGAAATCAGTTATTGTTTATTTTTGTCTCACCTAATATTTATATTGCTATTTCCAATAGAATTGAGCTTGCTTTTAAAATGTATGTCATAATTTGCTTTATTAGTTGTCTTTTGCAGTTTTATTATGTAAATTAAGGCCAATAATTACAATGAACCAGTAATTTTTTATTTAGTGACGATTAAGATACTTTCCCGTAGTTGAGCTTCAAATAGTTTTTTTTTTCCCTCGAATTATGTAAACACAAAAGTTTCTAGAAGGAATAATTTTCACATACAAAAAAAGTTGAAGTAGAAAGAAAACATTTAAAGTAAATAACCATTTTTTCTAACATATTTCATTTTACCTCAATTTAGTCCTAATATTTTTAATTTTGATATCAATTTAATCATTTTGTCAAATCTTCACTCATCTTCAGAAGTGGAGACCAATGGTAATTCAATTTTTATGTTAAAATTTTAAAAAAATTAAGATTAAATTGATGTAAAAATGTTTATACCAGTATCAAATTGGTGTCAAATAAAATATTTTAGTACTATGAAAAATATTGTTTACTAAAAAATTTAACAATCATCCAATTATATTTTAATTAAATCATTAAAATTATTTCACTCTTTCAATAATTACCTAAAGTCATCCAAAAAATAATACACAATTCATTTATAATCTCGAAAATCATAAAGAACAAATTATATGAGCCCAAAGAGGAAGGTCTTCAAACTACAAGTGTTGGCACATGTTTTTTTTATTGTAAATCCTTGATTTTGTGGATTATAATTAGTATTAATTTAGTTAGCAATGATTACTGTCAATTAGTATCATCAATTCATGATTGAACGTCTTGATTCAATTCTTTATTGTTATTTTTTGTTTTTCCCTTTTTATGATCTATATTCATGTTGAGCTTTACTACTCGATCTTGTGTGTGTGTATATATATATATATATAAGACTAATATCAATAAAAAAAAATCATTTGGCCATGTTCTTCAACAAAATAATTTACTCTACTAATATATCAAAATTAACTATTCCTTTTTTTCCTTTTATTATAAGGAGCTTCTAGTAGAATTAAGGAGAAAATGGGGAAAGGGATAGACAAATGGGAATAAAACCCTAGTCCAATATTAATAAACTTTTAGTCACTTAGATTAAAAATAGTGCTATGTAAATTACAGTTCATTGACAAATTAACTCTTCCTTTATTAATTGTATTCTCATTTTAGTCATATAATATTAAATAATCAGACATTTTATTAATCAAATAATTAGTTAAGTATTTAATACAGGTAGAATAATAATAGAAATTAAAATCAAATAGTTTTAAAAGTATTTGAATCAACCTTATGGATTGAGAGGGACATAGAAATGAGGATAAGAGTAAGGTAAGGAGGATGGCATATTTCAATGCCACCACAAATGTCAGCGCTGTGAATGAAACAGCATATAATCATTTGATAGCATATGTGAAACAGTACGGCATGGTAAACCTTTTAATAATTTTCATATGCCGTACTATTTCAATTTAATCATTTGATGCTCCAAAACAAGAGGCTGCTCAGATAGCATATGTGAAACAGTACGGCATGGTAAACCTTTCAATATTGCTGCTGTGAATGAATATAGACATTGGACAATCATCAAATTGAGCTTGAAAATCTAGCAACTTATTGATTGAACTATGACCTAGTATCTTGACCAAAAAAAAAAAAAAATCTCGATCATTTATATGACCATCGCTTGCTGGCTTGACTCACAAAATGGTCGCATGAAAAGCGAGAAAAACTATAAGGTTGATGTGTTTCCTTGCAACTATTCGTGGACTGGTCAAATTCAAAACGCAAGGTGCACATTTTTTTGCAACAATATTTGTTTGGTTAAAATTCATGCTATTCATCTTTTTCCCATTTATATTTCATATTTGTTTTTTTTTTTTTGTGTGTTTGATGCAAAGTAAAAATAGGGTCAAAACTTTTATTGACAACCTCCATATATAAAATTGCATAAACTTATCCATCAAAATTTCTACTCCTATATCAAACACACCTTAAAATGAAAATCTTCTTATTTGAGAAAAAAAATTTAAATTGAGTACAAGTTAAGACTCCGGAGAAAATATATACCTTCAATTTTTAGAGTATTTGATTAGAAAATAAAGGTGTGGTTAAAATTTTTATGAAGGAATTTTATGTATAATTTTATATTTAGAATTTATTTATGAAAATTTTACCCTTTTCTTTTATCCTTGAACCAACACACTCTTAGCTGAAATTAACCAAGCTGCACCATTTTCCAAATCCATTTCCATCTTAGTCTTTTCTTTCCTAGCCACAAAGTCAAGCTTATGAAGCACCATCAACATGGCGACAGAACAAGAGAACGCCATCACTGGTCAAAAGATCCAAAGGAGAAGGGTAGCCCTGCATGGAAAACTCTGTTTCCCACAATGTTCAAAACTGTGGCCTTTCCCATGAGCTCCCTCAAGTACTCTGGGGTCACCAAGCACGTGACATCTTGTGGTGTGCAAATGAGGATGCTTAATTGGTTGAGAAACCTAATTGAAAGAGAGTGAAAGAGGAATGAGAACAAGAATATGGTAAAGACGGTTGTATATTTTAGTGCCACCGCTAATTCTGCATGTGCTCCGTAAACTGAGTCGATGAGAGGCTTCTTCACACTGTAAGTGCTGCTTATCACTGCTCCAAGGCACAGCAGAGAAGGATGGATGTGCTGGCCATAAGGGTTGATTCCATTATCAGGTTCCGAATACTTTGGACCGCTACAATGTTCTTCTTGTCAATATCCTGCATGCAGTAGTATTATATATTGCATTCATTTAACATCACAATCAATCATATCTGCATCATTGTATCCTATATATATATAACTTATTTGTATTCATAAAGTACGGAACATTGTGTCGACATACTCACATTTACTCTTAGATGGGTTGTGGACCCCACTTAATTTGTATCCCATATCTCATCCAAAAATATATGGGAGTGTATCGACACGGTGTCCCACAAATTATAAATACAAATAACACTACTCATATATATATATATATATATATATATATATATATATATGAAAGATAAGTGAGATATGATTATATAGAATAAACTATTTTGACTTATCCAAGGGTTAGTAAGTATTTTACGTCATTTTCTAACAAATAAATTTTTCTACAAATTTTATCTCTTTAGTTTTTACAATAGAAAAATTTTGGTGGGTACTTATTCCATACATCAGATCCTACCGATTAAACATAATTAACTAAAATATCAGCACATTGATTATAGCTCCTAGGGAGTATGTTGCCTAATACCATCAAAATTAAACATCAATATCATTATAATATCTAAATACACAAGCTCTTATTTCAAGTGCAAAATATTTGAGAACGCATGTAATATTACATAAATATCTGTAAGATTCTTCATATTGTAGCACTACACCTGCACAAGATAGATGTGTGTGCGTATATATATATATATATATATAGTGGAGTTTAAGGCAAACCTTCATCATTGTTGTAACCCAATAACATCGGCCATGGGCATCTATTCCGAAGATGGTTAAGGAAGCCTGTGTCCGGATCTTATGCCATAACCAAACATGGTAAGCAAGGTTAATGAGTAACCCCAATGGTACCAGCAGCACATCCAGATAACATGTTCTCCATTCCATATGTGTATATATATATATATATATATATATATATATATGGCTGGATGAACTTCTCTTGCCCTCTACTTCACTTTGGAGAAGTTTGTGCCTCTCTTTGTGACATTCAAAGCTTTATATATATATATATAAAAGCACTGGATCTACAGTTGTAAGTGAATGTATACGTGATTTGTTCATAAATAGAGTTTAACTCCACTTGCCCCAGTTAGCCCTATTATTCAGTGCGTAGTGACTTTTGCAAAGTGTGATCTTAATATTATTTTGCAAAGTGACCTTTGGCGACCTCTTTTGTCTAACATATGTAGGTACGTCTATATATCTAGAAATTAACAATCTTATTATACTTGAAAATCTTGTTTCCAGACTGGAAAATTGAGGTGCTGCAAATCTAGTTTAGACTAGTAGGTTATTTGATTAAAGATGGTGCTCGTATAATTTAGCATTTTATTCATCAAAGCAATCAAAAGAGACGAAAAAAAAAAATGTTAAAGGTAATCATAATCAAAGCCATATATTACTAAAGATATGAATTATTTCGGTAAAGCGCTTCTGCACTTACATATGCCTTGGACAAATATAACTTACTTTTACAACTTTTATATTGTAAAAGATAAACCTGATGATGCGCACACACAATATTTATTCGGGTTTTACTATTTTAACATCCAACTTTCTCAAACGTTCAACCACACTCACAATACACATGGATCCCACCACTTAACTTTTTTTTCAATTTATTCTCTATCCATCACTCCTCTCAAATCACATGGGATTCACATGGGTGTCTACACTGATGTGGGTGTTAAAATATCATTTCTCTATTTATCCTATATATGTATGTTGTTCTTAGTCTTATTTAGCTAGCTAGCTGACTACATATATCAAACATAGTCAGTTTTGTCATTCACCATCTTCGCTTTCCCACTCCCACAGACAAAGTCAAGGGTATAAAACACTGGTAACATAGCAATAGAACACATGAAAACAAGGATTGGACCAAGTATCCAAAGCAAAAGAGGAAGTGCCAAGTAGAAAATCCTGTTCCCCACAGTGTTCAAGATCGTTCCCTTTTCCAAGATCTCAGTCAAGTATTCTGGGGTCACCATGGACATGGCATCTTGTGGTGTGCAAATTAGGATGGCCAATTGGTTGAGGAACCTGATTGAGAGGCTGTGGCAGAAAAATGAGAACAAGAATATCGTGAGGAGTGTCACATATTGAGTGCTACCATGAACTCGCCATGTGCTCCATAGATAACATCATCAAGAGGCTTTTTCACACTGTAAGTGCTGCTTATGATTGCTGCCAAGCCAGCTGAGAGAAGTATGGAAGTTGTGGCCATAAGCGTTGATCCCATGATAAGATTACGGAGACTTTGTGCTACTAGGATGTTCTTCTTTTCAATGTCCTGCCATGGACACATAATGTTTTGTGAATTAAGACTTTATATTGTTTATATGGAAGGAAACTTGGGTTACTTCAACTATATATATTACAAATACTAGATACCAAAAATGGTTTCTCAAAAATATATTGAGAACAAATTAGTCCTTCAGAATTTAAAAATCTTATATTCTTTCTTGCATTTCAAAAAATGAATAAATTGATTTGTCTTTACAGGTCCATGTAATTTACAAATGTACCTCTTATTAGTATACTAAAGATGTTCATATTCCCAATTTAAATATTTATTCTTGGATCTTATCCAATGCACTAGCTTATATGGTTAAGAATTAAATGATATAGACTCCTTAAAAGTCGGCAAGAGTAAATTAAAGTTACAGGATTATTAACATGGATGCCATTTCTTTTCTTTGTAAAGACTTCAACCAGGACAAAAAACGAAAGTGGAGTCATTAACCCACTTTTTTCTTTTTTTTGTTATATAGTGACCTGCTTTAAAATGAAAGTGCCCTTCATTTTCGTGGTTAAAGATTCCTAAACAAGGGCAGCCAATTGTACATGTAGATTCCCTCAGTATTCAAGATTCTATAAACTCATAAACATTTATACCACAGCAAAGAGATGGCCCGGAAAGCAATATCTTTGAACCTTATGAAGCTTAATCTGTTATTGATAATTGGACCTCAAGCTTTCCTCTGGTTCATGATACGCGAAAGTAAGTTTAATTATGTATAAATTATTACTAGTAAACACCGTGCTCTCATCAGGAAAACGAGATAACATCAAATTCGGTGGCCGAAGCATCTAATTAGAGGTCGATAACAAATGAAACTCATATGGTCGATTATCATATGATACTACTATTCATTAAAAATTCATTCACCACCACTAGCCTTGTCAATTAGACTCCACGAAGAGTTATCAAAGTTATGATTTTAAAAAATCAATCTCTAGCTCCAGCGCCTATATCAGAATCTAATTAGCTACTCTCCATCAAGGAGGTAACAACTTCTTCGAGTGGAAAATACTCAAAAGTATTCATATTGATATATAATATGACAAATTAGAATTGGTATGGAATATAATGGAAACGCCGGTTGTATCTAAGTTTAAAATTGCATGCATTCCTTCAATTAGAGTCAGTGTTTTAAATTGCGGTTGCGGTCGCGGATGCGGTCGTGGTTGCGGTTGTTGCGGTTGCGGATAATGCGGCCGTCGCGACGCGTGTTGCGGCTAATGCGGTGTGAAATTTTTGCGCATTTGCAACTTGAAAAAAGAACCTGTTGCGGCCTGTTGCGGCCCGATGCGGCCCGATGCGGTCCTGATGCGGTCCCATTGCGGTTACGTTGCGGTCAACGGGTGTGAAAATGCATCACACCGCGATTGCGGTCCGATGCGGTTGCGCTGCGATCAAGAATCGCACATTATGCGGCCGCATCACGTGATGCGGTCCGCAATTTAAAACCCTGATTAGAGTAATAAGGATGAAGTCATAAAGATCAAATTACAGTATAATATATATTTGTTGTTATATAAGTTGTTCATGAGCAAGATCATATACATACCTTCAACATGGCAGGGACCCAGAAACGTCGAGCATGAGCATTGATTCCTAGTGTGGTTGAAAAAGGCTCTGTGCGAGTCTTATACCACAACCAAAGATGATAACTAAGGGTTATCAGAAATCCCAGCGGTACTAATATCATATCAAGATAATATTTTCTGCATTCCATATTATATATATATATGTGTGTGTGTGTGTGTGTGTGTATTTTCTTCTTCCTAGCTCCTCTCTCCCTTCTCTTCCTATATATATATATATATATATAAGTTTAAAGGTGTTTGGTTGTGTGAGAGTGTGCTTCAGCACTGCTTCAACGTTGCTGTGATCCTTGGAGATTCTTTGTCCCACCAGAGAAGTTCTGTATATAATGGAAAATCAAGTTAGCGGAACATTGAAAAGGCAAAAGATACCGGCAATATATTGGGCTTTATCTCGGGCCAGTGGCTCTGCGGTTAATCATAGTGATATTATTTGTACAAGTGGATTTTTTATTTTTAGTATATATTTTAAGGGTTTTGCCACGACAAAAAACGAAGGTGTTTTTGGTACCATGATAAGGAAAAAAAGAAAGGTAGGATGCGCCGCATGTACCTAAAGGGAAAATCCACATTTTAAAAGTTTAATTCTATCAAATTATCTTTTTAAATAGTAAGAGTAGAAGCAGTAAACTAACCAACGATGTGTTGGTCCAATTGGAAGGGACTCGAATCCTGAAGGCATAATTAGGTCCCGGGTTCAATCATGAGATTTATGTGGAAAAATACTATTGGGATGAAATCTTACTTGCTTTCCTAATTTTTTTAAAAAAACTACATTAAAATTGTAACCAATTAAGGTTTTTGCCCATATTAATGTACCTGTTAGTATGTGTTTGGATTGATAGAGGTTGATAGTATGGAGTGAAACAAAGTGAAATTTTAAGTAGCTTCATTATTTGGATATGTTTAAGTTGGGTGGAGTGGAATCGAAATAGATAGAGTTCATTTCACTAAACTAGATTGTCTCCTTCTATTTCTCTTCCCCTCAAATTGTGTAGAATTGGATAAAATGAATAATTTTTTTAACAAAATTACTAATTACTCCTATTATCAATATTACATACATTTTAATTTAAGAGTATTATAGGCATAGGTCATCGGACCGTTCCGGCCAATGAACCAAGCAGGGGATCAGTTTGAGTAGCACAAAAGATCGGACTTGCAAAATAATTGATAAAAATTGGTTGACCCACCGGTTTTCTAAGAAAAATCGGTGACCGACGAACCACCAGTTCACATTGTTCAGAGATTTGAAAGAAAAAAGGGAAGAAGAAAAAAAATGAAAATGGTGCACTGCGCTTCATTGCTTTGTGAGGAAGGGGCATTATGCGTTGCAATTGCCCCTATATCCCACATCACCACCTAGATCTAGGAGAAAGAAAGAGAGACGTGCTGGGATGAGGAAGGAAGAAACAATCGAAGAAGAATAAATTAGAGGAGAGTTGGTGGTTGTGTGTCGCTGCAGGTGTCCTTGTGCGAGGTGTGAGAGAAGGAGAAGAAGACTAAAAGTAGGGTTTCAAATGCAATTAAGTGGTTTTTTAAGGTTATTTTTCTTGTCAAATTTTTCAAAATGGGCTTGAGGAACTATAGCCCAATTTCTGAAGTTTTCAACTAAGTTATTAACTCACATTAGATGGTTTACGACCCAACAACTATGCAAACTCATAATGGGTTATTATATTCAATCAAATTTTTATTTTAAATATATTTATTTTATAATTTAATTTAAAATATACTAATGATTAATTTTAGATATATTCATATAACCATATGATTTTCAAATATGTTAAATTGTTAATTATTTATATTATTTTATTGTATCTATTTGAATTTTAACATATTTTTTTATATTTATTTAACTATATCCGGTTTTACCAGTTGAACCAGTCACTTGCCGGTTGAACCAGTCACCCAGTAACCCGGTGTCTTGACCGAGTCTATTACCAGTTCGGTTATGAAAACTATGATTATAGGAATAAAAAGTTTATAGTTTTCGATCCATTCCATTGACATATCCAAACAATGGAGTGGAATAATTATTCCGCTTCGCTCCGCTCTATTTCATTCTATTCCACTTTGCTCCACCACACTCTACCAATCTAAACATACCCTTAGAATCTACTTACCAATAGTTGGGATTTGACTACCATAAGTGAAAATAAATTAAAATAAATGACAAGTTTCTCGTTTTATAATAGAAGCAGTTGGCTTCTGTTGGTTACTCTCATCGATGTTGGACTTGTAGGTAAGATCATTCTTTGAATAACTTTTCTAGCTATTTCCACCAGTCCACCCCTCTTGCACAATTTTAATTTGTTGTCTATTGCTGTCTAGCTCTGGATCAAGGTCTGGTGGGTCTATGTTTAAGCTAAACATGAATTTGTCTTCTCCTTTACTCTGGCCAAGCATATATTCGATGATGGAGAACAGTTGCTTGCTCCCCATCAATGCTCCGATAGTTTCTACATTTAAAGATCGATCCCCTCTGGCGAAATCTCAGGAGGCGCATTAATGTTGGTACGCCAGGGAATCGAATACTTCTTGGGCCTATCCCACAATTGTTTGGGGGAGGCCCAATGAGCTTGGAAGGCAAGCCGATTGGGGAGCCCTATATATAGATCTTGAAGCATGGGCCCATTTGGAGGGGCCTGATGCTTTCAGAGCATGGGCAGTTGGGTCGATACAATATATGCTGACCGGTCCATTGTCATCTTTTACAAGTAATGTTATTTGGACTCATAATATACATGATGTTGTATTGACACATTTTTATTTATTATTAGAAGACATAAAATCTAAATTAAGTGGGATTCGCACTCCATTCAATAATAAATAAAAATATATCAACATAGTGTCCTATAAATTATAAGTACAAATAAAATTACTCCTCTGTTAATTATCAGCGTTGTGTTGTGTGCTATGCTATACTATAGCTCATCATCTTTTGAGTCGTCCTAACAAATAATTTTCTTTCAGTTTTTTCCCTCCTAAATCGAGTCGAATAAGTAGCATCAACGGTACTTACTCATACTTATGGTGTCCAATATGTCAAACAAAATCAACTTGAAGGTAGAGTTAATAGCATATTATAGAACAAAATGGAAAATGACGGCACATAAAGGTGTTAAAACAAAAGAAATAAAGAGACAAACATTAAGGAAAAAAAACACATTAATTATTTATTTAATTGAAAATGCCTAACTATGGAAAATTATGGACGATTGAATTCTTGCACTCACAAATATTTCTATTATATATATAGACAATTTAACTTTAATATATATTTGATACAAATTCTTTTTATACAGTCATTTAATCTTAATTCTTATTATAACTTTTTAAAATTCAAATAAATAATAAAATATATTTTGCTAATATAAAAAATATTTATTTGATCATATCTAATTCAATCAATAACTCACCGATTAAACTAGTGATTTGTTGATTTGGTACCTTAACCGAGCTAAGCATCGAATTGAGTTGGACCACTATGATTTTTATATGATGTAAGTAAGACCTTGGCATATCTTTGAGAAATTGTACAAATATGAACCCCCAATCAAATGAATAGTGAAATATATATTTTTAAAAAAGTAATGCTTAAAAGGTAGTAATTGGTGATTTCTTGCCAACCATATTATGTGGACTAATATGTTGGAATCCTATGGAAAATGGGAAAATGGTATCCAGAAAAGGATCAAAGTCGAAACTTCCCATCAAATTACATTCTATACTCACTGTACATGGAAAATTGTGCAGACTCACAATTCATTTTGTAAAATTATTTTACATACTTATGATGTGGTCGACGTAATAGAATGATTCTAATAAAAATGAATTAAGATGATGATCATTAATCCTTTAAAAGTAAATAGAGTTAGTGGAGGGTTTTAAAATAACAATAGAGAAAGCGGCACAATAAGTGATATAGAGCCCCGTGATCCATCCAAATACACATTGGATTTGCTTGACATGTCTTACACAGCCTTCATTGACAATAACAATAGAGGAAGCGGCACAATAAGTGATAGTGAACATGTTGCTTTCCTCTATTATTGACTTAACTTCATTGTTTTCTGTTCAAGGAGTGTAAAGATGTAGGCTACGTACATTCCTTTAGCAATGTTACTGCATCAAGGTAACAAGCTTTGTCTTGCCAAACTACTTTCGACACATTTATATGATGAACTTCATTATTTTGTCACGAGAATCGACAATAATGAATCGCTTAATCCTAGTGGCCCTATATGGTTGCTCCAACTTTGGCTAAACACCATATTCGAACCCCAATTAAGTTATTCACAACTTGCTATCCTCCATTGGGATTATGAAGGACCTCGATTGTGTTTCTTGTCTCTTGTCAAGCCAAAAAATGCAAAACCTTTCGATGAATTATGGCATTTCTTTTAACATTTCCATGGAATCTTTTTTATTGGAAATGATCAAATGAACTCGACTCCTTTTGCTATTTGACATCTTGACCCACCTTGGTTTACTCATGATATCATTTGAGACACTAAAATAGGACAAAATCGTAGTGATGCCATTTGGTCGAACTTTCTGTGACACAAGTGATCGCTTCAGGGTTGCCTAGGTCGAATGCTTTAGGAGTTGTTTTGCATGCTCCAAACTTCATCGTGCTACAATTTGGCTTCTCTCAAGCAATTCCAACACCGTTAACACTTGACCCTGAAGAACAACTTGGTCACTCCAAAGTATCATCCCTTGTAGAGTTAGACTATTGGTTATCTGACAATGAGTCTAGAAGAGAGGTTTATTCTCCCATGGCTATAAAAGCCAGCTTTTTCCTAAGTGTATCATTTGTCACTTGGTGGCATGAATACTATCACACTATCATGTCAATTTCCAAACAATCGAACAACACATTTTGACCTACTCTTCTGGTGCCTTGCAGCAAGGACAAGAAGATGAAGATGAACAAGGTAATATTTTCATACTTGTCATTTGTCTTAGCCCAATTCTGTGAGCATTTGACTAATCGAACTTTTCTCTCTTTCAAAAGATGATGATGCAGGCATTCCAGGTCGAAATCATAAAGCATCCGTTTTCAAGCCTAGAAAATTCA
The DNA here is from genome assembly GCA_031216105.1 of Dalbergia cultrata. Taxonomy (NCBI): domain Eukaryota; kingdom Viridiplantae; phylum Streptophyta; class Magnoliopsida; order Fabales; family Fabaceae; genus Dalbergia; species Dalbergia cultrata. The sequence continues at coordinate 68,771,275 of CM062344.1, forward strand.
AGGCAAAAGGCACACTAACCAAAGCAGGACCTTCGACTAAAAAGGAACAAATGATCAAAGCCCCAAAATCTTCTAGAGTAACTAGATTCACACTGCCATCCAAATCATCAACTCCTTCACTTACACTAATTGACAAAGTAAGTTATATATATGCACCTATATATGCATATACATACCTTTTACTCAAAATCCTTTCTAACTTTATATTTGTCAAACATTTGGTCTATTGGCACTCGACTAGCGGAATATCCTTCAGTTAAAAGTCAAACTTTTGACCTAGTTGATGTTGATAATGACGAGGAAAGCGACTCATCTAGCCTCCCCACTCATCACAAGGTATCTTTAATCATATTATTGTTGCAACATTGATTGTTAACTTTTTTCTAAAAATTTGACTATTTGACAGCATGCTCGTTCCGAGCTGGATGTAACAATTAATCCAGACAAAAACTATAGGTGAAATGATGGTGGATAAAGGGAATTTATCTGTCAAAGATTATACTGTTAACGACATTACAAATCCTCCTCCTGTTGAACAGTAAGCTAGTCATGACCTAACACCAATGTCTAACCCTATCGACCTTCCAACCCAATCAGCCATTGTTCAGACTGTCATTCCTTTTACAATCATTCTTCCTTTTCAAATTCAAAAAAAGAACAAAGAAGAGGAAGATGATGATGATGATGAGGAGTTTGACATGGGGTTTCTTAATACCCTAAACCAAACTCTTTCTGATGCTATCATTATTAGAGATAACCATTCTGCATCTGAGGTCAGGAGTATTAAAAATACCACAACTACTGTCGAGATGATGAAAAGTCTAATCCTAACTTCGACTATCGTTTTGCCTGTCGATAAACTTTCTGACATTATGAACCTTCTTAATCACCCTTTCAACTCTTTAGTCAATAATGGTGATCTCAAACACAAATTGATCGAAGCCATTTCTTCTTTGTCTCAAGTTGCTCTGCCTGACCAACATCAATATTTGGTGAGTTCCCTTCGAAACTTTACCACCTAATCTTTTGATGTCTATGCCATGATACAGAATGCCTCTAAACAACGCCAAAGGGACTTGGAAGCTGTTGATTCAGCCCACAAAAACATTTAAAAAAGAAACAACCAAAAGGCTTTGATCATTCATAGCTTACATCAAGGTAAGGCCCGCAAAAGTGCCTTGGTCGAAGAAATACAAAACCTTCAAATTGAAATCCAAGAGTTGACTAACAAGAAAAATAATCTCACCAAGATTCTAATTGAAGGGAAGCAGCATGTGAGCAAGTTTGACAAAAAACTTGAAAATTTGTCAAAGGAAGAAAAACATGCGAATGAAAAGCTTGCAAAGGCTAACTTAGATTTGGAGAAGGCAGAGTCAAGCAAGGAGACAACTTTAAAAATTCAACAAGACCTGAAGCTGAAACTTTGTAGTCTTCTTCCTTGATTCAATTTTTCATTTCACTTGCTCACTAGGTCGAGCTTTTCCTTTTGTTTGTAACTTTGAAAAATACTTGTTTGGCCAAGTTTATTTCTATTTTCTTAGATTCTGACAAATACTTGCTTGGTCAGGTTTACTTTTCTTTTAACTCCTTTGACAAATGCTTGCTCAGTCAAGCCTACACATTGCCTTATGACCAATATATATGCATATTGTCAATTGTTTATTTTAACTTGGTACTTTTTAGTTTATATACTTTCAAATACTTGCCATTAATCAATGTTATTCTTTGTTCGACTAGGCTATAAGCATTACCAAAAAATGTTTTGTTAACTAGAAAAGGTCCTTCCCAACTTAAGGACCATTTGCCAAATATTCGTGATTTCTTTTCAAATGGAAATATAGCTTTCCAAACCAAGTCTCCAATGTCAAAAATTTTAATTTTCACATGACGATTATAAAATCTTGCCATTATTTACTTCTGTTGCATCATATTTTCTAATGCAACAACTCGTTGTTGTTCCAAATCATTTAACTCATCAAACATGGAACTCCAATAATTGTCAATGGGTAACTCATTTTGTCTCGACACACTTATGGACTGCAAACTAATCTCAACAAGAAGAACTACATCATGTCCATAGACAAATTTATAAGGACTTGTCCCTATCGACCCTTTGGGTGAGTTACAATATGCCCATAAAATTTGCCTAAGTGTGTTATGCCAATTACGAGGTTGTCGACCTATATGCCTTTTAATCAAAGCAATAATATTTTTATTTACAACTTCGACTTGACCATTAGCTTGTGCATAATAAGGAGTCGAAGTAATCATTTTAATTGCCCTTGTACTAGCATACTCAAGCACTGTTCGACCTATGAACATTGTTCCTTAGTCTGTGGTCAGAGTTTCAAGTATTCCAAAACGGTAAATGATTATTTCTTCAATAAAATCAATTATCTCATTTTGGGTCACATCTTTTAATGCAACTGCTTCGACCTATTTAATAAAATATTCAATAGCGACCAAAATAAACTTATAGCCCTTCGATGAATGAGGGTAAATTTGACCAATAAGATCTAATGCCCATCCTTTAAATGGCCATGGTTTGATAATAACATGCAACTCTGATGCTAGCACATGCTGTACATTGTCATGCTTTTGACAAACTTGACAAGATTTAGCATATTGCATGCAATCTTTGACCATTGTTGGCCAAAATAATCTTTGCCAATGAAGAGACCATCTCATCTTTTGTCCTGCTTGATGAGCACCACAAATCCCTTCATGAATTTCTGCCAAATCAATATATGCTTTGAATTCCCCTAAACAAGACAATAAATCGCCTTCGACACCTTTTTTAAACAAAGTGTCACCAAGAATAACATAATTCAAGGCTTGATACTTTAATTTATGTTCAACACTTTGACTTGGATTTTTTAAATATTCAACAATCGGCTTTCTCTAATCACAATCATCCAAATGATCAATGACAAACACCTCTCATTTGTCAAAGGGGACTAGGATTTGCTTAATTGTGACAAATGATTCCATGATTGACAACCTTATTCTGTATCTTGAAGCTATTTGGGCAAGCTCACTTGCCTCTAAATTCAAGTCTCGAGATATATGTTGAAGTATAACAGTGTCAAATTCATAAAACAACCTTGCAGTCATTGCAAAATGCTTGAATAAATTTTCACTAATGCATCTGAACTCTCTTGATAATTGTTTTATGACTAACCATAAATCATCAATCGCTTCGACATTCTTCACCCTTTTAGCCAATAACATGTCAAACCCAATAATCAAGGCCTCATTTTTTACTTCACTATTCAAGCAATGAAACTTGAGTTCAAACATGAACTTAGTGGGAATATGATCTGGAGTGACCAACATTACTCCAGCCCCAGCACCTCAACAATGTCTTAAACCATCGAAGTATAACTTCCAAGGAGTTATGCCCTCACAATTTACCACTGATTCATCTAACTCATCACGAGGATGGTTGATGAGAAAATTGGCCAATATTTGTCCTTTGACAGCTTCGACTGGTACGTACATAATTGTAAACTCAGTTAAAGCAAGCATCCATTTACCAATTCGACCACACAAAATTGGATAAGACAACATATATTTTATTATGTCATCTTTGGAAATTACATGGACCTCTCTTAAAGTCAAGCAGCACTTGAGTTTGGTATAAGCAAAGTACAATGATAAACATAATTTTTCTAAAGGACTATATCTAGATTCGACATCTGTCAAAACTCTACTAAGATAATATATAACTTGCTCATTGCCATTGTCATCTTCTTGTGCTAGCATGCTTCCAATAGTTGCTTGGGAAGTGACAATTTAAAGTTTGATATGTTTGCTAAGTTTAGGCGATGTCATCACAAGACTGTTTGTCAAACATTACTTGATGATGTCGAACGCTTTTTGATGGTCATTTGTCCAGACAAAGTCCCCTTCTTTCTTGAGCTTGACCAAAGGTGCAAATATCCTTGTCTTGTAGACAAATTAGCAATAAATTCCCAGAAAAGACTGCAATTTCTTCTTGTTCCTTAGGGGTGAAGCTTCTATTATTGCCTTAGCTTTGTTTTGACTTATGACAATTCCTCTCTTTTGGACCAGAAAACCTAAAAAGTTTCCTGTAGTCATGCCAAAAGCACATGTCAAAAGGTTTATTTTCAAATCATTCCTTCTTATTCTGTCAAAGGCTTTTCTTAATTGCTCGAGATGTGTTTTTTGTTTGTTGTTTGTCAAACTTAACAACCACATCATCTATATAAACCTCCATGAAATTGCTAATGAATTCATGAAAGATGGTATTCATGGCCTTTTGATATGTCGCTCTAACATTTTTAAGCCCAAAAGGCATGACTACCCATTCATAAGTGCCTAAGGCACCAGGGCACCTGAATGTTGTCTTTGACACATCTTTATTAGTAATAAAAATTTGGTTAGAGCCAGAATGACTATCCATAAAACTAAGTATTTCATTGCCAGTTGTAGCATTGATTAGCATGTTTGCCATGGGCATATGATATTCATATTTTGGGGTCACATTATGTAGATCTCTAAAATCTATTGATACCCTTAATTTGCCATTCTTTTTCATAACAGGGACAATATTAGAAACCTAATCAACATACCTGGTTGTTCGAATCAACTTTGCTTTGAGCAACCTCTCGATTTCTTCTTTGATCTTGGTCATTACCTTTGGTACAAATCGTCAGGGTGCTTGTTTGACAGGTTGACTATTGGGTTTCAGGGGCAATCTATGCTTGACTAGTCGACGACTGAGTCGAAGCATTTTGTCACACTCCCATGCGAAGCAGTCCTTGAATTCCTTGAATAGTTCAACTAATTCTTCTTTGAATTTCTTAGGCAGTAACTGGCTTATGTATGTCGGTCTTGTTTCACCATCTTTGCCTAAGTTGATTTCTTCAAGATGGTCCTACACTTCACAACTTTTATTTCTACTCCTAAGATTTTTAGATAAAAAAGAAGTATTTTCAAATCCTAAAGGTTCAAAGTCATACATATAGTCCAATAATGCACCATCAGAAGTGTGCGCATGCAAATTGTTTGACCATATAGGTTGACGAATGAGCCATCTAGCTCAACAAATCCACAAATTAATCTAAGGCTGGGACCGTTTCGACCTCGGTCCTAAGTATTGAGTTTAAGCCATCATTTTCAAGGAGGCATTTATCAATTTTCTCTGGGTCAAATTCCTCTTCAACCTCCAAAGGCTTGATCTTTTTGTTATAAATTTTGAAATCCACATGAAGTTGTTTGACATAGCAAAAACTATTGTCAGCCCTAATTTCTTCAATGCCTCCTTCTTGATTTCAAAGTATGAGCTTTTGGTGCAGTGGCAATGGAACTGCTCCTACCCTGTGAATCCAATTGTGCCCGAGCAAAACATTGTAACTTGCTTTAGATAGGACTACGGCAAATATCGTCTTTCGACTAACACTTCCCACTTTGACATCTAGCACCACAACACCTTTAGCAGTAGAGGACTTCCATTATAATCAATTACAGCCATATTGGTCTTCGTCAAATCTTTGACATTTTTGCCAAATTTGATTAGCATACATTCTAGCATCAAACTAATGGCTGCTCCACCATCAATCAACACCTTATTAACTAACTTTCCTTCTATCATCACCTTAATGTGCAATGGCCTCAAGTGAGCCTTGGTCACTTCGTCAGGCTTTTCAAAAGCTCCATCGCTGCAAAAGTCTTCACAGACAAATACATATTCATTGTTGGCAATAACATCCTCACAGTCATCTTCCATTTTGTCATATGCTCCTTCAATAGCATACTCTACAAGCAAAATAGAAACTACTCCAACCAAATTTGTGTTAAAAATAGTATGCAAATCATCATCAAAATCAACTTCAAAGTTATTTGTCAACAAGTCTTCTTTAGTTAGTGGATGTTATTCTAGTGCCACTCTGTCACCTTGGTCAGCCTTTGATAGTGAGTGGTACTTTGGGACCATCTTATCATTCTGACCAGTCTCAGAGTGTGTAGTTGGAACTTCTTATGTCAAATGTTTCTCAGTGACTTTGGACGCTTGGTCTAGAAGATTTGATGGTTTGAACTTTTGGACTTGTACAACATCTTTCAGGGGAACAAAACCTTTGCCATTAGGAGAATTGGGTTTACTCACTTGAGAACTGGTTCAACTTTTATTTTTCTTTTTGTCAATCTTCTTCCAGACATAAGGATTAGAATTCATCCTTCATCCTTGGTTGCACCTTTTCTTGGCCTTCTTTTCCTTCTTGAAGATGAAGCTTCATCATCATAGTGGACATTCTTGACCCATTGATTTTGAACAACCCTGGTTGGAGGAACACGAGTTTGACTAGACATGTTATTGGGCTTGTCATCCGTCATTACGATAGCCTTCATCTTTTGGTTGATTTGTCCAGTTCCAAGTTTAATAAACTTAGGGTCAAAAGGACCAAAATCAAATTTCAACTTACCTATCACTTTTCTTTTCAATTCTAGGTCCTCCTTTTCCTTTTCAGCAATAATCTTTCCAATCTTTTGCTTCTTGTATGTCGCAGCTGCAATTGGATCAAAAATAGCACTGCACCTTAGACAGGGAGAAACTTCTCGACCACTATTCTTCTGCTTAATCAGAAATGTCAAAAGATCTTCCCCTGCTTTTGGGTACATTATTTATTCAACAGCTTCTAAGAAATTGAGCTCATAATCACATCGAAACTTCTTTTCAGCTTCATGGTTTGACATTTCTAATCCAGCAACATCAATGTCAAGAAAAGCTAGTTCGACAAAGCTTGAGTTGACTTGAAAATGATTCTATATCAAGTCCCTAAAACGAACACAGCTATTAGTAGCATGTCCAGTCAATTGATGAAACTTACAAAATTCTTGTCCCTTCAATTCTGATATTGAGGGAATTTTCTTCCCCTTAGAGGGAATTATTTGTTTATCTTTTACAAGTACGTCAAACATCCTTTCTAATGTTATAATCTAGACCATTAATAGCCATTTTGACAATCTTAGACTCTGGAATATGAGTAAAACATCTGTTCCTGGCATTCCTAAATTTGGCCAAATAGTCATCAATAGTTTTTCCCATGAAACGTTGAATGTGAATAAATCAGTTAGGCTAACTTTAGTTTCGCCTTGAAAAAATTGATTATTAAAACTAATTTCTAATTGAGCCATGTTAAAATAGAATTGGGTCTTAAATTTGAAAACCATGTGAAGGCATTTTTTGTCAAAGAAGGGAAAAAACACATCTTCAAGTGTTTATTCAATGTCATTTCCCCTATTTCTATAGTATATCGAGCAATATACTCGACTGTCAATTCCCTATTCTCTCCAAAGAATTTTGTTAAAGACTTAGGAATCTTCCAACCTCTAAGCACTTCAGCCTGTTGAACGTAGTCTGGAAACACAAACACAAAGAAAGGTTAGTTGGCAAAGCTAACATTAAAGCCAAATCTATTTAAGACAGTTTTGACAGTGCATGTCATGTTTTGATTTTGTTGAATATTTTGAATTTGGCATGTATTATGATGCTGATGATGATGCCCCTATATTTTGTTGTCTAACCCTTTGAATTTCATTGTCAGTGTCTTGTCCTTGACGAACTAGATTGACAGTTAGGTTGACATTGTCATTTTTATTTAGAGGTAGATTATTGATTTCATCATAGAAATCGTTTGGATTGTCATCCAAAGTGATGGTCTAGGCCATACGTCCTATTTGTTGAGCAAGTTGCTCGAATCTTGTGTTATTTGTCTCAATCAAAGGCATCAACACTGTCACCATTTGTTGAGTTAACATATTCACAAGATCATGATGACTCTCATCAATTTGTTGTCTAAACATAGCCATTGAGTCAACTGCATTTGTAGGAGCCCCTGTCCCACCCGTTCTGGGTATATAAGAGAAAATTAGGTCTGCGTTTGGTTGTCGTGTAGTGTTTGGATTTGTCGATGATAAATTCCCTACTCTGACTACAGAAGGACCCATCATTGGAAGGCTGATAAAACCAAACTATGGCAAATGTGTACCAGATTGTGGTAAGTTTGACATGAATGACATAGTCTGACTCTGAAATAGAGGATTATGCGAGTATACATTATTAAATACACCACTATTACCAATATTTAATAGATTCCCCAAGTTTGGCGGATTTCCCATGTTTGATAATGTGTAGGGTATGTATCCTGGGGGTACATATCCTGGAGGAAGACCATATAGAGGCCACGTCATCGTGGCAAAAGTATTCACATTTGTTTGTGGCATACTTTCATTTGTTTGACTAACTAGAGTCAAGACAAGATCCAAAGTTCAAGGGGATTATTTTCTACCTCATTTCGTCCATCCTCTAATAAATATGATGCTCTTAACATATTTGACATAATTTTGCCACTATGTAAGCACATATACTTTGTTTTTTCTTTGTTTGACACGATTTTGTTTCTTTTCAACCAGTGACTCACACCAGGTGTGCCAATTTGTTTATGGCAGATTTTAGTAGTTACTTGTCAACAACAAATAATTAACAAACTCCTTATGCAGGAGGCCAAACTGCTCTAAACTAGGTGTAAATTAACAAACTTCAGGAGTTTGGATGACAGCCTTTGCTTTTCAAGATTTCGATTCGGGGAGCGAAAAGTTACTCCTCTTGGGTTCTTCACTAAAAGAATCAACTGTCAAACTATTTTTTTTATTGAATGAGGATGGAATGTAAAGTAATTTGTGTTGTGATAGTGTGAATGCAATGTTTGACATATTAAAGAAAAAGAAAAAGAAGAAGAAGAAGAAGAAATACAGAGTATGAATTGATTGACAAATTGAAGATGAAGTACAGAAATTGTAAAGAGATGCAAAGAACTTAAAGGAAATCTAATCCTAGGAAAGCAAAAGAGAGAGGGTTGAAAACAATACTCAGTTAACTCTAGACTCTGTCTAGTCATTGGAGATGCTTTAGAGTAAGTGTGTGATTAAAAATTTCAACCCTTTACAATTTGTACAGAACTAGTATTTATATACAGCCTAGGACTTTATAATTTTGACACTTGTCTTCTGGCTATCCTTGGATGTTGTCCATGTGGCTTTGACAGCTATTTTCATTGTCACTCGCCCTTTGTCACTACTTTGTCATGTCTTTGTCAGACTTCTATCAATAACTGCTGAAAATCGTCAATAACCACCATTTGACGAACACCTGTCTTGGAGTCATTATGATGGTCTCCTCTACAGCTTCAAAATTTTCTAAGTCTTCAAGTGACAAATTCTCACTTCGACTTGTCGAACCTTGTGTATGATAATTGTCTTCAACTTCTGATTGCTTATCCAAAACCTTCTAAGTCCTAGATGACAAAATTCAATTTCAACTTGTCAAATGTCAAATGAAAGAATTGTCAATGTCGAATTGCCAAATTGGGTACTCATCGTCATAACTGGCCGCTTTTGGGTTGACGTGTATTTTGACAAATAAGATATTTGTCAATCTTACAATTTTGTCAATCCTTTGTCATGCCAAACTTTTGACTAATTTTCGAACTTAACAAAGTCGAATGTCAGTTTGACAATTTAATACTTGGTGAAATTTGGTGCCAACACATACTTATGATGTGGTCGATGTAATAGAATGATTATAATAAAAGTGGATTAAGATGATGATCATTAATCCCTTAAAAGTAAATAGAGCTAGTGGAGGGTTTTAAAGTAATTATTTAAAAGTCTCATCCCTCTCCCTTTTGAAAATGATTGGCGATTACTCTAGATAAAAAGAAAGAACACTAAAAGAAACTCAAGAAGTAGAGAACAAGGATTTCAATAATGGATCCGAGTATGTCATTATATTCTATTTTATATTCTATTATGTGATGATCCTTAAAGGCTCTCTAATTTTCTGGACTGTGTATTAAACAATGAAAATTATAGTTAACACATCTATCATTGGATCTTACTTGAATGTGGTTCACATCTCATCCAATGATAAATAAGATCTGAGTTGGCATGGTACCCTAGGTACAGTGAGCATAAATAATATTTCTCTTCCAAAATTAGCCAAGCTATCATATCACTTGCATCTAACCGGCCACATGCCTAATGTTTTCAAATGGCTGAGGTTCTGGCATTTTGCACAATTTTGTTAGAATAAATATCTAAACTCGTCATTCAAACTTTAAAGATTTAAAACTTTTTTTAATTCTATGGACCCATACGATGGGACTAATTTGTCCTTTTTATATTGAATTATAAGGGACTAATTTGCTCCCGATATATTTCTGATGAACTAAAATGAGTATTTACTCAATTTCTTATATCTTAGTATGTATTAACCTATTTTAAGAAATAAGAAGTAAATTAAAAAGAAAAACCTATTCAAGGTGTTTTTCACAGCTTGTTTATAGTCTTCCAAACTTAAAAGACTAGTATAAGCTTAATATAATTAATAACAATAAGCTTAATATAATTAATAACAATAAATGTAAAAACTATTCTTTTTACTATCGATATCCATTATAATTATTTTGAATTGTAAGAGTAATCTTATAATATACTCCCTTCATTTGTCAGTTTTGGTATTTGCACAAGAATTAAAATAAGGATTTAATTTATATGCACTAACAGTATAAAAAAAATTTATATAATCATCTAATCATATATTGTCACATAAGCCATGATAATTGACTTTTATACTCACTACTTGAAAAGTCATCTAAACAAAATATTTTCATTGGATGATAGTGTAAAATATTTTTATATTTTTTACACTATCAGTCCATCAAAATTAAACCCTTAAAATAATAAAATCAAAGACAGCAATATCTTTTACTTTTTCTTTTTCTCCATTAAATCATCACATCCAATCATTCTCTCTCCTAAATGACAAGAGAGGTGAAACTAACATAAAGTAATTAACAATTAATTTAAAATTGAAAAAGACAATTAATTGGAAACAATTTTTTTTCCCAAAAACGGCATACAAAAAGAAATGGGGGAGTATTTGTTAAACACTACTGCAGTGGTTTTCCCTTATCGAGAGCAAATTTTATATTATTTTATCAAATAATAATATTATAATTTTTTAAGAACATTTTTTTAAGAGTTTAAAAAACTAAGCAGGTCTAAAAGAATTACAACAATATTAAATCAAACCTAATTAAAGAAGGATCACCCAGCCAAAATAATAGGGTGTTGATGGGTTGGGTGGGTAAATTTTTTTTTTTTTCAAATCCAACTCCTTCATTTAAATTGAGTTATGTTGGACTGGGTTGATCAAAATTTTTCTTTTAACTCAATCCAACCTGATCTGATTTGACTTACTTATAATATGTGGGTTTGGTTAGGTCAAGTCCATGGATCTAAAACACATTTAAAGAATATATGCTTATTAAAACTTATTAAAAGATACGATCAAATATGATAAATCTAAGCATATATAGAATTATTTCAAAATATAAATACCATACATATATATACACGTATTAACAAGCAAGACAACTGTGAAGCTTAACCTATGAAAAATTAAGAAAATATACATAAGTCATAAAGCTTTAAAAGAAGCATACACATGTCATAAAAATATTAATATGATTTTTTTAAAAAAAAATTTATGCCCAATAAAAATAATTTTTAAACCCTATAGAAAAAGTCTATTGTACTGCACATGTTTTTGGACAATTTGAGATCATTTTTTAAAAATGAAAACAAATAGGTGGGCTGGGAACCCAACCCACAAATCATGGCTAAAGATTTTTCAATTTAATTCGCTCCGTCAACCTAATCCAAATCGTGCTTCATAGATTGGGTTGTATTGAAATATATGGGTGACCAACTAAATAGATACTCTAGAAAAGTAGCAAATGACAACTATAGTTCTTTAATAAACAGATTTTGATGTTATACATCCATGATTTTAGTATCAGACTTGGGCCTTTCTTTTTTAATCAATGAAGTTTCTTTCTGTAAAAAATAAAAAATAACTAAATAGATGCCCTTAGAAAAAGGATTGAATTTGGAATCAATTGAATTTGTTTAATCTTTCAGTACATTTTTCGGAAAACAAAGATATTAGACATTTGTGCCCGTCTACACCAACGAAATAGCCATTTTGTTTTTTTTGGTGCTGAACGAAATAGCCACTTGTGCCCATCTATTACTTTAAACAGCAAGATTTTCCCCTTTTTTTTAAATTTTTAAAGAAAGCGACCAATTTTCCATTTGTTTATCATAAACAGATATTCATTTTAACTAAAAGAAATGCGAAATTCATTTGAGTTCAAGTTTATTGAATTGCTGTTATGTACTTGTATGTATATACACACACACAGATATATATATATATATATATATATATATATATATATATATATATATATATATATATATATATATAAAAGAAATTAAAAAGGTGCATATTAAACCACCATACAATAGACAAGCAAATCAAATACAAGGCATTAACTATTTGAAATATAAACTCTTATTCCAGGCAGTTGCATTTGAATAACATAATCAGGGGCAGCGTTAGACCTGATCCATAGAGGCAGAACTAAAATACAATATATGTAAGGAATAACAATATATTTTATGTTTTTTATTAACTTACAAATTTAAAAGAAAGTCACAATATATAAAATGAGTGAACAAATTGGTCTTCTTAGTAAATACTCCGTTCCTATTACAATAACCATTAGTTTTTGACATTTTAATATTTCAGAATATATGTCCATTTAACCTATTTAGATAGCATTAATTTCTTCTTTCATTTATACCCTTAGGGTATGTTTGGTTGGAGAGTAAAAATACGGGTAAATTTTAATTTCCATAAATGAGATTCATGTGTAATTTTACATATGGAGCTTATTCATGAAAATTTACACCCTATTTTTACTATAAATCAAGCATAGTAAACCCCTTCTGGCTACTAATCACCCACTTTCAATAATCACACTATAGCAATCAGATTCCAATCCCAACAGCAAAAATAGTCTTGTCTTAAGAAAGTAATAGACATCATTATATTGTCCTAAATTTCAAATACTAACAGAACCTTCACAAACTATCGTCAGCATCATACTCATACAAGTCGAGACTCACCAATCCTACCTATTTCTGGTATATATATCTAATTCCCATCAATACCTAAGGATTTACCTTGAAGAGTATGCTTTGATCTCCGCAATAATTTATTTGCGCAAAATGGCACAACACCAATGAAGTTTTAGTAATTAGTATATTTTATCCATATATTGATAATAGAGATATTACCACATTCTTTTGGTCCATCCTTAGTTTGGAAACAATCTCCGCACTATACCATCAATAAAAGAAAAATACATATACATAAAACAAAATATATAAATGAAGTGGCCAGAAAATTGATTATTGACACTAGGTAAGCAAGTAACCTGTAATGGTCGATCAACCTACTAATCATCGTAATTCCAAGGGAGGAGGTCTACATTTAAGAGGCACGTGCAAGGGTCGAACTAAAAACTTAATCCCTAAAACTCCTTCCAACAACTATTTATTTGAGATCATAATCATATCAAATAAACAGAAAGAAAAAAAGAGATTCCTACCTAAATGAAGCTTGCGTTGATATAATCATGTGCATCAGGCTATAATGTGTTCTTGATTTGAGAACAACCCTTTTGTTGTCAACTGAAAAATAAACAAACAATTTATAAAAACTTCAATGCTTTAAATATAAAGAGATTCAATAGATACAGGATACATACCACAAAGGCTCTTGACCTTGGCAAACTACAAAACAATAATAGGCAACTCTACATTTTCGTTGCTAATAAATGACTGAACTTGGTCTATATACTCCCCAAATAAAGCACATTCCAGCTTCAAACTAAAAAAAAGAAACATACGCATTGGTGTAAAAAAGATGAGGAAAATTTGACCAAGAAAATCCACAAATTGAATAAATGTGATTAGTTTCAAAAGACAGACTCCGAAATTTAAATTTCTAAATTGAATGAAATGCAAATGGAAAATTTTGGAATCCTCGGTGTGAGGATGTTCTGATACTGAGCTCTCAGCTTCGAAGCTAAATATTGTTCAAATAAAGAAAAATTGACACTGGTACTCACTCAAAGATCCCAAACTATTCCTTGAACTTGGATCCCCCACAGTAAGCATAATCTCTATCCCTCTATACCAATGTGACCAAAGGCCCAAAATCAATTCCTCACAACAATCCAAGCCATAGTCACAATACACAAAAAAAAAAATCCATTTCAAATCAAACTAGTAAGCACAAAATTCCCAGCACCAACCAAAAACAATGGCGGGATAATCAATAAAGAGGTAGATGAGGAGGAAGGCCATGGCCTTACCTCATCAGCGACCCAACTTACCCAGTCATGAGATCGAATGACCTCATCCCCATACCACACCATCGCATGCGCTTCCTCTCCAGCCGGCCCGGAGGCGGCGTGAACGCCTCCTCCCCTGGACCGCGTGCTGCGGGAACAATTCCCCTCAGCCACCATAACTGCGAACCGATGTCTGCCCTTTTGCGATTCACGCAACAGTCCCTCCTCTCCATCCTCTACGGCGCGGCATGAGCTTGTGAGAAGCTCCCAGTTGCGCGCCATTGTTCTTTCTCTCTCTCTCTCTGCCGTGAATGGCGGCGCGAACTGCACCCCCTACTGCGTGCTCACGGGTCTTTGCTTCCCTTCCCCTTTAATTAACCGTGCAGCCTCCCCCTCCTTTTCTCTAGCCACGCGATTTCTCTCTCTCTTCCCCCGCTTTCTCATTTTCTCTTTCTCTTTTGCTTGCAACTTGCTGAAAATGAAATCCCAAGTAATGTTCTAGACTCTTTTTTCCTTGATGTTTTTATTTGTATTATGTTATTTTATGTGTGGAATTTACCTTCAGTGTAGTGTAGGTGTGTTTTTGTAAGGCCATGTCATTGGGCTCAATTAGTTACTAGACTTTATTGTTTGGGCTGTTTCAGCAAACAAAAAAAAAACTTATATATTAATAATGAAAATTTTTTTTACACTATCTTTCAATCATGTAAATTGAAAAGTCATATAAATAAAATGATTTAATTAACAAATAATGTAAAATAATTATATACTATTAGTATATAAAAATTAAACTCATATTATATATATATATTACTAATTACTATAGAATAAAAAATTATCTAAAGTAGACATTTTTATTTAAAAACATATGAATAAGAAAATAATCACTAAAAATATTTTAAACAAAAATTATATTTTATTATTTATTTTAATAGTTTATAAGTCCTAATCATTTTAATAAATAATAAAAATATGAAAATATTCTCTTTCCTTTATATAATTTGATAGTTTTGTAATATTTTCTACTATTATTATTGACATTTTAATTTAAAAATAAATATTATATTAAAACATTATTCATTAATTATTTTTTTATATAATGTATTATCCATTATTTAGTGACTGATTTTGTAATGGATTATATAAGCATACTTTAGTAGTGACCGAAATTGTTAGGCAAAAGATTTCAACTCAAAAATAATATCGTTCACAAAATTAGTTACTAAATTAAAAATTAGCGACCGATTTAGTGACTGATTCTATTAGTAACCGATTTTCTAACCGAAATTGTTAGGCACAAGAATGCAAGTAAAAAATAATATCAGTCACAAAATCGGTCACTAATAAAAAGTTAGTGACCGATTCTTTAAGTAAATGGCAAATATAAAATCGGTCACTAAATTTAATATTAGTGACCATTTTTTAAATAAATGCAAAACATATAATCGGTCACTAATAAAAAATTAGTGACCGATTTTTAATTAAATAAAAAAAAATAATCGGTCACAAAATTGGTCACTAAATTTACCGATTTTGTGACTGAAATTATTAGGCATAAGAAGCAATCTTAAAAATAAAATCAGTCAAAAAATTGGTCACTAATTTTAATATTAGTAACCGATCTAGTGATCGATTTTTCATTTAAATGGAAAAATACAATCGGTCACTAATTTTAATATTAGTGACCGATTTTTCAAGTAAATAGAAAAAATGAAATCGGTCACTAAATCAGTCACTATTTTATTTTAGTGACCGATTTTTTTCACTGATTCATCCTTCTCTTGTGACTTAATTCGGTCACTAATTCGATCATTATTTAACAAATTTCTAGTAGTGAACAACTACCCGGAACCCTAGTGTGGTGACCCAAAAAAAAAAGGATAGAAACCACAGATGCACCCATAAGTGGGGGTGCACCATAGGTGTATGGTGCACCCATTACATTTTAATCCACCCCTTTTCTTTCTTTTTGGACAGAACCCCAGAAACACTTCATTCCTCCTTTTCTTTCTTTCATTTTTTTTCTTCATTTCTCCATTCACACATGCTTTCTCGCGTCTCCTTCCTCCCATTGTGTCCAGCCACCATCACCGCCACTACCACCACTACCATTGTGAGGACACTGTTGGCAACTGCTGCTTGGTCTCTCTCCTCCATTCTCATCCCTATCTCTCCTCTTAGTGCAGCCATGGTTTCTCTCTCTAAAGAGAGAGAACCGCTTCAAACTGAAGGATTGAGATAGTTCTTCCCTCTTTTCTTCATTCTGATAGTGTGAGTAAGTCTCAATAGCTTTCAATTGATCTCATTGAGTTCATATAGTTATCAATTGTAGAATTGGGGATTTAGGAACCCTAGTTCTTTAGATTTGGGATTTTATATGAATTGAAGCTATTTGGTGAAAATTGATGGTATTGTTAGCTCTCTAAAATTTTGTTTATCTTATTCCTAGAGCTATAGAGAAAACGAATGTCAATTGGAGATTTTTGATAGCTCGAGGAGTATTCTACGGTTCCTTGTGAACCATTGTTGTGAGTAGATATTATATCTGTACTTTACTTTTTGCATAGTAAATTTTAATTATAAAGATGCTATTAAAGTGTTTTATATTTACTTAGTGGATTTTATTTATAAATAATTATGAAGTTAGTTGACCAATTATGAATTTGAATTGAAAATTATTTATGAAATAAAGTGTGAAGGTTCGATGTTCTTGTGTTTGGTTAGTTTGATTTGTTGATTTTCTCAAATATGATTATTATTAAATATGACTTGATGATTTGAGTGAAATTATTGCTAGCTTTCTTCGTTGATTTTATGCCATGACCTTGATACATGCTATTTCAATTTGTATTGGAAAATTTTATGATATTTGATACTTGAAATGTTAGATTAATATGAAGATTGAATTTTACAATTGTAAATTATGATTGATAAAAATTTATTTAAGAAAACCATGATGGGTTCTAAGATAGAATTACCGCTAGCTACAACGAAGAGATATAACGGCATTACCATTTGCCATAGCGAAGAGATGTAATGGCAATACCGCTCACTATAGAGAAGAGATATAATGGTATTATCACTTGCCGTAGTGAAGAGATGTAATAGTCTATGTGCACATAGTTTCTCTCAGTGAAATAAAATTTAAGAAGAACTTTAAAATGAGATTAAATGGGTTGAGATTACTCCTCAAATAAAATTTGTTCTTCTTATGTAACTCTTATGAGTATTTGAGTATTTGATTATGCAGTAAATTTTATAGGAGAATAAGGAATTGGAGAAAAAGTGAGAAAGGGGATTTAGTAATTATGTTTGAGAGTTTGCTTAGAAATAAAACTTTGAAGAGTACATATATGTTATTATATTTATATTGTTTTATGTTTGCATATAATAAACTATGGATATCCTATCTCTCACTGAGTTGCAAAACTCACTCCGTTGTCCTTCATTTTTTTTCTTCAGATATAGGTGTCAATACCGATTTTGTTTCTCTGGCTTAGCTGTTAATTGATGCTTAAATGGTGAGCCTTCTTGAGAACGCATTCTTTTATTGTTGAAAGCCTTTTGGAAATATTGTCTATCAGTATGTTAATGGGTTCATATATCACAGGCAGAGTCCTCGAACTGTATAATTAGTGTTATATTTGGAGTTATGTATATGTATGTGCTTGGTTATGTGAAATAAATTTCGAAAGAGTTGCGATAATTGATTTTATGCTTGAACTTAAAAACTGGATTTACTTAGATTTGAAATTGGGATATGATAGAAAATAGGGGAGACTCTGTCCATTTTTTTTTTTTTTTTTGGAATGGTTTGTAGGTATAGGCTTGCTAGGGAACATGTTCCCTATGTGCCGGTCACACTCTAATTTGGGTCGTGACACCAAGTAAGTTGATATTATAACACCCTAATAAACTCTAATTCTTTCTTCCTAATTTTTTTTAATATTGCAATGGTTAGCTACTAATTTGTAACTTGAAATTTGAGAATTTTTTTTTGTTATGATTATTTCTTATTTATAGTTATATACCAGAATAATGTGTATTAACTGTAAATCATGTATCTGGTAGACTCCTAGGAAAGAGAGGTGGGTCACAGTGGACACGCTTAAATACCAAATCTTTCCTTAGCCAGAACCTTTCCAAATTACATTCCACAGTAATACACTTTCTTCTAGTAACCTAAAGGTAAATTATTATTATTATTATTATTATTTTTAATAACAAAGAATGTTTTTTCTCTAACAAAATATTAATGTTTGTTAATCAATAATTCCCACAGTTTAGACAACCATCATCTATAGAAAATATACTTTACTACCAATATCGATTCATAAGGTACAATAGTACATATTACACATTCAAGATACATGAAGAAAAACTTTAATATCATAATACAACATAACCAAAGTCTGGTAACATATAGTAAAGATTCTATTTAGCACACATAATATAATCTGATTATTTAGAAATTAAGTCCATGGCTACATCCAATTCATTGTTGAAGACGATCCATGTTATCTGGAAACATCAAAGAAAAGGGGTGAGAGAAGTCTCCCAGTAGAGTGATGTTTCCAGGGGAGTTCCATTTCATCCCAAAAATACTAAGAATAACACGGGAGTGCAGCAAAATGCACAAATTATATTTTGCTAGTGTCAAGCAAGATGGAAGTGTATAATATCAATCATAATAAAAGTGCAGTAAAAGAAATATAGTAAATAATTATGAATGTACTATAACTCCCTTTTATAATATCTCATTCCATTCTAATAGCTTTAATCTGCAAGATTTGTTCATATTGGATCTGTGAGAGCTCTCATTGCTAGGGCGTCCCCTAGTCAGATCAGTGAATGCCATGTCCTTGTCCGCTAGCATGGCGGGGGCTCAAGGCATCACTGAAACATCCACCAAGTCCTTTTCCGCTACAAGGCGGGGCCCGAGGTGTCACTTATCTATTTGTCCATTTTACATTGTGTACATAGTATGCATAAAGTATGAAAATTATAGAAAGTTTCCACAATTTCTTTCATATTCACATGTAGACCACAAGATTTTCCATATTTGCACATAAAGCCCAAACAATATAAGATTCCTAAACAAAAACCATATTTCTTTATAATTATCATTGAAGCACCAAAACATACTATTGTAATAAACTCATTTTCTTTATAATTAAATACGCTTAACTTAGTTTTTATATAATAATTCAATTTCAAGTATCCATATAATACTTTCTTTACTAATCCCATAAGTCTAAATATACCCAAAATCATTTCAAATCTATCTTTAGAAAATACTTAGGTAAATTATCTTACATAGGTAAAAAGAATATTTTTATACATATAAGGATATAATCATAGAGCAAAGAAAACATCATGAAATCTTTCAAGAAATATAAAACGAAATAGCCAAAAATATACCCTAGCTTTAGAAAATCACTTCAAGCAAGAAACTAGCTAGTTTACGTGTCATCATTAAATTTAAATATTTATAAATAATATTCCTTATTATTAATAAATGTATAATCAAGTCAAATATTTATAGTTCAAGGTTCATAGTCCAAGTTTTGTAGTTCAAGGTCCATAGTTCAAGGTTCATAGTCCAAGTTCCGTAATTCAAAATCCATAGTTCAAGGTTCATAGTCCAAGGCCCATAGTTCAAGGTTTATAGTCCAAGGTCCATAATAAAGGTTATGATTAATATAAATATATTTTAGTGTCTTTTATATCATATTAAGTTTTAATGGTCCCAAGAGAAATACAACACACAAACCAAACTAAATATTGCATGCTCAGAGATTTAGAATCCATTCATTATAGTAAATTAAATAAAACACTTTTCATGAATAGAAATGTTTCACAATTATAATGAGATCAAAACTATATTACCTTAAAACTCCATAACTTGTAGACAAAGCTTTTATCAAAGAAAAATATATATGGTTTAACATATTAAAACAACTTCATACAATATCTAAATATTTGAAGAAAGCATAATAAAAATTTGAAATAATCTTAAATCACAATTTTCAACCATATAAGTAGACAAATAAATATGCATCATATACACATGGATTAAGTGTTTTATGACACCATCATTAAATCATTCAAAGGTATTAAAAACAATAAAACATAAGCTTTGAATATCACATAGCATAACATCATACAAGAAAATTATATATGAAGCTTAGAAGTGAAAGAAAACCCCTACTTGTTCTTGGAGCTTTAGAAACTTTATTATACCAAGGCTAGACCAGTAACTTCTTCAACTTTTCTAAACCTTTTCTAAGGGCTAAGATTCATGTATAAAGGCTGGAAGGTGTTGATGGTAGATGGTGATAAGAAGAGATGATAATTTGGGAGTGTTTTGGTAAAATTTTGTAAGTGTTTTTGGTATGAAAATGAAGTAAATGAAGAGAAATAATGGCTACACATTTTTGATAGTTTTTGGGCAGAAGAATGAAGTGTGGAATTGTGTTTAGAGGTGTGCTATTTATAGATAAAGTCTAGGATTAAAATATTATTAATTTTATAATTTATTTGTCATATTTAGTTAGTTTCATTAGTAAAATATTAAAACTAATACTAAATAATTTAATAAATTCTTAATTATCACTTAAAGACATACTAAAATGTTAATGACATGATTTAAAGACATTTAGTAAATTTTAATATTTTTACATATAATTTAATAATGAATTATTTAAAATAAGGCAAAATTACTTAAACTAGTTAATCTTAATTAAGCTAATTAATTGGTAAATGACTTAATTTATTTCTAAATATCTTCATTAGATTTTTGGAGATATAATACAAGGATTCACGAAATTTATATAATTTTTTTATAATTATTTACATTTTATTTGGTATTTTACATTATTATTAGTGTTATTAGTAATTAATTAATTAATAATGTATTTAACTATTTTTAAATTATTATTATCTTTTATTTTGCAGCCACTAGGTCTAAATCTTATCTCTAATAAAGTTATAGTGGGTTGCAAGTTATCTTGAATGATTAATATATGAAAATGACAAATTTTGTATATTAAAATTTTATTTTAAAGTTACATATACTTTGGTAATTAATAAAATATTCATCTAAAAAAATTATATTTCATTGATATATTATCAATAACATATTTTTACCTTATTTACATGCTATCTATAATTTTTTTACGAATTTTCTATAATTTATAGTATTTTTAATATATTTTTACCTTAATTAGGCCTATTTTAAGTTAATTAAAATAATTAGTCATCTAAAAATAAAATATTTTTTTTTTACAGCAGGCCATGTCAATTTTTGAGTTGTCTATCATGATAAGAGGACAAGCTCACCATGGTTGAAATTTTTAGTAAAAAATGGTTGGCTTTGGATATATGTCATATAAAATATCCTTTACTTTTAGAATATATATTATTATTTTTATGAGTCTGAATTTAACATCATTCTAGGTGTCATTTAATTGATTTAAGAGTACTAGTGAGTTTAATCAAGATTTTGGAAAATTATCTTAAAGCTTAGGTAATTAATTAGGTGTTTTAAGCTTTATTTAAGTCAAAATTAATTAATTAAAGGTCAATGTGATTTTTAACACTATCCATGGTTTAATAAAGAGTCCTATTTTGTGGTCCTCTTTGTCTAATATTATAATTTAGTAAAAAAAATTTTAATGTGACCTAGAGTTGTTTTCTAGAATTTTTCGGTATTTATTTCATACCCTAGGTTAGGTTATTTTTTTTTGTGTAATTATATTAATATTATACAAATTTACTTAATATTGATATTCATCATCAAAATTATGTTTAAATTGTATTTATAATTTTTTTCATCATAATTTTTGACACTCCTCAAGTTTTTTTTTCTCTAAGATTTATGTAGACTTTTTCTGATATTAATTATGTTATATGCTTTTCTTCTATTATTTAGTGGTATTTTCTAATTTTATTAAAATTCAAGGGAATAATTAAATATTGTACATTTTGATGCTAAGTCTTGTATATTTTAATTTAGATATTTTTTTTACTATATCTAAATATTTCTTACCTAAACAAAATCCTCATACTTTCTAAAAAACTATAATAAAGCAATACTATATTAAGAAAAATTGAGGATGTTACATGTATGACTTTTTATTTCTATTTTAACTAAAACCTTCTGGTATGGTACTCGTCACTTCCAGTTACTTCTCTGTAACGCGTACATAACTATGCTCTTTTGAAATTGCATATTTATTAACAATCATTGAATGATGAATGGTTTAGGAGTGTAGGTTCGTAATTACCTTCATTGCCAGCATCTTGAATTTTAGGAACCCCATTTCAAGCATGGGTCCTGTTTCCTATTAACTTGTTAGGATATTCAAATGAACAAAGAGTAGTTCTCTTGTTTCCTCAATGATGATGTGACGCAAAATTGTGGCTGAATCTACTTTCGTTGCTTGATAATAGTGAATTGCAGCAACAAGTTACTCTTCAATGAGCTATTAACTTGTAGAATTGCCCCAAAGGCTAGCCGGTTGGATCCGTAGTAGTATTGACCGGGTCCATCTCTTCGCATTTGTGCTGAGTCTGAGTCTAGTTTACCCATAAACCCGACTTATTGGCTAGTGCCTTACCTGTAAGGCTCAGTTTTGAAGGCCACTCTCCATCTTTAATGTATCACATAATTTCCAAAGCCTGTCTTTCTGGTTTGGCAATGTGGTGTTTATGATCCCCAAGGACCAGATATAAAACCTATTGAAGTCAGAGTTCATGAGTAGTACTAGAAATGTGTCTTCTTACTGCAAACTTATGATAAACATGGATTGCATAATTGAGAAACCAGAAAATAGTGGTTGTACATGTGGTGATATTCCAAGTGTCTATTTCAATTCGATAGTGTTTATTTACTGAAATGTTTACTCTCGAGTATTATCGTCTCCATTGTGTTGAGGATTTGTGGGAAGTTACTTAAGCAATTAATCCCTTGTATTTTTTTGCAGGTTATGGATCCTGTAGATACACGGGAAGGTATAGAGTCTTAATCTATCTATGTACATTCATGAACTATTACATTTTAAAATTCTTATCTGATCGTGGAATATTTTCATGTCAGTTCTAACTCGAGCACCGGTGGAATGGGTTTACCTCCTATGGCACTTGGACCTTCAAGCCCCTCTGGAGCAGGTTTGAACCTGCAAGTGTGTTGCCTTCAGTATTTCATGTCTGCTATCGGTGTATTTTTGTCTCTGGTGGTGTTATGACCAAAATGGTCAATGCATTCTATCCAATGATTCGTAGAATGATAGTTTTCATCAATTTTGTGTCTAATTTTTCGTAGTTCCATATTTATTCTTCATGTGAATCATATCCATATGTGCATTCGGGGATCATTGTAATTTATTTCTGTTGTGATAAGTAGTTTTTCAAACCTGACACTTTAGCTGCAAATGATAGAGGCCTCGGAGAGATCATTGACGTTGTTCCCAATGCAAATCATGTAGTTGAGATCATTCTCTCCTATCTTCCCTCTTTCTTGTATCTTCTTATCCATTCATTCGACAGATAATATTTGCAAAAGTTCTATCCCTGTAAATCAGTGGCGAATTTTATAATGAATTCATTGTAACTATTCCAGAAATAGAAGCTAAGTGAGACTGAGGGTATGTTTGATGAAGGCTCTGCAAGGAAGAGTGGCATGGAAGGGGATGGACACTTTCATAAAAATGTGTTTGAGAGTTGTTTTTTTATAATGGACTGCAATGGTCAAGGAAGGAGTAGAAGTCCTTCCTTTGTCATTAAATTCTCGAGACTCACTATCCCTCCAATTTGGAGGGCCAAAGAGGGGACAAAAAAAAGCCTCCAAATATAATTAATTTATTATTTTGTCCTTACACAAATACAAATATATCATTGTTCATATTGCATAAAGAGGTAATATTGGAAAAATTATTTCCTTTCCATTCCCTTCTATTGACACTACAAAATAAGTGTCAAGCATTTTCTTCTTCTTTTTATTAAACTCTCAAATAATAAAGTGGCACACTTGTATCCACTTTCTTCTATTCCATTATGAGCCCTTCCATCATTTATAGAACTTCCAAACATAGCTTAAGATTATGTTTAAGAGTTTTATAATAGAGGGATTGGCAAGAAAAGGAGAGACTTATTAAGTTAAAATTCTGTTTGGGAGTGATTTTAAAAGAAAGAGTGAGATGCTAGAAGAGGAATAAGTCATTCAAACTTTTCATTTTTTATCCTTCTAAATTGAGGGTCAAGGAGGAAATAAGCTTTATTTCTCTTTAAATCACTCATTAAACTTGTTAAATGTTCAAAACCAAAGGGTGGCATGTTTTCTTGCATTTTATTCTTTGCATCCCCCTTCTCTTCTATTATGAATCATTTCTTTTTATCACTTGTAAAACTCTCAAACATAGCCTAATGGGTATTGAATGAGTTTAAAGGGTCTGTAAAGTTCTAAGCTAAGTTTGAAATGATTAATGAAATGTAAATTAAATTAATTATTTGGTTTGTATTACAGTTTTAAAACCAACTCATTTTCCACTAAATAGGATTTCAAAAAGAAAGAAAATAAATTTCATGAATGCAAAAATGGAATCATTTCTTATTTTGTAACATTCTAAACACAAAAATTAATTTACAAATTAAATCATTTCTAATGTTTTTCATTCCCAACACTATCAAAAGTAATATGTCAGTATGATGTTTGATGAAAGGGTTACTTTAAACCGTTATCCCATTCTGTTTTCCATTTTAGTGCTATAATTGTTTTCGTTTTTAATTAGTCTCTTATTTATAAGGCTTAAGAATGTAAGACTTTTTTCCTTTTTGTTTAAAGAAAGGGAAAGAGAGAGCTTTGTGGATGATGGACATCCGACCCGAACATGACATAATAAAGCTAAAAAAAAAAAAGAAATTAGGAAAATTAATCATCAAAGTCTTATAATAATGAAAACATCGAGTTGAACAAAGCATTGTCCTTGCATACTCACAGTGTGAGTCGACTTGATGTGGCATGGCGCAACATTATCATCATTATATATTTTTTATTTCTTAGTTTTATTATAGAATCTTAGATTGTAATAATCAAATAAACGAACAGCATGAAAGATAGATCAGACCCTTGCATTGTTAATTGCGAATGTTGAATGAACAGTTTGTTAGGTACGGCATGGTGGTGTTGTTCAATGTGACGATGTGGGGTTGTTATGTGAACAGCCTTAAAGCTCCCTCGTCTCTTCAAGCAACTGTCACCAATTTCGCTACCAATTTCATCTCCTCTGGTTTAGCTGGTTTCTTCTTCTTTCACGAATCACTCTCTCTTCAGGTACCCCCCACACCACTCCCTTCTCTTCTCAATTCTCTTTCCTATGCATGCATACATACATATTCCAACTTACCTGATTGATTCTATGCTCAAATTACTGCCCATGTTTGCTTACCCGTTACTGCTACCCCATTATTTTATGTTCCAAGATCAACACAGCCCACTTGTGTTATGTTATGCTGTAAAAAAGACCAAAAGAATAAAACAAAGGAAGAACAATCAGTGTCGAATTAGGAGTTAATCTGGTGCTCCACCCAAATACTTCAGAATCTCAATGTTTTGTCTGAGTCAGTTTGGTTTGGCGTCCCTCTAAATTGGGCTATAAAAAAGTTCATTTTTGTTTATGTTTCAATTTTAAGGGGCACCAAACTGACCTTTAAACAATGTTATTCTGCTTATTAGCCACAACAAGCGACTTCTTGGAGAGCCACCTTATGTTTCTTTTATTTATATTTTTTGTATTCTGATTTCAAGCTTCGAAATTCATCTGCAACTACAAGTTTCTATAGATTGATATAGCTTACATATATGTTTTTTTTTATGGGATTTACTCAATTCCATTCCATGAGAACATGGCATAGGTGCACCTAGTTACCCAAGACCTGGATTAAGATGATAAGTATTCTTAACCTTTAAAAATATGTAATTTGAAGGCATACACTCTGATTAAGATAAGATACTAACAACACAAACCAGCCTGTTTTAAATTCATTTCTTGATCCACTTTTCACTTATTACCCGTTTCTTTCCACTGATACTGCAAAGACACTTTGCCAGTCTTCCTGCAATATGGTATTATTATATTTCAAACGTAATTAGAAACTATGTGATCAGATTCTTTAAACACATGGGGTATTCCATACTTTGAATTGGTGGAGATGCAACTTATCTGCATCTGAAACTTCAGGTTCACACCTCATTGCTTTCATGTCGACTTCATGTTTGTTCCAAGTAACAATTTTCTGGAGATAATAGAGTAACTAGTGAGTTTAAGTAAATTTCTTATATGTCTCAGATTAGTCACCACGTATAAACGAGTACGTGATGGGTCTCTAGTTACATTGAATATTCTCTGATGCAGCTGTAATGCATGGGGATCATTCAACCCTGTTGCACCTGAACTGTACAAGGGTTGGATCTAGTCTACAACAGCATAAAAGGATGATTCTTAGCATGACCTTGACAGCAACATTTCATTGGCTTGAGAAAAACAATACCATTAAAATTACACAAACAATCTTCTCTGGTCATCTGTAATTTCACTTTTGCTGCTGCAAATCTAAGCATCGAGTCCTCTACAAATCCTTTTCAAAAGCCGAACAAAATTATCTTTGGACATTTCATCTTTCAAGGAAAAATAATAAGAAATTTGGTAAACCAAAAAAATTACTAGCATGAGGCTATTACTATAAAAGAAGCAAATTCTTTTGCATACTATACATGCAAACCAAGATTTTGGTTCCACTTCCACTACAACGCCCTTTGTCTGTCTTCCTGAATATATTTCAGCAATTTCTCTTACAGCTTCCAAAACTTCATGCACACATCTCAATGCTTTCATCCCAGCTTCACGTTCATTTCTCAGCTACAAAGTTTTATGGAGAGAATCAAGGTATTAGCATGGGAAATAATTTCACATACAAGTCATAGATTGGTCCCAAAATTTAACATTATGTCATTCAAAACTTTTCTGTTGCACCTGTGATGCATGACAATAATCAAATTCTGTTGTACCTGAACTAACCATTGGCATCCTTGCGTGAGTGCTAATGCTTCCCCAGTCTTAGCATGAACACGACACCAATAATTCTTCTCTACCTTCCTTTGATTTCACTTTTTCTAGTGCTGATCTAAGCCTATTGTCTCCTACAAAACCTTTTCAAAAGCTGAGCATGGATATCTTTAGGTATTTCATCTTTCTGAAGAAGTACTGAAAAATTAACATTACAGAAGATTACTAGCTTGACAAAAATTTAAAGAATAGCAGAAAAGAAGGGGATTGAGGTTCCCCTCCTAATTCATATTTTTGCATTCCAAGATGCGACCTGCCATTCTATTATGGTTTCTTTCAACAGTGCCGAGGTTACTGAGAATCTTGTTTACACTTTGGGAATCACTTTCAGCTGTAACTTTTCGGTAATCGTTGGTTCCAGATTAATTCCAATAGTCACCATGCGCTTTCAGGCCTTATTCAAGAAAATGTTGATGAAAATACGTATAGTTTACTGGTGTCAAATAACAAGACTTATGTATTGTAGAATTTACCAGTTCAAGAAACATTGGATTAGTTGAATTTTGATATCTAAGGTATTAAGAGTTGTTTCTTTTGATGACTTTGTGTCTCCAGCTTCTAGTCCTCAGTTTTGATTTGTTTTCCGTTTTCTGAGTATATGGTTGCAGGTTGCTTAGCACTGCACCGAAGACGACAAGATGGTCACGCTCTTGATAAATATCTCTGAGACATGAAATCATTAAGCACAGATTGCATAAATTCAAGAATCTGCATTATTGTTCATCGTCAAGATTCATTGGCTTTAAGGCCTTCTCTGTCGCCCCTCACTTATGCCTTCTGAACAAAAGCAGGACTTCCCATGTACTTTCTTGAATCTTGTAGCAATAGCGATACTTTGATCTCTCAAAAAATCTCATCACTAATCAATCCCATCATCGTTCTTTGTTCTTTCTTGAACCCTAGGTCTCTTCAGAGAAGAAAAAGAAATAGCAAGACTCACGTTAACTTTTGTTGAATATTAGAGCAATTCATGGTTTAGTTGTCTCCAAAAATTGAATTAGCAAAATGTCAAAGACCAAGAAAACTAATAGCGTTATTATTTTCCCTTTTCGTCCAATGTTAGGAAGAATTCTTGGTTTTGGTATTCTTCAAAAATCATCTGATGTCATCATTGTTCTTCCTCTTCATCATGGTTTTGTCCACCGGATTCGCTGCATCACCCACTCTGCTATCAAATCTCGAGAGAACGCAACCCAACAAAATCTACGAGAGATCGATATTGGTCTCGACTCTGTTATGTAGAAGCCTATTTATAGATTGCTGGAGGTGGTGGGATGAGTTACTTTGGGCTTGGGCCCTTTGTTAGCCAAAAAAAAAAAATAGAAATTGCATTATTATTAAGCGGTTTTTTTTCATTTACCCATAATTTATTTTTGAATATTATATTCAAATAGATTTGAGCATTTAAAAAATAAATAAATCTTCAAAGTAAATCCACAAACTATTGTTTAATAAATTCCACAAACATTCAACTCAATGAGAATCAGTTTCATTCTTCCACACTCTAGAAACCTTGAGTGCTCTCTCTTTCTCTGCTACACTTTCTTTCTTCTTCAGCTCTTAGCCTGATACCTTACAACAATCTTGTTCACACTTTGGAATCACTCACTTTCAGTTATAACTTTTCGGTAACCTTTGTTCCAGATTAATTCCATTATCCTCCTCCACAACAAAAAGAAAATGGGGAAGGATAATCAGTTTTAATTTAGGAATTGATCTGTTGATCTTCCCAAATACTTAAGAATTTTAATTTGTAGGCTCAGAGTCAGTTTGGTTTAGTGTCCTCTTTAAAATGGGCTACAAAAAAACTAAAGATGAATATATCTATACCATTATATAAAGAGAATTCCAAAAAAAAACTGCTTTTTTGTGTCCTTCTCCACGACGTCGGGGCACACCCATTGCCGGACAGGATTCCGCATCGCCACCGCTGCGACATCGCTAACGCGGAAGAGGACTGACGCGGCTGGAGCACCGCCTGCATGGTCAGGAACGTTCGGACCCATTGGGGCCGAGATCTCGCCGAAAGGAGGTCGCCCGGTCACTTCCGCACCCCACTCCATGGAAGACCCTGGGCCACGCTCCTCCAACGGCGTTGGAATGTCAGCCTTCGTCTTCGCAGGCGGAGGAAGAGGATGAGTATTTTTCTGTTATTTCCTCATTCTAGGCTAAATTCAATGATGATGTATTTTCCTGTTATTTCCTCATTCTTGGCAAAATTCAATTTACATTTATTTCCTGTTATTTTCCTTATTTTAGTAACACATATTAGTGGGCATAAAACCACCTGATTTGCAGCGTAAAGAGACATTGATGATTCAAAGCACGGTTGTCCCCTTTGGAACTACTGAAGATGAAATCACATCTGATGTGGCGAGATTATATTATTTATACTCTGCTTTGTGGTGCCTGGGAGGGATTAAGATTTAAGGTTATGTTCAATAGCCCAACAACCTTTTTCTTTCTGTTTTCTTGAATGGTTTTAGACTCCTTTGTCTTCCTGACAGTTTGCAAAAGATAGTGGAAAGTATGTTGACAAGAAGAGAAACTAAGGGTAGTCCTCATCAGCCCACCATCTTCTCCAGTTTTGCTTCCGATAAATGGAGACATGAAGCAGGACTCCAATGAAATTCATGTGCAAAAAGATAGGGCGCGCAATGGAGTTTGTTTGACTGAAAACCAATAATTTTTTTATGCTTAAATTTCAGAGTTTGAGAGATTGAATCCTCTCCATTATGTTCCATTATTAGTTGATGATAATGAAGTCGTTTCAGACTCTTTAGAGACTAAGCAGAGAGTAAAAGAAAATTTATATCCATCACTTGGATCATTCCTGCAGCCTCCTCAACTTTGTCTCCAGCGATGGTATGGGATGATTTTAGAAACTACGAACGCAAATCAATGGAACAATGTGTGTGGAAGGAAATAGAACTAAAAGTGTAGTGTCCGACGGAGATGCCAATAGTTGTTAGATGCTGGCATGGTGACGATAAGTTAGAAGAAAAGGTTTCACAATTGTTTTGTTACAAAACTGTTCAGAAATTTTTAAAAATTGTTTGAATGTGTGGTGGCGGTGAGCTTTGTTACGGGAAGTTACACAACTTTTTCTCAAATTAATTAAAATTTCATGTTTTCAAAATTGATTCAAAATATCAAATGTGGATTAATTAAACCCAGCAGATTCTTTGAGAAAAAGTTGTGTAAAAATAGTGGATTAATTATGCAGGAATGATCCAATTGATTCATCCCAAATTTTTTTATCTTCACTTTCCCATTCAAATTTTTACAAAAAAAAGTTGTTTATAAATTTTACATTAAGATTAATTAGAGAGGCTATAACAACTTTTTGAAAAAACATTCAAATTTAGGATATCCGAAGGGATATCTTATTTATCCATTTTTAGGGATAATCAAAGTGTTTGTTTCACATTCAAATTTTGTCATTTTCTTTCTTTATAAATTTAAGATTAAGATGATGTATTATTGTGTTCAAATATTTGATCACTTTTTGGCCTTCCAATTAAATCTGAGTACCATCAAGAGTAGTTGGAATAACATTTGAAGAAAATATATTACATAACTTTAGAAAATACATTATTTTGAGTGTATGAAATTAATATTAATTTCTTTTACTCTTATGTTTGATATTTGGACACGTTATGTTATTTTACATATTTATTTTCATTTTGATAAAGTTGTCATATTTAATATTAAACTATAATAATTCCCAAAAATAAATCGGTGAATCGATAGTTTTCCCCATATTCCTCTATTCATTTTTACAAATTAGCATCAATAGAAAAGGCGACTCATAGAGCTCATCTTTAATGTGTTCAATTTTTATAAGGGCACCGAACTGACCTTTAATGCTGTTATCCTTGTCTAGCAGTAACAGGGAACGGGATAGGACCAACTGTTTCTGCTTATTATTTGCCTCTTATATATTTGACTTCTTGATTGATGCATTTCGGATGCAAAGAACTGTTCGACATTGTTTTGTATTCGCCGTACCTACCATAATTGGTGCAGTTATAAATTAGCAAATCAAGTATTGAAAAGAAGGTTAGAACTGATTAGATGTTATGGTTTGGCATGATAACTTAGCCAGGCTTGTATGTGAAAAGACGCAGGGCCAGCATTTGCAAACTGCATGGAAGTAGAATTGTGCACACGCCGCACAAGTCGCTTCTTGCTTGCCTTTGATGAATAACTTGTTATATACCATTCAGATTAAGATATGTTAACAGGATTTAATTTTGCAAAAGATTAAACTAATGTTAATAATCAAGACAAATATGAAGATAGGCACATATACGAGATATTGGCAACACAAACCAACCTGTTTTCAATTCACTTCTGGGTCCTCTTTTGACCTGTAACCTTTCCACAGCAACTTCCTGCAATGTATTATTATATTTCAAAGGAATTTAGAAACTATGTGATCAAATTCTTTTAATACATTGGGTATTCCATACTTGGGATTTCTGGATATGCAACTTTCATATTACTTCAAAACGGTTCCCACTTCAATGCTTTCATCTCAGCTTCGTGTTCATTCTCAGCTATAGTTTTCCGGAGATAATCAAAGGTGCTAGCAAGTGAAGTAAATTTTAGATATAAGTCATCTTAGCCTGTTTTTGACTTTTTACAGTCTCATGATTAAAGTATTGAATTCTTTATCTTTACCACTATCTTGAATTCCAGGTGAATGAGAATTTAATTTTGGTGGAAACTTGTATCAGTCTGGCCCTTTTAAGACATTCATCTTGAGATTGTTTCTGCAATAAAAAGACAGTTATTTACATCTTGAGAAGCAATATCCATTAGCTGTACCAGAAAAGCAACTAGTTTCATCTCCATCTTGCCTGAAGGTTGCTCTATAAATGACATTGCTCTCAATTTTTTTCTCTCTTTGGTACAAAGAACGGCCCTTAAACCAAAAGAAAAACGAAAATCCACAGGTAACCGTGGGACAGCTGTACACATGTCAAAAAATTTCAACCCACCTAATCCACCAGCCTAATCTCTTTTTAGTCTTTAGGTGGATTGGGGTGGGTCAGGCCCGCGAGCCAAACCTTTTAAAAAAATAAAAATTTATTTATTGTAAGAGCATTTGAACATATAAAAAATTACAAAACCTATATATTAAACATTATTAGACAAGTCCAATTGCCCAAAGACTAAAAAGAGATTTGTTTTCTAGAAGAAAAAAAAAAAAACACAATATCGCTAAACTATTTTAGTAACACTATGACAGTGAATAAAAGCCAAAAGGTTAAAACTTAAAAACTCTATTAACAATAATATTTTTTAGTTAAAGTTGGTAGTTGGTGTATATTTATTATGAGCCTTGAAAAAATGGGTATACATAAATAAAAAATATTTTTTAAAGATTTTTTTAAAAAAATTCATTCAAAACATTAAAAAATTTTTTTTTTATTTTTTGGCTGGCTAACCCGCTAACCCACCCTAAAATGGGCTGGGCTGATTAGTTCAACCTATATTTATTTTGTGAGCCGACCGGTCCCGCCCCACTTTTAGCCGGCTTTTAGCAGGGTAGGCCAGCCCATTTTAACAGCTCTAGAAAACTGGACAAGGCTTACCGTGAAGAATCTGCTAGGAAGCTAAATTTCATATCTTGAGCCAGGAGGATCCTCTCCAGTTTCATGCAGATGGCTGTGATTAATCATAACATTAGTATAATGTCCGTGATTCCTACGCTTTCAGGCCATATTCAAGAAAACCATATTCAAGAAAACGTGAATGAATATGCCCCCAAATTTCACCCTCTTGATTGTGCACGTTCTTGACAAGTACCTATGTGGCCTAAAATCATAAATTCAAGAATTCAAATTGTTCAGCGCCACGATTCCTTCACTTTGAGGCTTTCTCTGTTGCCTTCCGAACAAAAGCACTGACTCCATCTTCATTCTTGAATCTTAGGCAGTATTTTGATCTCTCCGGAAAATACATCACCCAATCAAATCATGAAAATGTTAAAGGATAACTAAATTAATCTGATTATTATTTGTTCTTTTTCTTGAACAAATGTTAATGGCATTATTGGTCCAGTCTTCATTTTTATTTGTAAATAACAAGTGTATTGTAAAATTGACCAGTGCAAGAAATGTAGGCTTATTCATCTTGGACCTCTAACTTATGAAGAGTTTAAGTTCTTGTGATGAATTTGTGCGTCTACTTCCGATAAATAATTCAGGAACAGGTGCTTAAATTCAAGAATTCAAATTGCTCATCGCCATGATTATTCCCTTTAGGTTTTCAACCCTTCTCCTGTTAACAAAAGCAAGTAATTAAGACTAACATCAGGTTAACTTTTCTTCAATATCAGAGCAATTCAAAGTCTTGATATCTCCAGAAACTGCTTCAGGAAACACGTTAGAAGATCAAGAAACTTATCGCATCATATTCTTCCTTTGTTCTTGGTTGTTAGGAACAATTCTTTGATTCTGGTGTCTTAACAAAATCCCATCACCGAGATGCTGAAGATAATGAAAAGCTAATGTCATTGTTGCTTTTCCTTTTTCTGTTTCCGTCGCTAGCTCACTGCATCACCCACTGCGCTCAAAAATGGACAAAAGGTTCGAAACATGAATGAGTAATTGAAGATGTCACCTGAGGCCAATTTATAAGGGGTGTGAGGCGGTGGGCTTCGTAGGTGGGCCTCGAAGATATATGCGTCAGGTTCACAAAATAAAAATAGAAACAAAAAATGATTTTAAGAGTCAACGGTTCATCTCAACCAACCAAAAAAAAAGATTCATCTGACCGAAAAAAGACTCAATAATACTTTATGGAAACGACTGTTTTTTTTTTCAATTCAAAATAAATGTCTCATTTATATATATATATATATATATATATATATATATATATATGTTAATTTAATATATTTAGTTTATGAGTTAATATTTTGAAATAATATAAAAATTAAATTGTCATCAACAAATTTTTTAATTTATTGACCATTTATTTTTTAATATTATATTAATTATATTTGAACATTAAAAAAAGGTAAATTCACAAAGTATTGTTTAATAAATTTGTACGTTACAATTTTAACTCATAATTATTTCTAAACACACTCTTTAACTTCTCATTATGTTCATTTTTATGTTTTAATTTTAGGATTTACAAGTTCTATAATTTTTTAACGTCATTTTTACAAATATTAGAAGAAGAAAAAAGTTTAAGATGAAATTTTTAAACTTTTTTTTATTCTTATTATTCTTAAAAGCACAGAATACACTCCATATATATCTATGCATGTTTGGAAAGGCCAAAAGGAAAAAAGGTTGTTTTAGAAAAATAATCTTGTTTGAGAACTATACAAGTTATTGTTTTAAAAAAATAATCTGATTTATTATTAAACACAAGTTATTAATAATTTATATCTTGTCTTAAGCATCTCCATCCCTCATCTGGGTGTATTTAAGAACTATACAACTGCTATCAATGTCGATAATATCAATATGACTGATGCTATTCTATCATCATATTTCACTATCAGATACAATGTGCTTTTTCTCATGTAAATATACTCATCTTTCACTTTAATATATACCTACCTCAATATTCACCGTACTCATAGTTCCGCACTATAACATTAATATGAATATTTCTCATGTCTTTAACTCTTTATTTAGATTGTGAAATAGTACTGATGGCCATAGCGATAGTACGTATGCGGTATGTGTGATGCACAAAAACTTTTAAAGAAAGTTCTTGACAAGTTGAAAATTTGCGTGAAATTTAAAAATATATATCATTTTTAAGAAGAAATAGAATTGAATTATTTCGTATAAAAAAAATATAGAAATAAAAAATTGATGATGTTTTAAGAAAAAAATAAATTATTTTTCATTGAAATAAATATAATAATTCATTCAAAAATATAATTGATAATAAAAATGTTAATGTTAAATTGTCATCATATTTAACATATAAGAAAAAAGGTATTATAGAGAAACTAGACAAAAAACAATAAAATAAGGTAGTGTTTGGTATCTGTCCAGTACAGTAGAGATGAAGACATAATAATCACTATCTTTATATCGTATTTGGCAATGGAGTACGATATATAACGACTATCATTGTATCTTGTTTGATAACATGGGAACAACAATAATATTTTATTTTTTTAAGCAAGCCGCTCCTCATTTAATGTTTTTTCTTCTTTTCTGGCAATTTGCAACGCTTAAAAGGCGTATCCTTATTCAGATTATAGGAACACTTCATAAGCGTTGCTTTCTCTCTGGATAAGACAAGACTTTGAAAATGTTGCCATCTGTCTGACTATAGGCAACATATGGCATAAGCGTTGCCTGAAGAACTGTAGCGGAATATACAATACAAGAAATAATAAGATAATGAAGCAATGCAGAAAGGATGAAAGTTAGAATAGCACCTAACAAGAAGTTGACAAACTCACCTTAGCTAAGTTTGGTCAAAGAAGATCAATATAGAATTAATTAGGTGAGAAAAATATATTAAATGCAAATTCTAAGAGACTTGGTGCACAAGCAGCCAGGAATGAGGACACATTCTTTACAAGATGGCCATTTATTTTGCAGAAATTTGTTCTCTTGCTTCACGGAACAAAAGGGCCATTGTTCTAATTACTTTCATCACTATCAGAATTTGATAATGGTAATATACATCCTGCAAAATGGACTGCACACTAACAGTTTCTGATTTTATGAAAGTAGTGCAACAAGCCTTAGGTGAAAAGTATTTGCCAACTGTTCCTAGTCACTCCCTCGCATCTAATTGGTTATGGTCATTGGTCTCCAGTAAAGAGTAACATTTAGTGATGCGTACTGATACCTTATAGGTTATTACCTTATATTCACCTACACATGAGCATGAAGTGTATGAATTCTACTCAGGAACGAAGAAAACAGATTCATATGAGAGACTTTCTTTGCCCATACACTTCCAACACAGACCTTCGCACATACATAATATGGAACATTAATATGTGAGAAAAGGTGAAAGACAGAAAAATTAAGAAGAATATATATGAAAGGGGATGATTTAATCATTGGAATT
Organism: Dalbergia cultrata; assembly: GCA_031216105.1. Taxonomy (NCBI): domain Eukaryota; kingdom Viridiplantae; phylum Streptophyta; class Magnoliopsida; order Fabales; family Fabaceae; genus Dalbergia; species Dalbergia cultrata. The sequence goes on from CM062344.1 coordinate 68,807,759, forward strand.
TGTGGGGCTTAAGTTTTAAATTTTACTATATGGCAGAACTCAGTTCATACATAGTGCTTAAATTCTTTAGGAGGCTGAGGGGTTCCCCACACTTCTTTTCTTCCTAGTTGGGAAAAAATGGTCCAATACACGTCTTCAATGTTGAATTATGCCAGTTGTTGATTTTGCAAAATACAGTTACAATCAACCGTCTTGTGATTTACTTCATATTCTTGTCTGTCTTATACACAACTGGACTTTGCACATTATAGTTGTTGAATGTTGATACTAGTGGTACCTTGTTACCATTCGAAATTTCTAAATTTGCATGCTTCTTTCCCTTTCAAACTTAAGAAAAGACCAAAGATACAAAAGGTGTCAAAAACTTTGGAAGTGTTGTGCCATTTGATATTGTAATTCCCATGAGAGGCGTCAAAAACAATGTTCAGATGAGGCCAAAGAGTAGCTTCAAAGCCTAGAGATTTTCTCCATCTTGAATCTTGATGCTTTTAAATGTGGGTCATATATCTTGCTTTTCAGCAGGTATTGCCCTCAAACTTTCTGCCCCCCAACAGTACATTTTGCATATGGTCTAAAAGCTAAAAGCATCATGGCAAGAATAATGAGGAGTTGCTGGTTAAATCTCTTAGTGCTATTTCTAGTGTCAACAAATTTAATGAACTCCTTGGATGCTCAGCCTACAGCCCCATCATCAGAAGCAGCAGCTCCACCATCACAGCCAAAAGCCCCATCATCAGAGGCTGCAGCACCGCCATCACAGCCAACAGCTCCAGCATCAGAGGCTGCAGCTCCACCGTCACAGCCAACCGCCCCGTCATCAGAGGCTGCAGCCCCACCATCACAGCCAACGGCCCCACCATCAGAGGCTGCAGCTCCACCATCACAGCCAGCAGTTCCACCACCAACAGTTCCAGCTCCGGCTCCTAATTTGTATCCACCTGCACTACCGCCGGTGCCTGCACCTCCTGAAGCTAGTGGAGGCTCATCTGGTCTGAGTGGTGGACAAAAGGCAGGAATAGTAATTGCAGTGCTACTGGGAGCAGTTCTGATTGGCTTTGGAGGGATGGTTTACACGAAGCGCCAGAATAATATCAGAAGAAGCCGTTATAGCAACGCAGCCAGAGATATGAATCTCTGATTTTGCAAGTAATTATTTTGGTTGTTCTATAGATTTTTTCTGTGAAGCCATTATTTGAATGGTTTAATAAAGAACTGAGGCAGAAGCCATGTAAATGGTATTGCCACGTTACTATGTTAGGAGTTGGATGAACATTATGGATCATCAGTTTCAACCTTTGCCTGATAGGATGGAGGCTAAAAGTAAGAAAAGATAACCTTTTTTCGATTATGTAAACCTAGTCATATGCTATGCTATCAAATGCGAAATATGTTAAAATTTACAAGGTAACTCAGTTCTCAACATAAAAAATATGGGATATTCATGAACAATTTACGGATCATGAAATCTATCATATGGATCCTGAAGAAAACAGGCAGAACCAAACATTTGATTAAGGCTTCAAGCTCTATAGCCTTTGCTTCAGAGTCTAGTGTAATAAGCAAGTTCTATATTCCTTCAATAATGCTTCATCAGCTATGGGTGCCATGACAAATCTCCTCTTACTTTAAAATTCATCCAACACAATTCAATTGCAAAAGCAAGAGGGAATACCTGAGCACAACCTGTCTCTTCTCCAAACTTCCGAAGTATTGTTAGAAAAACTTTGATAGTTGATTATACTAGTTACCGGATAAAGGTTTTACAGGTGCAGTGCTAGAATATCTTGCAGGATTTGCTCCACCACCATGCCACATGCGAATAGTCCAACCACAATAAGTGCTGGCCTAACATTTGATAATTCCTTTTGATCAGAAAAATCTGATTCATTCTTGTGCATTGCCCATGCCATTGCTGGGGGGAGAACTCCAAAGAGCACTGACATGCAGTAGCCCCCCTAGTTCACAGTAGCATCAATAGTCACGGAAAAAGGAATTGAAATTTGTTATATGTGATTTGACAGGAATATACTTAAACTTCAGAGCCATCCCATTTCAATCAATGTATAATTTATAATGACTAACTAACTCCCGGTGACACTGAAAAGAAAAATATCCTCTTCCTCAACTTACAGCAAAATCTGTGGCGGCAGAGAATGCGTCTGGAAATGTTGTTGATACAAACAAAGAAGGTGCAACTGCCATTGTCATAGCTGTGAGATTCATTTTATTCCTACCCCACCAATTGCCCTGTTCAACAAGCTTTCTTCATTAATCTTACCATACAGTGATATTGATTACGTCGTACATGGAGTTAAGTTTTTTTAGTTTTCAAGGACCAACTAAAAATATGAAACAAAAAGGAAGTTATTTAATCACCATGTTAAAGGTATGAAAATTACAATTATCCTTTTTGTTGGAGGGGAATGCCAGGATAGGTTTTTGAGTTGCTCCTTGAAGAACTCTGAGAAGGCCAGGAGGGTACCAATAAGTGATGTGCTGACTGCTAAAAGTGAGAAGGCTCCAACCATGAGTGAAACACCACTCCATCTCACCCTAAACCATCCACATTTATGAATTTTAGTTATCCGATGTATGGCATATCAATCTAAATATTTTACGATTAAACTACATCATCAACACAAATCTCTCCACATTATTCTTCATCAACTGACTTACCTATATAACAACTCAACCGGATCGATTACTTGTTCAGCTTCAGCTGCTAAACCAAGTGCAATTGCATCCCATACAAGCAATGCCACCAGCGGCACAAGACTACCAAGAAAAACTGAAGCTCTTATGCGGAAAAGATCACCTTCCAAATAAGCACAAAGAACTGCAAGGTTTTGAAATCAATATCTTTTCAAGCAAAATTACTAGCGAAAAAGAAAATCAAACATAAATTTCTAACTTTTACCTGGTGCTATATCATGATACACAAGGGAAAAAAAAATTACAGGAATTGTTGGTGGAATTTTTGCCCAGTCACTGGTGCCCCCAACTCCTGACCAGCCCCCAAAGACAACAGCTAGCACCTCAATAGCCAATAATAGACCTGACAACAAAAACCTCCACTATGCATGTTACAGTAAAAAAATGTTACCCCGTCACAAAATTCTAGATTGTGAATACTTCCATAAACCTACAACCATCTTAGAAATACACAGTAACCCAATATTCGGTAACCTCTTGTCATATTTGAACAAAGCCAATACATGAAGATAAGAAAAAAAAAAATGGGTCTTCCCAAATTTTTGCACAATTCTAATAGCAATTTACAATTGACAAGCACCAATAGCTAAAATATTTATGTACCAATCATGGAAGCAGTTAGATATTGGTTGACTCGATCAGTGGCACGAGTTCCCCCAAAGGAGACAAGCACTGTGAAGAGTGCAGTGAATAGACAACCTGAAACTGGTGGTGGGAGATTCATCAATTTGAAAAGGATCTCCCCGGACTTGGAACTATAGGCAACCATGGAACTATAGGCCAAGAAAACATAAGCAATAGTTGCTATTGTTCCACCCCAGTCCCCTAGTGTTTCTTGGGCCATGGTTCTGATAGAAATGACCTCCAATTCATTGTCTTCCTCTTTTCTTCCTTTCTTCCTCATCAGAGCCACATTGATTTCAACTAGCAAAAATGCCTCAATGAGGAGAAAAACCCAACATACAATCACTGTTATAGAACTTGGAATAAATCCCTGCAAGCAATTATGCACAAGTGTTTGGGACATGTCAGCATATATCTTTTTCTTCAAGGGAAAAAAAAAAGATAAATACTTCTTGACTTAAAAGTTGCTCTCTTGCAGCTCAAAGAGAAGAGGAAGAAAACTCTGAACTTGGCAGCTAAAATTCTGAACCTCCATAAGAATAGCGCCTAATAACTAAAACTCATCGTTTGGGTCCCTTATATTTCATTGATAGTTAAATTAATCTTTACTATTGTATTTTCGTTAGTCAAATTAATCCTTTAACATTGTATTTTCGTTGGCCAATTATGTTGAGTAAGAACTAATTCGATTAATGGATTACAATATCAAAGACTAAAACGGAAAATTTTAAATATGATGGACTATTTTGATCTATGCTTACAATTAGAGAGACTAATATTGAGGATTTATTTGAGAAGAGTGAATACAGCAGGAGAGGCTTTCTGTGGAAGTGCAAGAATCCCAGTACCAATGCTAGTACCAATGATAAGAGCAACTGCACCAGCAACACTACCCTTCTTCTCAGCAAATTTGCTTGTGTTTTTGCTCAACTGAGTGGAGCTTTTCTGTGCCCTTCTAGCATAAGGCCTCCACTTGCTGCTAGTCACTGACTTTTGCTGTTGTGGTTGGAAGTAGCACAGACAGGTGCAATAGCTACATGAAGGAATTCGAAACCCATCATTATAAAATATTATTAAGACACAGGAAGTAAATTCACTCCTACAAGTACAAGACAATATAAGAGAATGAGAATTGTGGTAAAATTATGTCATACGTGCTTGTTTTGAAGCCAGTTGTGGTTGTGTTCCTTATTGGATTTCTTGCCCATATTGAATTTGCTTCTGCATGTCTCTGGATTTTGATATGCAAAGGTGAAGTGTGAGATGGAGTAATGCATTGTGAATCCATGACCATGAGGAAAAAAATAAAATAAAAAACATGACAGATGACTAAGGTGGATCAAGTATATAAATGGTGTCCAAATATCTTGGAAGTGGTCCCCCATGCTAGATTGTGAGCAGCCACTTTTATTATTTATAATTTATTTACAATAATTCAAGCTATGTGGTGTCCAAATATCTTGCTGTTAACATATTCCTTGTAGTTGTGGCCTTTCAAGCAATAGGGCCAACAGGGCTGACAAATTAGAATTTGGGCCTTGTGAATTAGGCCTGTTGAAAATCAGCTGACAAAGTTGTGTTCCAACACCCGAAAGCATGCTTATATTGACCAAGCGCGTAAACACAAATTACGTATGTTGACCAAACAATAATCGAAATGCTTCGATACATTAATGTGATAACATCTTGGATGTGATGGCCATTTATTCTTTATCTTACTAAATTATCTTCCACCTCTAATCTCATAAATGAATGCCAATAATTGAAGGAAAATGCTTCAGCACTTAAAATACATCGAAATTGAAACAAAAGTTGCATGTGTACATATTATAAATACATGTCCTACTCCTTTTGTTGATGATTTGGTATTTTGTGATTTTGTTTTTTTTGGTGCTGGTTAGTTGGTTAGTCGCGTGTGATGTTAATTATACACTTACACTTTAATTTATAGTATATGGTTTACGTACAAAGAGATATATACCTTACCTGCGGTAGTATTAGAGTAGAATAATAGAGGGATGAATAAAAAGGAAAATGATAAATGTCCACCCCCAAACATACACCATGCACTTACTGTAAGTTATAGTTTCTAAAGTTCTTAATTCATAAACTATCATTATATGAAAATAAAAGGATCTTGAAATTCATAATTCTCACATACAATAATTTTTGGAGTCCAAGAACATACCTTGATCCATAGTGAAGATGAAGAAAAAGCAAGTTGAGAAGATTGAAATTGTGCATAAGCTTATTTCTATTCTTTAACCTTCTCCTTACTCTCTTTCTTTCTTTAGTGATGGTAAAAATGATAAGAGATATCCATAGGTAGGAATAAGACCAGATAGTGCAAATGTAAAACTTTCAGAAACCAACTTTCATCAAGTTGGTAACCACTCTAATAACTTCCCTTCTATTAATATTATTATTTATTTATTAAAACAATAAAATAAGACACATATTTAATGCCACATGAGACATATTTTCTTACATTCTCCCACTTGACTCATGTGTCATTATTTCACCTTGTGGTTTAATAATTATGACTATCATAATGCGTATTAACCAATTACACTTGTAACATCATTCATCATGATCAAGAATAAAACTAAAATGAGTCATGGCGGTTGTACGTCATTTAACCAACATAGTCCCTTCCATGTACTACAAGGTTAGTCTCATCCTTAACATGATCTATAATTGGGAAGCACATAATATAATTGGTCCAACGATAATGCCTTCATAAAAAACAAAACCTATTATCATTATTCTGATTCTATCATGTATACAAACTCAGAAACAGGTTACACAGAAACATCTATTCATGAGCTCAAAGTGTCAAAGTACATAAAATACAAACAATATCATAATATATATACAACAATGTCTATTTAGCAACAATGCCCATTCTTTCAACATATGCACTAAATGTTTTGGGTAGCAACCCTTTTGTTAATGGATCAGCAACCATGAGATCGGTGCTAATGTGTTCTATTGACACTTTGTGTTTCTGTACTTCGTCTTTAACGGCAAAGTATTTCAATTCCATATGCTTAGCACTCTTAGAATACTTGTCGTTTTTAGAGAAGAAGACTGCTACAGAATTATCACAATAAATTTTCAGCGGCCTAGCAATACTGTCGACTATTCCAAGCCTTGAAATAAAGTTTCGCAGCCATTCAGCTTGAACCATGGCCTCAAAGCATGCTACAAATTCAGCTTCCATGGTGGAAGCAGCAGTGATTGACTACTTCGCACTCTTCCATGATATCACTCCTTCGGCTAAAAGATACAAATAGCCAAATGTCGACTTTCTTGTATCTATACAACTGGAAAAATCTGAATCTGAATATCCAATCACCTCAAGATGATCAGATCTCCTATAAGTAAGCATGTGATCTTTCGTCCCTTGCAAATACCTTAAGACTTTCTTTGTAGCTTTCCAATGATCCAATCCAGGGTTACTCTGGTATCTGCCAAGCATACCAACTACAAAGCTGATATCTGGCCTGGTACATGTTTGAGCATACATCAAACTCCCAACAACAAATGCATATGGAATTTGTTCCATTTGTTTCCATTCCAAATCATTCTTTGGACATTGCATAAGACTAAATTTGTCTCCTTTCTGAATTGGAACGGGTGATGCTGAGCACTTTTCCATTCTGAATCTCTCTAAGACTTTATTGATATATACTTTCTGAGACAAGCCTAACAGTCCTCGTGATCTATCCCGGAATATTTTTATTCCTATCACATAACTTGCCTCACCCATATCTTTCATTTCAAAGTTATTAGAAAGAAACTTCTTAGTTTCACTTAATAGACCAAGATCATTAGATGCAAGCAAGATGTCATCAACATATAGGACCAAAAATATGAATTTACTCCCACTAACCTCTAGATATATACACCGATCAATAGTGTTTTCCTTAAATCTAAACGACATGACAGTATCATTAAACTTGAGATACCATTAAGGGAAGTCCTGCTTGAGTCTCAGATATTGATTTCTTAAGTTTACACACCATGTGTTCTTTTCCCTTGATTGAAAACCCTATTGGTTGATCCATATAAACATCTTCCTCTAAATTTCCATTTAAAAAGGCTATTTTTACATCCATTTGATGTAGCTCTAAGTCATAATGAGCTACTAAAGTTATGATAATCCTGAAAGAATCTTTCTTGGAAACCGGTGAAAATGTCTCCTTATAATCAATGCCATCTTTTTCAGTAAAACCTTTGGCAACAAGACGGGCCGAGTAGCGTTCAAGGTTACCATGAGAGTTGCGTTTAGTCTTAAAAACCCATTTACACCCAACTCTCTTGCAACCTTCAGGCAATTCCACAAGGTCCCATACACCATTATGTTCCATTGATTTAAGCTCATCTTTCATGGCATCTAACCATTTATCAACATTATCACAATCCATGGCTTGGGAAAAAGAAGCTGTAACGCCCCGATTTTTCACTAAACTTTCAAATGACCAAAATGCCCCTGAGGTCATTTTTACCGAAATACGAGGACGGCCGACCTCGACCATCCCCATAAGGTTCATATGATATATGAAGGGGATTGTATGTATTTGAGTGTTTAATAAAGTAGAGGAATCCTATTTTTAGGGTCTTCGCGTATAAATGAACAAAATACCCCTACAGCAATTTAAGGCAGATTTAAGTTCTGTTTTGACCCGAACCTTGTTCGAAGGTCCAAAACAATGATTTTAAGGCATGGACCATGTTTGTTTTAGTCCCGGAGGTTCTGGGCAACTTTTGGTAAAAATTACGATTTTACCCCTGCTTAGTGCATTTTGGGCTTAAGGACGTTTTAGCAAAACCTAAGCAAATATTGGGCTCTAATTAAAGATTAATTAATTTCCATGATTAATCTAGAGCTAAAATCATTATTTGAGGATAATTAGAACCCAAGATTGCTTAAGGAAAACTTAAAAACCTAATTCTAGTTCTTTTTCTTTAAGAAAGTATATATGAATAGTGTTTTCACTATTTACGCTCCCATTTCCAAGAAGGATTGTCATACTCACATCATTAGTCATAGAAGTCTTGACTCCATTAAATCTCACAAGACCACTCCTAATCTAAGGTGTTACAACCCTAATCACCTAATTAGTTTACCTAAAACCTTTACTTAGCAACCCCTAATCCTAAGCTAAATCAATCATACACCTAAGCACCCTATTAAACCATGATTTAGAGGAGATATTTTCTCTCCCATGGCTGCCCAAAAGTGGCACCACTCCTCCCCCAAAAATTCAAAAAGAATTCAAAATTTATATTAGTTTATGTTGTCAATCAAGCTTACTTACACAAGCTACTTTTAGCCATGCTTTAGGACATGCCTAGTTAGACTTGTCATCATGCTTTGAAGGAGATATTTCTTCTCTCCTCATGGCTGTAAAGGCCGAAGCCTTTCTCCCCCAAAAACACCTTCATTTCATTCTTCTATAAATAGATAGCTTAGAGAACTTGAAGCACCTTTTGTTCATTCACTAAGTTTAGAGTTTTAGAGCACTTTGAACCTATCTCTTACTCTCAAGCTCAAGAGTTCATCTCCTTCAACTTCTTCATCTCCTCTCAACCTCAACCACTAGGTAGGGAGCTTTTCTAAAAATGTTTTCTTGATTCTTTATGTTTGAGTCTTGTTGGAATATGATGAATGGATGAACTTTCTTGTTGTTTCATTTTCGGTTTCTTCATTTTTCTTTCTTCTTATTTTCGGCCTCAAGGCCTTGGATATGATAGCTTGATGATGAGTGTTTTCTAGAGGTGACCTTGTGTTCATCTCTCATGGAAACCTCTAAAGCTTGAACCTTTTTTTAAAGAAAAGTTTCATTCTTTTTCCTTCTCTTTTGTTTTATTTTCGGCCTCAAGGCCAAAATGATGAAGGCTTGATGATGAGTGCTCTCTTGGGATGACTATGTGTTCATTCTAGCATGAGACCTCTAAAGCTTAGAATTCCTTTTGGAGAAAAGTTTCATCTTGTTCAAGTTGTGATCAAAAATGGGTTGTGTTTCTTATGAGACTCTTTGGAACTTTTGTTTTCCCTTGGATGTTTCGGCCATGAAGGCCTTTGGAACTTGGAAAAATGAGAGCTTGATGATGTAGGTTTCGTGATGGTGTCTAACACTTGAACAACCTCTAAAGCTTGGATCTTTTTCAAAGAAAAGTTTATCATTTCCAAGTTTTATTCAAGAAAGAGTTATATTTCTCTTGAACCTTTGAAACCCCATTCTTTTTCCTTAAGGTTTCGGCCATGAAGGCCTTTGGGACTTGGAAAAATGAGAGCTTGATGATGAGGGTTTCATGTTGAGGTTAGTCACATGAATAAACTCTAAAGCTTGGACTTGGCTTCTAGACCAAGTGAGATTTCGGTTTCTTCCTTTATGTTTGACATGAGTTTGGTTTTGATGGAAGTTTAAGGTCTAGTGAAATACTCAATAATGAGGGCTTAGGATGTTGATGTTTGGATCATCAAGATCTTGGCCCCTAGAGTTCAAAAATGGGTTGTTTCTTCATGAAGAGGATTCGGCCACCTCATGGTATTTGAGGATAAAATGTCTCATTTTACAAAACCTAGTGCTACTAGTGTTCCTTTTCTTGTGAGGATGAGTTTGGGTTGGAACCTTTGTTCTCTTTAAAATCTTTCAAGAGCTCTAGTCAAGATGTAAAAAGGAGTTGCATCCATATTTATTATATGCTACCACTAAATTCCCAAGATAAAGAAATGAACTTGCATTTCATGTTTTATTTTCAAGTTATCACTTAACTCAAAGATAAAGAAGTGAACTTGCATCTCATATTTATCTTGAGCCCTCACTTTATTCTAAGGAAATCTAAAATGGAGTGCATATCATGTTTATGGTTATGTTATCACATAAAACTCCTAGAGCTCAAAGATTTGCCCTCTTCATCCTAAGAAAAAGTTACATATGTAGACATTCCTTGGAATATACATCTCGGCCATGTGGTGATAATGAAGCTAGAATGAGTTTCATTAAGTCACAAGGGCCTATAATCCATGTCTTAGGATTTTCTTAAGCATAGGTGACAATGACAAATATTTTAAGTATGATTTCATGATTTAATTTCCCTTTGAGGTTTATTTAATATGGTCACTGCCCTCATATATTTTATGGAGATTTTAAAGAAATAAAATGTTTCCTAATGAGTTTTATAAGTTTTAAAGGGGTTCCAAGAGAAACTAGTAGGTTATGTGTTTTAAAATGAAAGTTCTATGCATTATATGATGACATTATTTTCGGTTCTGCCTTGTTATTTTCCAGCACCTTAAATCCTTTTTTGGGTGGTCTATATTTTTTTAAATACCTTACCAATTGTATGATAATTACTCTAGGCATCTTAGGTATGCTTAGTAGCTTTGTATGTTCGAAAATGTGATTTCTAGAACTCCTTAGGAGCTGAAAATATGCATTCTGTTCCAGCCTTGTTTGAGTTTGGAAAATCACATTATAACATGTTTAGATGAGTGAGAGTGACTTATAATTGGTTTAGGTATTAATTATTGCATCATAGAAAAAGTCGGTAACGAGAAAGGACCTAAAATGCAACTTCTAGAACACCGTAATTCATCAAAATATGTTTACTGCCTATGCTGTCCAGCCATAATTAATTAGGTCCTAGGACTTAATAAATTATGGTAATAAGGTTAATCAATCCCTTAGAGGTACAAGAAAATAATTTGGAAGTTTGAGGTTACCCGATTAGGGGTTTTTGCTTTTAAGGGAATGGTTTGTGCACCCTCTATGATTGATGAGTTTATGTGTTATCTCATGACTTATATGATGCTATGTAATGATGGAACTGCATGTTATTGTTCTCTTAAGAACCCTAGAGATGCCTACGTTAAGGATATATGAAATATGTGACATGCATGATTTATGTGACATCTCGTTATAACATGCTAAGACTTAAGGTGACATAAACTATGTGAAAATGACCCTATGAAACCATCAAATGGGATGGAGGATGAGGTGATCTTAGCCCCCTAGCCCGTACGTTATGTCGGGACTTTAGCTTATCAAAAGGGATAAGTTTTTATGTTAGTGACGACTAGTGAGGTATGAGCTCATAACCTAGTTACATCTCCCAACGAAGACCAGTTAGGGTGGCCCCAGGAAGAAAATGATAAGACTTTAATGTCACCTAAGTAACCAAGTTAAGTTACCATGCACTATGTACTATACCCCATGATCTATGATTTTATGTTCCCTGATCTATAATCTTATGTACCATGGTTTATGAGTTTATGTGTTATGATCCATGTCAATAGTACCTATGAGTTATGATTCCGGTTACAAGGAATTATAGGTTATGTAACCAAGAGGCTTTAGAATTAAAATGAACGGACCTTGGAAGATAACGTTTTCGAACTTCATAATTAAACCATTGCATGACCATGATTTTTGATAAGAAACCAAGGTCCCTGAGGACGTAAGAGATGACACCTAGGTAGAAGGAAAAACCCTACTGAGTTTCTTCAACAAGAAATCTCATTCCCTCTATTTCTTCCTTTCCTTTACGTCTTCAGATTGGGATGGCGATGTTCGTCCTCTACATTGACACGCCCATTTGGGAGATCCACCATGACCCCGAGCTTGGGTCATACCATTTTGAGGGCTTCTGCACTGTACGTGTGTTCATGTTTCTTGGGCAGCCCTTTTATCATCCGGTAGATAGCTATCTGTTCACCCCGACGTCTCCTTTCGATGACGCCACTATTTTTCAGTGCGCCCGTATGCTTGAGGAGAGGATCTTACGGACATCCCCTGCTAGTTCGGGAGCGGTACCAGAGTACATACCACGCACTCAGCACTCGGAGAAGGATCCCTCAGAGGACACCCCTATCCACTTGTATGGAGAGGATTCTGCCCCCCTTCCCCCACGCATGCCCAGAGGTAGCGAGGAGACGGTGACTCAGCCTCGGAGAGCCCCTGCATCTCGGCCCACGCCCCAGACGCTGAGGGCAAGGTCGGGCCAGCATGCCACCAAATGAGCTTCGTCCATGGATCGGTTATCTTCCACCTTACCTGTGGCGTTAGATGTAGGATTGGGAGTAGTCCTTAGTGCACGCACGTCCCGTAGATTGGATAAACCTTCTTTTGTATCGAGGTTATCCACTTTAGATGCACTTGGGAACGGGTGTTCCTTTTATGTTTTCACGTTATGTGATTCCCATTTCTATGTATTTTACATGTTTCAGTTGTATTCGCATTTCTTTATGTACTTGAAAAGTCCTACCTTTAGGGTGGGCATAGTATATGCATGAAGTATTTCAAATGTGATAATGTCATGTTGATGGGAGCCATTTCTATGTTATTGTTTCCGCATTTATTCATACCGTTTACATTGTGATACGTGCGGCTCCTATTTTAACAAGATTTCAAGAAAAAAAAAATTGGCTTGTATTTTCCTTAAGTCTAATTTCAAAGTAATTAGAACTACGACAAGAGGTAACGACTAAGATTTGGCCTACATATATACTAGTAGTATTGGGTCAAATATTAGGATGTTACATTTTGGTATCAGAGCAATTCGGTTCTCACGGAGCCTGAAAATTGGACTGGCTATGCTTCTTAAGCACAATACGTTAGAAGTGTCATGAATAGGTATACTAGGTTTAGATATGCATGACTACTGTTTGTTGTGCGTGCCATGGTAACTTGCTCACTTTACATGGAGTATTGAGCCTGATCAACTCAGTGTTGCTGTTTTGTGTGTATAGGGACTAATGGCACGTCGACAATCAACTAGGAACGCGACTCCCGGAGTTCAAAACAATGAGACTGCTGAGGCACTCCGTGATGTGGCAAGGACGATGAGAATGATGATGGAACAGATGAATCAAGATCGTCAAGCTGGAACAGGACGTGGCCCCAACGTGGCTGAGATCCCCGAACATGTCCGATTTGGGGAATTTCGTAGAGCGGATCCACCAACTTTCAAAGGAACTGCCAACCCGAACCATACAGAAGAATGGATCTGAAGTATGGAGAAGATCTTCAAGGTGGTGCCATGCTCAGAGGAGCAAAAAGTGACTTTCGCCACTTACATGCTAGAAGGTGATGCTGGTTTTTGGTGGACTGGAGTCCAAAGATTGTTGGATGCAACCGAGGATGCCATCACATGGGAGGTGTTCAAAGCTCACTTCTATGAGAAGTACTTCCCGGAATCCGTCCGCAACTCAAAGGACGTCGAGTTTATGCAACTCGTTCAAGGGAACATGATGATCGCCAAGATACCGCCAAGTTTGAAAACCTCATCAAGTTTTCGAGGTTGTACCAAGCTAACCCTGACGAGTACTGGAAGTGCGTTAAGTACGAGTCTGGATTGAAGGACGAGCTCAATCTTGCGGTCGCTCACTTGGAGATTAGGGATTTCCCAACCCTGGTCAACAAGTGCCGCATCATTGATGATGGGCAAAGGAGGGTGAACGCGACTAAGTCCGACAACTACAACAAGAAGTTGGCACCTCAAGGCCAGCAGTTCAAGAAGAAAGGTCAGCCGCCGCCTCAATCTCAACAAAGGTTTCAGTCCGGGCCCAGATCTCAAGGGCCTCGGAAAGATTTCAAGCCCAACAACAGCAACAATCGTGGCAACAACAACAACAATAACAAGAACAAGCCCATGAACAATAAAGGAAAAGCACTCCAAGGGACGTCATCCACCCCACATGCTGAATGCCCTAAGTGTGGCAGACCCCATGGGAGCTTGCCATGTCGAGCGGGATTGAATGTTTGCTACCGGTGTGGAGAACCGGGGCACTATTCAAAGGACTGCCCAAAGAGGAACCAGCCAACCCCTAACCCCAAGCCACAACGACAAAGAAGGGTCTTCACCCTCAATGCGGAAGAGACGATGGAGTCCCAGGATCTCATCGAAGGTAAGTGTGAAATGAACGGTAAAAACTTAATTGTACTGTTTGATTCTGGTGCTACCCATTTTTTTATATCCTATTCTTGTGTTGAGACTCTTAAATTACATGTGTCAGAACTCCCTTTTAACCTCATTGTCTCTACCCCCACTGGGAAACCAGTTAGGACTAGCAAATGTTGCCTAGAATGTAGCTTTGTCCTTGAGAACAGACCCTTTGTTCTAGATTTCATATGTTTGCCCATGCAAGGCCTAGACATAATTCTTGGCATGGGTGGCTTTATGCCAACCGTGTGTCATTGAACTGTTATGAGAAAGCTATTTCTTTCCTTCCCATTCCCCCTGAACCTAGGAAAACCATGAGAATGTACCTAAATGCTGTAGACCTAGGTTGTGGTCAGGGTGAACAAGGTTATATTCTTTTAGCCGCTAGCGATGTTGACTTTGAGCAAAGTATCGAAGAGATACCGATAGTGAGGAATTATCCCGAAGTATTCCCAGATGAAATACCTGAGTTTCCCCCCAAGAGAGAAATTGAATGCTCAATAGAGCTGCTCCTAGGTACCGGACCCATATCTATAGCCCCATATAGAATGCCCCCTTTGGAACTGGCCGAGTTGAAAACCCAATTGGAGGATCTTTTGGAGAAGAAGTTCATTAGGCCTAGTGCATCACCGTGGGGAGCCCCGGTATTATTTGTGAAAAAGAAAGATGGGAGTATGAGGATGTGTGTTGACTATAGGCAGTTGAATAAGGTAACAATAAAGAATAAGTACCCTTTGCCTAGGATTGACGATTTGATGGATCAACTAAGAGGAGCAGTAGTGTTTTCCAAGATTGATTTAAGGTCAGGGTATCATCAGATTAGGGTTAGAGATGACGATATACCCAAGACCGCCTTTCGCACCCGATATGGTCATTTTGAGTTCGCAGTTATGTCTTTTGGACTAACCAATGCTCCGGATGTTTTCATGGATTATATGAATAGAATCTTTAGACCCTATCTAGATAAGTTCGTGGTTGTCTTTATAGATGACATTCTCATTTATTCAAGGACCTACGAGGAGCATGAGCAACATTTAACCCTAGTGTTGGAAATTTTGAAGGAAAGGCAACTATATGCCAAACTATCCAAGTGTGAATTTTGGTTAGAGGAAGTAAAATTTTTAGGGCATGTAGTATCTAAAGGAGGGATTGTTGTAGATCCTAGTAAGGTGGAAGCTGTGATGAATTGGGGACAACTGACAACAGCAACCGAGATAAGGAGCTTTTTGGGTTTAGCTGGCTATTATCGTAGGTTTATAAAAGGATTTTCCCATATTTCGTTACCCTTAACCAAGCTTACTAGGAAAAAGACCCCTTTCGTGTGGACCCCAGAGTGTGAAAAGAGTTTTCAAGAGTTAAAACGGAAGTTGACCTCAACCCCTGTCCTAGTTTTACCTGACCCTAAAGAACCTTTTGAGGTGTATTGTGATGCTTCTGGTAAAGGCTTAGGTTGTGTATTGATGCAAAATAGGCAAGTAGTGGCCTGCGCATCAAGGCAGCTTAAGCCGCATGAGGCGAATTGCCCTACCCATGACCTCGAGTTGGCTGCCATCGTGTTTGCTCTAAAGATCTGGAGACACCGTTTGTATGGAGTAAAGTTTGAGGTGTTCTCTGATCACAAGAACTTGAAGTACCTTTTTGACCAAAAGGAGTTAAACATGAGGCAGAGGAGATGGATGGAGTTCCTGAAGGACTATGATTTCGGTTTGAACTACCATCCCGGGAAAGCTAATGTTGTAGCTGATGCCCTAAGTAGGAAAACCTTGCACCTCTCCCATCTGATGGTTAAGGAGGCTCAGTTGATTGAGGAGTTTAGGAACCTAAACCTAGGAGTAACCTTAACTGCCAAGGGCATGAGAGTTTGCCATCTTAGTGTGACGAGTGAATTCAAAGTAAGAATCACTCAAGCCCAAAGAGAAGATGTTGAGTTTCAAGAGACTTTAAGGGCAGCAAAAGCTGACAAGTTGAAAGGTTTTGCTCAAGGGAGCGATGGACTGTGGAGATTTGAAGGACGCATGTGTACCCGATTGTGGCGACCTCCGGAAAGAGATTTTGGAGGAGGCCCACAAAAGTAATTTCACAATTCATCCTGGTGCCACGAAGATGTACCAAGATTTGAAGAAGATGTTCTGGTTGCCAGGCTTGAAGAAGGATGTTTGCACATGGGTAAGTAAGTGCTTAGTTTCTCAGAAGGTGAAGATTGAGCACCAAAAACCCTCTGGAATGCTGCAACCCTTATCTATTCCCGAATGGAAATGGGATAGTATCTCGATGGATTTTGTGACTGGGCTGCCAAGGACCCAATTGAATCATGACGCCATATGGGTAATAGTGGATAGGTTGACCAAGTCAGCTCACTTTTTACCTATTAAGGTGACTTATTCCCTGGATAGACTAGCACAGTTGTATATTCAGGAGATAGTGAGGCTACATGGAGTACCGTCGATAATAATCTCGGATCGGGATCCGCGGTTTACGTCACGGTTTTGGGAAGCCTTCCAGAAGGCGTTTGGTTCGAAACCGTGTTTGAGTACGGCTTACCACCCCCAAACGGATGGCCAATCCGAAAGAACTATCCAGACCTTGGAGGATATGCTTAGGGCGTGTGTTCTAGACCAAAATGGAAGTTAGGACAAATACCTGCTGCTAATCGAATTTGCATATAACAATAGTTATCATGCGAGCATTGGCATGGCACCGTATGAGGCCCTGTATGGACGAAAGTGTCAATCACCCCTATGTTGGTACGAACCTGGTGAGCAGAGTTTCATTGGACCAGAAATTGTGAGGGAAACGACAATGCATTAAGAGGATAAGGAATAAGATTCTCACCGCCAAAGCCGACGTAAAAGCTATATGGATACGCCAAGCAAGCCGATTGAGTTTCAAGAAGGAGAACATGTTTTCCTCAAGATCACCCCCACCACAGGTATAGGTCGAGCAATGAAAGTGAAAAAGTTGAGCCCTAGGTTCCTTGGCCCATTTGAAATTCTTAGTAGAGTAGGGTCCGTAGCATACCGCATAGCCCTACCACCCAATCTATCCAACCTTCATGATGTTTTCCACGTATCCCAGTTACGAAAGTATCAATCTGACCCCAGTCATGTACTAGAGCCAGAACATGTACAATTAAGAGATGACCTGACATTTAACCTATCTCCTACGAGAATTGTGGACCGAGGAGTCAAACAGCTGAGAAATAAAACAGTACCTTTAGTCAAAGTCGCGTGGGAACGCGGAAAGACAGAGGAGTTCACCTGGGAGTTGGAGACCAACATGAAAGCACGCTTCGAGCTTTTCTCAGGTAATGAATTTCGAGGACGAAATTCTTTTTAAGGAGGGGGTAATGTAACGCCCCGATTTTTCACTAAACTTTCAAATGACCAAAATGCCCCTGAGGTCATTTTTACCGAAATACGAGGACGGCCGACCTCGGCCATCCCCATAAGGTTCATATGATATATGAAGGGGATTGTATGTATTTGAGTGTTTAATAAAGTAGAGGAATCCTATTTTTAGGGTCTCCGCGTATAAATAACCAAAATACCCCTACAGCAATTTAAGGCAGATTTAAGTTTTGTTTTGACCCGAACCTTGTTCGGAGGTCCAAAACAATGATTTTAAGGCATGGACTATGTTTGTTTTAGTCCCGGAGGTTCCGGGCAACTTTTGGTAAAAATTACGATTTTGCCCCTGCTTAGTGCATTTTGGGCTTAAGGACGTTTTTAGCAAAACCTAAGCAAATATTGGGCTCTAATTAAAGATTAATTAATTTCCATGATTAATCTGGAGCTAAAATCATTATTTGAGGATAATTAGAACCCAAGATTGCTTAAGGAAAACTTAAAAACCTAATTCTAGTTCTTTTTCTTTAAGAAAGTATATATGAATAGTGTTTTCACTATTTATGCTCCCATTTCCAAGAAGGATTGTCATACTCACATCATTAGTCATAGAAGTCTTGACTCCATTAAATCTCACAAGACCACTCCTAATCTAAGGTGTTACAACCCTAATCACCTAATTAGTTTACCTAAAACCTTTACTTAGCAACCTCTAATCCTAAGCTAAATCAATCCTACACCTAAGCACCCTATTAAACCATGATTTAGAGGAGATATTTTCTCTCCCATGGCTGCCCAAAAGTGGCGCCACTCCTCCCCCAAAAATTCAAAAAGAATTCAAAATTTATATTAGTTTATGTTGTCAATCAAGCTTACTTACACAAGCTACTTTTAGCCATGCTTTAGGACATGCCTAGTTAGACTTGTCATCATGCTTTGAAGGAGATATTTCTTCTCTCCTCATGGCTGTAAAGGCCGAAGCCTTTCTCCCCCAAAAACACCTTCATTTCATTCTTCTATAAATAGATAGCTTAGAGAACTTGAAGCACCTTTTGTTCATTCACTAAGTTTAGAGTTTTAGAGCACTTTGAACCTTTCTCTTACTCTCAAGCTCAAGAGTTCATCTCCTTCAACTTCTTCATCTCCTCTCAACCTCAACCACTAGGTAGGGAGCTTTTCTAAAAATGTTTTCTTGATTCTTTATGTTTGAGTCTTGTTGGAATATGATGAATGGATGAACTTTCTTGTTGTTTCATTTTCGGTTTCTTCATTTTTCTTTCTTCTTATTTTCGGCCTCAAGGCCTTGGATATGATAGCTTGATGATGAGTGTTTTCTAGAGGTGACCTTGTGTTCATCTCTCATGGAAACCTCTAAAGCTTGAACCTTTTTTTAAAGAAAAGTTTCATTCTTTTTCCTTCTCTTTTGTTTTATTTTCGGCCTCAAGGCCAAAATGATGAAGGCTTGATGATGAGTGCTCTCTTGGGATGGCTATGTATTCATCCTAGCATGAGACCTCTAAAGCTTAGAATTCCTTTTGGAGAAAAGTTTCATCTTGTTCAAGTTGTGATCAAATATGGGTTGTGTTTCTTATGAAACACTTTGGAACTTTTGTTTTCCCTTGGATGTTTCGGCCATGAAGGCCTTTGGAACTTGGAAAAATAAGAGCTTGATGATGTAGGTTTCGTGATGGTGTCTAACACTTGAACAACCTCTAAAGCTTGGATCTTTTTCAAAGAAAAGTTTATCATTTCCAAGTTTTATTCAAGAAAGAGTTATATTTCTCTTGAACCTTTGAAACCCCATTCTTTTTCCTTAAGGTTTCGGCCATGAAGGCCTTTGGGACTTGGAAAAATGAGAGCTTGATGATGAGGGTTTCATGTTGAGGTTAGTCACATGAATAAACTCTAAAGCTTGGACTTGGCTTCTAGACCAAGTGAGATTTCGGTTTCTTCCTTTATGTTTGACATGAGTTTGGTTTTGATGGAAGTTTAAGGTCTAGTGAAATACTCAATGATGAGGGCTTAGAATGTTGATGTTTGGATCATCAAGATCTTGGCCCCTAGAGTTCAAAAATGGGTTGTTTCTTCATGAAGAGGATTCGGCCACCTCATGGTATTTGAGGATAAAATGTCTCATTTTACAAAACCTAGTGCTACTAGTGTTCCTTTTCTTGTGAGGATGAGTTTGGGTTGGAACCTTTGTTCTCTTTAAAATCTTTCAAGAGCTCTAGTCAAGATGTAAAAAGGAGTTGCATCCATATTTATTATATGCTACCACTAAATTCCCAAGATAAAGAAATGAACTTGCATTTCATGTTTTATTTTCAAGTTATCACTTAACTCAAAGATAAAGAAGTGAACTTGCATCTCATATTTATCTTGAGCCCTCACTTTATTCTAAGGAAATCTAAAATGGAGTGCATATCATGTTTATGGTTATGTTATCACATAAAACTCCTAGAGCTCAAAGATTTGCCCTCTTCATCCTAAGAAAAAGTTACATATGTAGACATTCCTTGGAATATACATCTCGGCCATGTGGTGATAATGAAGCTAGAATGAGTTTCATTAAGTCACAAGGGCCTATAATCCATGTCTTAGGATTTTCTTAAGCATAGGTGACAATGACAAATATTTTAAGTATGATTTCATGATTTAATTTCCCTTTGAGGTTTATTTAATATGGTCACTGCCCTCATATATTTTATGGAGATTTTAAAGAAATAAAATGTTTCCTAATGAGTTTTATAAGTTTTAAAGGGGTTCCAAGAGAAACTAGTAGGTTATGTGTTTTAAAATGAAAGTTCTATGCATTATATGATGACATTATTTTCGGTTCTGCCTTGTTATTTTCCAGCACCTTAAATCCTTTTTTGGGTGGTCTATATTTTTTTAAATACCTTACCAATTGTATGATAATTACTCTAGGCATCTTAGGTATGCTTAGTAGCTTTGTATGTTCGAAAATGTGATTTCTAGAACTCCTTAGGAGCTGAAAATATGCATTCTGTTCCAGCCTTGTTTGAGTTTGGAAAATCACATTATAACATGTTTAGATGAGTGAGAGTGACTTATAATTGGTTTAGGTATTAATTATTGCATCATAGAAAAAGTCGGTAACGAGAAAGGACCTAAAATGCAACTTCTAGAACACCGTAATTCATCAAAATATGTTTACTGCCTATGCTGTCCAGCCATAATTAATTAGGTCCTAGGACTTAATAAATTATGGTAATAAGGTTAATCAATCCCTTAGAGGTACAAGAAAATAATTTGGAAGTTTGAGGTTACCCGATTAGGGGTTTTTGCTTTTAAGGGAATGGTTTGTGCACCCTCTATGATTGATGAGTTTATGTGTTATCTCATGACTTATATGATGCTATGTAATGATGGAACTGCATGTTATTGTTCTCTTAAGAACCCTAGAGATGCCTACGTTAAGGATATATGAAATATGTGACATGCATGATTTATGTGACATCTCGTTATAACATGCTAAGACTTAAGGTGACATAAACTATGTGAAAATGACCCTATGAAACCATCAAATGGGATGGAGGATGAGGTGATCTTAGCCCCCTAGCCCGTACGTTATGTCGGGACTTTAGCTTATCAAAAGGGATAAGTTTTTATGTTAGTGACGACTAGTGAGGTATGAGCTCATAACCTAGTTACATCTCCCAACGAAGACCAGTTAGGGTGGCCCCAGGAAGAAAATGATAAGACTTTAATGTCACCTAAGTAACCAAGTTAAGTTACCATGCACTATGTACTATACCCCATGATCTATGATTTTATGTTCCCTGATCTATAATCTTATGTACCATGGTTTATGAGTTTATGTGTTATGATCCATGTCAATAGTACCTATGAGTTATGATTCCGGTTACAAGGAATTATAGGTTATGTAACCAAGAGGCTTTAGAATTAAAATGAACGGACCTTGGAAGATAACGTTTTCGAACTTCATAATTAAACCATTGCATGACCATGATTTTTGATAAGAAACCAAGGTCCCTGAGGACGTAAGAGATGACACCTAGGTAGAAGGAAAAACCCTACTGAGTTTCTTCAACAAGAAATCTCATTCCCTCTATTTCTTCCTTTCCTTTACGTCTTCAGATTGGGATGGCGATGTTCGTCCTCTACATTGACACGCCCATTTGGGAGATCCACCATGACCCCGAGCTTGGGTCATACCATTTTGAGGGCTTCTGCACTGTACGTGTGTTCATGTTTCTTGGGCAGCCCTTTTATCATCCGGTAGATAGCTATCTGTT
The DNA here is from genome assembly GCA_031216105.1 of Dalbergia cultrata. Lineage (NCBI taxonomy): Eukaryota > Viridiplantae > Streptophyta > Magnoliopsida > Fabales > Fabaceae > Dalbergia > Dalbergia cultrata. Next base: position 68,829,672 of record CM062344.1, read on the forward strand.
CACCCCGACGTCTCCTTTCGATGACGCCACTATTTTTCAAAGGCGCTCAGACGCTTGAGGAGAGGATCTTACGGACATCCCCTGCTAGTTCGGGAGCGGTACCAGAGTACATACCACGCACTCAGCACTCGGAGGAGGATCCCTCAGAGGACACCCCTATCCACTTGTATGGAGAGGATTCTGCCCCCCTTCCCCCACGCATGCCCAGAGGTAGCGAGGAGACGGTGACTCAGCCTCGGAGAGCCCCGGTACCGGCCCACGCCCCAGACGCGAGGGCAAGGTCGGCCAGCATGCCACCCCAAATGAGCTTCGTCCATGGATCGGTTATCTTCCACCTTACCTGTGGCGTTAGATGTAGGATTGGGAGTAGTCCTTAGTGCACGCACGTCCCGTAGATTGGATAAACCTTCTTTTGTATCGAGGTTATCCACTTTAGATGCACTTGGGAACGGGTGTTCCTTTTATGTTTTCACGTTATGTGATTCCCATTTCTATGTATTTTACATGTTTCAGTTGTATTCGCATTTCTTTATGTACTTGAAAAGTCCTACCTTTAGGGTGGGCATAGTATATGCATGAAGTATTTCAAATGTGATAATGTCATGTTGATGGGAGCCATTTCTATGTTATTGTTTCCGCATTTATTCATACCGTTTACATTGTGATACGTGCGGCTCCTATTTTAACAAGATTTCAAGAAAAAAAAAATTGGCTTGTATTTTCCTTAAGTCTAATTTCAAAGTAATTAGAACTACGACAAGAGGTAACGACTAAGATTTGGCCTACATATATACTAGTAGTATTGGGTCAAATATTAGGATGTTACATTTTGGTATCAGAGCAATTCGGTTCTCACGGAGCCTGAAAATTGGACTGGCTATGCTTCTTAAGCACAATACGTTAGAAGTGTCATGAATAGGTATACTAGGTTTAGATATGCATGACTACTGTTTGTTGTGCGTGCTATGGTAACTTGCTCACTTTACATGGAGTATTGAGCCCGATCAACTGCTGTTGCTGTTTTGTGTGTATAGGGACTAATGGCACGTCGACAATCAACTAGGAACGCGACTCCCGGAGTTCAAAACAATGAGACTGCTGAGGCACTCCGTGATGTGGCAAGGACGATGAGAATGATGATGGAACAGATGAATCAAGATCGTCAAGCTGGAACAGGACGTGGCCCCAACGTGGCTGAGATCCCCGAACATGTCCGATTTGGGGAATTTCGTAGAGCGGATCCACCAACTTTCAAAGGAACTGCCAACCCGAACCATACAGAAGAATGGATCTGAAGTATGGAGAAGATCTTCAAGGTGGTGCCATGCTCAGAGGAGCAAAAAGTGACTTTCGCCACTTACATGCTAGAAGGTGATGCTGGTTTTTGGTGGACTGGAGTCCAAAGATTGCTGGATGCAACCGAGGATGCCATCACATGGGAGGTGTTCAAAGCTCACTTCTATGAGAAGTACTTCCCGGAATCCGTCCGCAACTCAAAGGACGTCGAGTTTATGCAACTCGTTCAAGGGAACATGACAGTCGCTCAGTATACCGCCAAGTTTGAAAACCTCATCAAGTTTTCGAGGTTGTACCAAGCTAACCCTGACGAGTACTGGAAGTGCGTTAAGTACGAGTCTGGATTGAAGGACGAGCTCAATCTTGCGGTCGCTCACTTGGAGATTAGGGATTTCCCAACCCTGGTCAACAAGTGCCGCATCATTGATGATGGGCAAAGGAGGGTGAACGCGACTAAGTCCGACAACTACAACAAGAAGTTGGCACCTCAAGGCCAGCAGTTCAAGAAGAAAGGTCAGCCGCCGCCTCAATCTCAACAAAGGTTTCAGTCCGGGCCCAGATCTCAAGGGCCTCGGAAAGATTTCAAGCCCAACAACAGCAACAATCGTGGCAACAACAACAACAATAACAAGAACAAGCCCATGAACAATAAAGGAAAAGCACTCCAAGGGACGTCATCCACCCCACATGCTGAATGCCCTAAGTGTGGCAGACCCCATGGGAGCTTGCCATGTCGAGCGGGATTGAATGTTTGCTACCGGTGTGGAGAACCGGGGCACTATTCAAAGGACTGCCCAAAGAGGAACCAGCCAACCCCTAACCCCAAGCCACAACGACAAAGAAGGGTCTTCACCCTCAATGCGGAAGAGACGATGGAGTCCCAGGATCTCATCGAAGGTAAGTGTGAAATGAACGGTAAAAACTTAATTGTACTGTTTGATTCTGGTGCTACCCATTTTTTTATATCCTATTCTTGTGTTGAGACTCTTAAATTACATGTGTCAGAACTCCCTTTTAACCTCATTGTCTCTACCCCCACTGGGAAACCAGTTAGGACTAGCAAATGTTGCCTAGAATGTAGCTTTGTCCTTGAGAACAGACCCTTTGTTCTAGATTTCATATGTTTGCCCATGCAAGGCCTAGACATAATTCTTGGCATGGACTGGCTTTATGCCAACCGTGTGTCATTGAACTGTTATGAGAAAGCTATTTCTTTCCTTCCCATTCCCCCTGAACCTAGGAAAACCATGAGAATGTACCTAAATGCTGTAGACCTAGGTTGTGGTCAGGGTGAACAAGGTTATATTCTTTTAGCCGCTAGCGATGTTGACTTTGAGCAAAGTATCGAAGAGATACCGATAGTGAGGAATTATCCCGAAGTATTCCCAGATGAAATACCTGAGTTTCCCCCCAAGAGAGAAATTGAATGCTCAATAGAGCTGCTCCTAGGTACCGGACCCATATCTATAGCCCCATATAGAATGCCCCCTTTGGAACTGGCCGAGTTGAAAACCCAATTGGAGGATCTTTTGGAGAAGAAGTTCATTAGGCCTAGTGCATCACCGTGGGGAGCCCCGGTATTATTTGTGAAAAAGAAAGATGGGAGTATGAGGATGTGTGTTGACTATAGGCAGTTGAATAAGGTAACAATAAAGAATAAGTACCCTTTGCCTAGGATTGACGATTTGATGGATCAACTAAGAGGAGCAGTAGTGTTTTCCAAGATTGATTTAAGGTCAGGGTATCATCAGATTAGGGTTAGAGATGACGATATACCCAAGATCGCCTTTCGCACCCGATATGGTCATTTTGAGTTCGCAGTTATGTCTTTTGGACTAACCAATGCTCCGGATGTTTTCATGGATTATATGAATAGAATCTTTAGACCCTATCTAGATAAGTTCGTGGTTGTCTTTATAGATGACATTCTCATTTATTCAAGGACCCACGAGGAGCATGAGCAACATTTAACCCTAGTGTTGGAAATTTTGAAGGAAAGGCAACTATATGCCAAACTATCCAAGTGTGAATTTTGGTTAGAGGAAGTAAAATTTTTAGGGCATGTAGTATCTAAAGGAGGGATTGTTGTAGATCCTAGTAAGGTGGAAGCTGTGATGAATTGGGGACAACTGACAACAGCAACCGAGATAAGGAGCTTTTTGGGTTTAGCTGGCTATTATCGTAGGTTTATAAAAGGATTTTCCCATATTTCGTTACCCTTAACCAAGCTTACTAGGAAAAAGACCCCTTTCGTGTGGACCCCAGAGTGTGAAAAGAGTTTTCAAGAGTTAAAACGGAAGTTGACCTCAACCCCTGTCCTAGTTTTACCTGACCCTAAAGAACCATTTGAGGTGTATTGTGATGCTTCTGGTAAAGGCTTAGGTTGTGTATTGATGCAAAATAGGCAAGTAGTGGCCTGCGCATCAAGGCAGCTTAAGCCGCATGAGGCGAATTGCCCTACCCATGACCTCGAGTTGGCTGCCATCGTGTTTGCTCTAAAGATCTGGAGACACCGTTTGTATGGAGTAAAGTTTGAGGTGTTCTCAGATCACAAGAACTTGAAGTACCTTTTTGACCAAAAGGAGTTAAACATGAGGCAGAGGAGATGGATGGAGTTCCTGAAGGACTATGATTTCGGTTTGAACTACCATCCCGGGAAAGCTAATGTTGTAGCTGATGCCCTAAGTAGGAAAACCTTGCACCTCTCCCATCTGATGGTTAAGGAGGCTCAGTTGATTGAGGAGTTTAGGAACCTAAACCTAGGAGTAACCTTAACTGCCAAGGGCATGAGAGTTTGCCATCTTAGTGTGACGAGTGAATTCAAAGTAAGAATCACTCAAGCCCAAAGAGAAGATGTTGAGTTTCAAGAGACTTTAAGGGCAGCAAAAGCTGACAAGTTGAAAGGTTTTGCTCAAGGGAGCGATGGACTGTGGAGATTTGAAGGACGCATGTGTACCCGATTGTGGCGACCTCCGGAAAGAGATTTTGGAGGAGGCCCACAAAAGTAATTTCACAATTCATCCTGGTGCCACGAAGATGTACCAAGATTTGAAGAAGATGTTCTGGTTGCCAGGCTTGAAGAAGGATGTTTGCACACGGGTAAGTAAGTGCTTAGTTTCTCAGAAGGTGAAGATTGAGCACCAAAAACCCTCTGGAATGCTGCAACCCTTATCTATTCCCGAATGGAAATGGGATAGTATCTCGATGGATTTTGCGACTGGGCTGCCAAGGACCCAATTGAATCATGACGCCATATGGGTAATAGTGGATAGGTTGACCAAGTCAGCTCACTTTTTACCTATTAAGGTGACTTATTCCCTGGATAGACTAGCACAGTTGTATATTCAGGAGATAGTGAGGCTACATGGAGTACCGTCGACAATAATCTCGGATCGGGATCCGCGGTTTACGTCACGGTTTTGGGAAGCCTTCCAGAAGGCGTTTGGTTCGAAACCGTGTTTGAGTACGGCTTACCACCCCCAAACGGATGGCCAATCTGAAAGAACTATCCAGACCTTGGAGGATATGCTTAGGGCGTGTGTTCTAGACCAAAATGGAAGTTAGGACAAATACCTGCTGCTAATCGAATTTGCATATAACAATAGTTATCATGCGAGCATTGGCATGGCACCGTATGAGGCCCTGTATGGACGAAAGTGTCAATCACCCCTATGTTGGTACGAACCTGGTGAGCAGAGTTTCATTGGACCAGAAATTGTGAGGGAAACGACTAATGTATTAAGAGGATAAGGGATAAGATTCTCACTGCTCAAAGCCGACAGAAAAGCTATGCGGATACGCGGCGCAAGCCGATTGAGTTTCAAGAAGGAGAACATGTTTTCCTCAAGATCACCCCCACCACAGGTATAGGTCGAGCAATGAAAGTGAAAAAGTTGAGCCCTAGGTTCCTTGGCCCATTTGAAATTCTTAGTAGAGTAGGGTCCGTAGCATACCGCATAGCCCTACCACCCAATCTATCCAACCTTCATGATGTTTTCCACGTATCCCAGTTACGAAAGTATCAATCTGACCCCAGTCATGTACTAGAGCCAGAACATGTACAATTAAGGGATGACCTGACATTTAACCTATCTCCTACGAGAATTGTGGACCGAGGAGTCAAACAGCTGAGAAATAAAACAGTACCTTTAGTCAAAGTCGCGTGGGAACGCGGAAAGACAGAGGAGTTCACCTGGGAGTTGGAGACCAACATGAAAGCACAGTTTCCCGAGCTTTTCTCAGGTAATGAATTTCGAGGACGAAATTCTTTTTAAGGAGGGGGTAATGTAACGCCCCGATTTTTCACTAAACTTTCAAATGACCAAAATGCCCCTGAGGTCATTTTTACCGAAATACGAGGACGGCCGACCTCGGCCATCCCCATAAGGTTCATATGATATATGAAGGGGATTGTATGTATTTGAGTGTTTAATAAAGTAGAGGAATCCTATTTTTAGGGTCTCCGCGTATAAATAACCAAAATACCCCTACAGCAATTTAAGGCAGATTTAAGTTTTGTTTTGACCCGAACCTTGTTCGGAGGTCCAAAACAATGATTTTAAGGCATGGACTATGTTTGTTTTAGTCCCGGAGGTTCCGGGCAACTTTTGGTAAAAATTACGATTTTGCCCCTGCTTAGTGCATTTTGGGCTTAAGGACGTTTTTAGCAAAACCTAAGCAAATATTGGGCTCTAATTAAAGATTAATTAATTTCCATGATTAATCTGGAGCTAAAATCATTATTTGAGGATAATTAGAACCCAAGATTGCTTAAGGAAAACTTAAAAACCTAATTCTAGTTCTTTTTCTTTAAGAAAGTATATATGAATAGTGTTTTCACTATTTACGCTCCCATTTCCAAGAAGGATTGTCATACTCACATCATTAGTCATAGAAGTCTTGACTCCATTAAATCTCACAAGACCACTCCTAATCTAAGGTGTTACAACCCTAATCACCTAATTAGTTTACCTAAAACCTTTACTTAGCAACCTCTAATCCTAAGCTAAATCAATCCTACACCTAAGCACCCTATTAAACCATGATTTAGAGGAGATATTTTCTCTCCCATGGCTGCCCAAAAGTGGCGCCACTCCTCCCCCAAAAATTCAAAAAGAATTCAAAATTTATATTAGTTTATGTTGTCAATCAAGCTTACTTACACAAGCTACTTTTAGCCATGCTTTAGGACATGCCTAGTTAGACTTGTCATCATGCTTTGAAGGAGATATTTCTTCTCTCCTCATGGTTGTAAAGGCCGAAGCCTTTCTCCCCCAAAAACACCTTCATTTCATTCTTCTATAAATAGATAGCTTAGAGAACTTGAAGCACCTTTTGTTCATTCACTAAATTTAGAGTTTTAGAGCACTTTGAACCTTTCTCTTACTCTCAAGCTCAAGAGTTCATCTCCTTCAACTTCTTCATCTCCTCTCAACCTCAACCACTAGGTAGGGAGCTTTTCTAAAAATGTTTTCTTGATTCTTTATGTTTGAGTCTTGTTGGAATATGATGAATGGATGAACTTTCTTGTTGTTTCATTTTCGGTTTCTTCATTTTTCTTTCTTCTTATTTTCGGCCTCAAGGCCTTGGGTATGATAGCTTGATGATGAGTGTTTTCTAGAGGTGACCTTGTGTTCATCTCTCATGGAAACCTCTAAAGCTTGAACCTTTTTTTAAAGAAAAGTTTCATTCTTTTTCCTTCTCTTTTGTTTTATTTTCGGCCTCAAGGCCAAAATGATGAAGGCTTGATGATGAGTGCTCTCTTGGGATGGCTATGTATTCATCCTAGCATGAGACCTCTAAAGCTTAGAATTCCTTTTGGAGAAAAGTTTCATCTTGTTCAAGTTGTGATCAAATATGGGTTGTGTTTCTTATGAAACACTTTGGAACTTTTGTTTTCCCTTGGATGTTTCGGCCATGAAGGCCTTTGGAACTTGGAAAAATAAGAGCTTGATGATGTAGGTTTCGTGATGGTGTCTAACACTTGAACAACCTCTAAAGCTTGGATCTTTTTCAAAGAAAAGTTTATCATTTCCAAGTTTTATTCAAGAAAGAGTTATATTTCTCTTGAACCTTTGAAACCCCATTCTTTTTCCTTAAGGTTTCGGCCATGAAGGCCTTTGGGACTTGGAAAAATGAGAGCTTGATGATGAGGGTTTCATGTTGAGGTTAGTCACATGAATAAACTCTAAAGCTTGGACTTGGCTTCTAGACCAAGTGAGATTTCGGTTTCTTCCTTTATGTTTGACATGAGTTTGGTTTTGATGGAAGTTTAAGGTCTAGTGAAATACTCAATGATGAGGGCTTAGAATGTTGATGTTTGGATCATCAAGATCTTGGCCCCTAGAGTTCAAAAATGGGTTGTTTCTTCATGAAGAGGATTCGGCCACCTCATGGTATTTGAGGATAAAATGTCTCATTTTACAAAACCTCGTGCTACTAGTGTTCCTTTTCTTGTGAGGATGAGTTTGGGTTGGAACCTTTGTTCTCTTTAAAATCTTTCAAGAGCTCTAGTCAAGATGTAAAAAGGAGTTGCATCCATATTTATTATATGCTACCACTAAATTCCCAAGATAAAGAAATGAACTTGCATTTCATGTTTTATTTTCAAGTTATCACTTAACTCAAAGATAAAGAAGTGAACTTGCATCTCATATTTATCTTGAGCCCTCACTTTATTCTAAGGAAATCTAAAATGGAGTGCATATCATGTTTATGGTTATGTTATCACATAAAACTCCTAGAGCTCAAAGATTTGCCCTCTTCATCCTAAGAAAAAGTTACATATGTAGACATTCCTTGGAATATACATCTCGGCCATGTGGTGATAATGAAGCTAGAATGAGTTTCATTAAGTCACAAGGGCCTATAATCCATGTCTTAGGATTTTCTTAAGCATAGGTGACAATGACAAATATTTTAAGTATGATTTCATGATTTAATTTCCCTTTGAGGTTTATTTAATATGGTCACTGCCCTCATATATTTTATGGAGATTTTAAAGAAATAAAATGTTTCCTAATGAGTTTTATAAGTTTTAAAGGGGTTCCAAGAGAAACTAGTAGGTTATGTGTTTTAAAATGAAAGTTCTATGCATTATATGATGACATTATTTTCGGTTCTGCCTTGTTATTTTCCAGCACCTTAAATCCTTTTTTGGGTGGTCTATATTTGTTTAAATACCTTACCAATTGTATGATAATTACTCTAGGCATCTTAGGTATGCTTAGTAGCTTTGTATGTTCGAAAATGTGATTTCTAGAACTCCTTAGGAGCTGAAAATATGCATTCTGTTCCAGCCTTGTTTGAGTTTGGAAAGTCACATTATAACATGTTTAGATGAGTGAGAGTGACTCATAATTGGTTTAGGTATTAATTATTGCATCACAGAAAAAGTCGGTAATGAGAAAAGACCTAAAATGCAACTTCTAGAACACCGTAATTCATCAAAATATGTTTACTGCCTATGCTATCCAGCCATAATTAATTAGGTCCTAGGACTTAATAAATTATGGTAATAAGGTTAATCAATCCCTTAGAGGTACAAGAAAATAATTTGGAAGTTTGAGGTTACCCGATTAGGGGTTTTTGCTTTTAAGGGAATGGTTTGTGCACCCTCTATGATTGATGAGTTTATGTGTTATCTCATGACTTATATGATGCTATGTAATGATGGAACTGCATGTTATTGTTCTCTTAAGAACCCTAGAGATGCCTATGTTAAGGATATATGAAATATGTGACATGCATGATTTATGTGACATCTCGTTATAACATGCTAAGACTTAAGGTGACATAAACTATGTGAAAATGACCCTATGAAACCATCTCGTGATAACTATGCTAAGACTTAGCCCCCTAGCCCGTACGTTATGTCGGGACTTTAGCTTATCAAAAGGGATAAGTTTTTATGTTAGTGACGACTAGTGAGGTATGAGCTCATAACCTAGTTACATCTCCCAACGGAGACCAGTTAGGGTGGCCCCAGGAAGAAAATGATAAGACTTTAATGTCACCAAAGTAACCAAGTTAAGTTACCATGCACTATGTACTATACCCCATGATCTATGATTTTATGTTCCCTGATCTATAATCTTATGTACCATGGTTTATGAGTTTATGTGTTATGATCCATGTCAATAGTACCTATGATTTATGATTCCAGTTACAAGGAATTATAGGTTATGTAACCAAGAGGCTTTAGAATTAAAATGAACGGACCTTGGAAGATAACGTTTTCAAACTTCATAATTAAACCATTGCATGACCATGATTTTTGATAAGAAACCAAGGTCCCTGAGGACGTAAGAGATGACACCTAGGTAGAAGGAAAAACCCTACTGAGTTTCTTCAACAAGAAATCTCATTCCCTCTATTTCTTCCTTTCCTTTACGTCTTCAGATCGGGATGGCGACGTTTGTCCTCTACATTGACACGCCCATTTGGGAGATCCACCATGACCCCGAGCTTGGGTCATACCATTTTGAGGGCTTCTGCACTGTACGTGTGTTCATGTTTCTTGGGCGGCCCTTTTCTCATCCGGTAGATAGCTATCTGTTCACCCCGACGTCTCCTTTCGATGACGCCACTATTTTTGAGCGCGCCCGTATGCTTGAGGATATGATCTTATGGACATCCCCTGCCAGTTCGGGAGCGGTACCAGAGTACGTACCACGCACTCAGCACTCGGAGGAGGATCCCTCAGAGGACACCCCTATCCACTTGTATGGAGAGGATTCTGCCCCCACTCCCCCACGCATGCCTAGAGGTAGCGAGGAGACGGTGACTCAGCCCCGGTTCCCAGTCCACGTCCTAGACGCGAAGGGCAAGGTCAGTTTTCAGGCATGCCAGCCCCAGTCGAGCTTCGTCCATGGATCGGCTATCTTCCACCTTACCCGTGGCATTAGATGTAGGATTGGGAGTAGTCCTTAGTGCACGCATGTCCTGTAGATTGGATAAACCTTCTTTTGTATCGAGGTTATCCACTTTAGATGCACTTGGGAACGGGTGTTCCTTTTATGTTTTCACGTTATGTGATTCCCATTTCTATGTATTTTACATGTTTCAGTTGTATTCGCATTTCTTTATGTACTTGAAAAGTCCTACCCTTAGGGTGGGCATAGTATATGCATGAAGTATTTCAGATGTGATAATGTCATGTTGATGGGAGCCATTTCTATGTTATTGTTTCCGCATTTATTCATACCGTTTACATTGTGATACGCACGGCTCCTATTTTAACAAGATTTCAAAAAAAAAAAATTGGCTTGTATTTTCCTTAAGTCTAATTTCAAAGTAATTAGAACTACGACAAGAAGTAACGACTAAGATTTGGCCTACATATATACTAGTAGTATTAGGTCAAATATTAGGATGTTACAAAAGCTGGTTCATCATCAACACTTAAGTCATTTTTTGACTCATGTAGATAAACCACATAATCATCCGAAATAGCAGATCTTCTTTCTCTTTGAGATCTTCTTAATGATATTTCCTGTGGTTGTTCAATTATTGGCTCATTGTTAACCATGGGATCAAAAACTTGTTGTTCTTCTTGATTGTCATGCGGTTCAACAATATGAGGAACAACAAGTCTAGAGTTAGAAGCACAAGGAAGAGAAACTTGTCCTCTAATTTCCTTAATCTCCACATTTTGTGAAGCTTGACTCCCACTAGTCTCACCATTTTCAATGAACCGAGCATTTCCAGTTTCAACAATTCTTGTACTATGGGTAGGACAATAAAATCTATACCTTTTAGATTTTTCTAGATAACTAATGAAATATCCACCGATTGTTCTTGCATCTAGTTTCTTTTCTTATGGATCATAAACCCTTATTTCTGCCTGACATCCCCAAACATGCAGGTGCCTTAAACTAGGTTTCCTACCAGTCCATAACTCAAAAGGAGCTTTTGGAGCTGCCTTACTAGGTACCCTGCTCAACAAATACATGGCAGTTTTTAAAGCATACATCCACAATGATAGGGGTAAAGATGCATTACTCATCATGCTTCTAACCATTTCCATTAATGTTCTGTTACGCCCTTCTGATACACCATTTTGTTATGGTGTACCTGGCATTGTGTATTGAGCACATATGTCACACTTTTCTAGGAATTTAGCAAATGGACCTGGGTGTTGTCCAGTTTCATCATATCTTCCAAAATACTCACCACCCCTATCAGACCTGATAATTTTCACCTTTTTGTCTAACTGCCTTTCAACTTCATTCACATAAATTTCCAAGGCATTAACTGCTTGAGATTTATCATGCAGCAGATAGACATAACCATAATGTGAAGAATCATCAATAAAGGTGATGAAGTATTTTTCTTTATTGAAAGAATTTATATTAAATGTTCCACATATGTCGGTGTGTATAATTTCAAGAAGCTGGGTACTTCTTGCGGCTCCTTTCTTTTTGTGTTTTATTTGCTTTCCTTTGATACAATCCACACAAATATTAAGATTAGTAAAATCCAAATCTGGAAGGATGTCATTCTTTATCAACATTTCCATTCTTTCTTTGGAAATATGACCCAATCGTTTATGCCACAAGTGAGCAGAACGTTCATTTGCCAAACTTCGTTTAGTGCCAACATTATGATGCAGGGTCATAAGTGTTTCAACATACAAACTATCTAGTTTTAATTTATATAAACCATCACAAAGTACACCAGATCCAATCATACAAGTATGCTTAAACAAACTAAAACAACCATTACCAAACTTAAAAGAGTATCTAGCTACATCAAGTTTAGACAAAGAAACCAAATTTCTAGAAATCCTAGGTACATAAAAGGTTTCAAACAAATCTAAATGATGTCCAGTGTCTAGGATTAAACGATAAGTCCCGACAGCTTCCACTGGAACTTTCTCTCCATTGCCTATGAAGACAAACTTTTCATTTGGGCTTATGGTTCGGGTTGTAAGGAATCCCTGCATCATATTAGAAATATGAGTTGTACATCCAGAATCAATCCACCACGTATTATGGGGAACTATAATTAAATTTGATTCGAAACATACATAAGCATTAAGCTTATTACCTTTCTTTTCGAACCAAGCCTTCCTCTTTGGGCAATCATTTTGGAAATGTCCAGATTTCCCGTAGAAATGAAATTTGTTCTTTGATTCTTTCTTCTGGATCTTGGAAGATGGCTCAGTAGTCTTTAATAGCCATTTTCCCTTTCCATGTTTCTTTTCAACTTTCTTTCCAGCTCCCTGATGATTCATATAATGAATAGAGTGGTTTCCCTGATTCTTAAGTCTGGTTTCCTCTTGAACTAACATACTGTGCAATTCATGCACATTCCATTTATCCTTCATGGTGTTATAGTTCATTTGGAAAAGACCATACTTAGATGGTAATGAGTTGAAAATGAACTGCACAGGGAAATTTTCATCCAATACCATTCCCAATGACTTAAGTCTTGCTATAATATTTGTCATTTCAATGACATGCTCATGCATACTACGAGAACCATCAAACTTCATGGTGGTTAAAGTAGTCATTAATGTCCCAGCAAGAGACTTATCAACAGTTTGGGAGCACTCTTCCACAAATTTCATAAATTCTTTAGCACTTTCAATTTTGGGAAGAGCATATTTGATGTTGCTTGCTATGCTCATTCGCATAAACATCAAACTTAGTCTGTTTGATCTTTCCCAAGGTTTATAATGGGCTTTCTCTTCATTGCTACAAGCATCAGTAATAGCAGCAGGTTTTTCAACTTGGAGTACTAAATCAAGATCCAATGCACCAAGGTGGAATTGGACTTGTTCACACCAATCAGAAAAATTCAGCCCATTAAAAATTGGAACAAACGTAGCATGCGAATGTAATGATATAAGGACAGTTACTGCAATTAACACAAGCTTAACATCAATGCTTTGAGTCATAAAATAACATACCATATAGATTCAGATAACAAGTATTTAAACATTCAATGTATATCAATACTCTCCTTTGGGTGATGCATCAACATACAATAAACATAATGATGCTAATAAATTTAAACATTATTTGGAAATGATACATGCACTAACTAGAAATATTTACTATCTTTGGATACATAAATAAAACAAATAATGCATTTACACTACCAACAATTATGTTTAATAATTATAAGAACAATTAATCAACTTTTGGGTGATCCTTAAATGTCTTATAATAATGAACTTCAATTTACTCATACATAAATAATCATTATTTAGCATATATTCTATGAGTAATTGAAATAAAATATCATGAATTTGGAATTATTAAACAACTTTCAGATTTGACCACTTTGGTGATTAACAAATCTCACATAAAATAATTCCAAATCTAAATATTTTATATTTTTTTTATAGCCTTCACAGTAAAATAAATTGCTTTCAAACTTTACATACTAGATTGAACCACTGATTTAATGCCATAAATAAAGAATGGTTCAACTTCATCCACTTGAAAATTAAAAGCAATTTCAAACATGCTAGACAAAATAGCATTTCAAATGTTCAACATGATTATTTACTGGAACCATTTTTTTTTTTTTTGAATTCCAAAAGAATGTCACATTTTGAACACTATTCATCATCCAAAATAAAAAATAAAAAAATTCCATATCTTCTTTCTTGTCACGTTTTGAACATACAATGATAAAGCATTACAAAACCAAATTGTGTAACAGGTTTAGAAAATTACTTGCGTAACAGTGATAACATATATGAATATGAACTTTCAATGACAGAATGTAAACTACCGTGAACATGATCCCTCTCTCAATTCAATAATGCAGCAGAAACAACATTATAAAGTGCATCACATTAAAATTCCCAATTTCAAGGGTTCAAATAAATTGGGGAAATTATCATCATTCATGGAGAATCATAAATTTCACAACAATGCTCTGATACCACATGAAAGTTATAGTTTCTAAAGTTCTTAATTCAGAAACTATCATTATATGAAAATAAAAAGATCTTAAAATTCATAATTCTCACGTACAATAATTTATAGAGTCCAAGAACATACCTTGATCCATAGTGAACATGAAAAAAAAGCAAGTTGAGAAGATTGAAATTGTGCAGAAATTGATTTCTATTCCTTAATCTTCTCCTTACTCTCTTTCTTTCTTTAGTGATGGTAAAAATGATAAGAGATATCCATAGGTAGGAATAGGATCAGTTAGTATAGATATAAAACTTACAGAAACTAACTTCCATCAAGTTGGTAACCACTCTAATAACTTCCCTTATATTAATATTATTATTTATTTATTAAACCAATAAAATAAGACACAAGTTTAATGCCACATGAGACATATTTTTTTACACTTACACCTAGTACAAAAGTTGTAAACCAACATGAAAAAAGTTATAAACCAAGGTGCAAAATGTTGTAAACGAGTATACAAAAGGTTTTGCATATTGGTTTATAACTTTTTGTAAATTGGTTTGCAACATTTTGCATGTAGTTTACAACCTTTTGCACACATGTTTACAACATTTTATTAGGTGTAAGTGTATGGTGTATGTTTGGGGGTGGACGTGTATCACTCCTCGAATAAAAATGAGGATTAAAGATAAGAGAACACTTCCGTTTGAAGTTTGAACAAAAGGGCATAAGGCGTCAAAGAGGGTGTTTGGCTGCTAAGAAAATTAAAATAAAAAAGTAAATAAATAAAAGTTTTTTTAGCCGCCAAAGTTTTCCTTAGTTTTTTACAAAAAATGAAAAAAACAAACACACTCCATGGTGTTTCGGAAAACAGGGAAGTAATGACGAAAGCCTGCGAAGTGAGAGGCACTTTCAAGTTATGGGCAATTATAAGAAGGACCCCTTTTTTTTTGTTCTATCGTGTATCCCTTACTTTAATTGTCGTATAATTATTATTTTTGTTGAATAATTTAATCTAATAGTTAATTAGAGAGGGCTTATGATGGACCCAAAAAATAATAGATGCACCATAAAACCCACCCGAGCTGTGTATCTTGGTTGGCTGAAGATCCTGTCAAATGAGTTAATGTCCCTTGGAACGTTCTAACTCCCTCCATTACTTTGAGCCTTCGCATTTTCAACGACAATAATTTTTTTCTTTCTTCCTTTCTTTTAAGAAAAAAAGAAAAACACACACACAAATTTTCTCGAGAGAACTTTCCTGAATCCTCATAGGAGTTCCTAGGTGAATTTTATTCTGATTTTTTTGTTAGGTTGAATCCAATCCAATCCCATGCATCACACGAAGTAACTTTGTTGGCTCAGTTTTGAAGGATCATTTCTTGTTAGAGGAGAAAGAGTTTCCATTTGTTTTGTGAAACGATGGATTCTAATCATGCAGAAATGGGAAGAACCGAGCATCGACGCCGATAAGCTCAGCTACGAAATCTTCTCGATTCTCGAGAGCAAGTTCCTCTTCGGTCACGACGAACCTAAGCTCACGTTGCCGAAACAACTCGCTCCGCAGCCCGAAACTCAGCTTCGGAGCCAACGTTATTTGGCTGCTTGAGAAGCAAGGAATTGCTTTACCAGAAGGCCTTCATCAAAAGGTGCCAGAATCTCCAAAAAGCTGAAGCTGAGGTAGCACAATCTCACACTCTCTATATTCAGTATTAATTAGTTAGCTAAATAAAAGAGGTAAGGCAAGTCATTTTCCTTCTTGACTTCTTAGAAATGCTAGTAGCCTAGTATTATTTGAAAATGCTCAAAACTAAAGTTTGTGGGTTGAAATACAGGTTGATCTTCTTGGTGATCAAGTGGATTCACTCTTGACATTACTTGAGAGGATATATGTAACACTTGGTCGGCATGCACCAGCTTTGCAGCAGCACTTTGAGGTAAGAAATTGTCTGATTTTCCAGTTAAAAGCATGTCATTTGTAAAGATCATGCTTAGTTTATATCTGTTAATTTATGTGCACCATAAATTTTGTTATTATTATTATTTCTTTGGCATTTAATTGTTTTAATCTTCATCAGGTCTTCAACATTTTGGAGTTAATAAAAGTTGAACTAATTAGAGGAGCTTCTCAGACAGCAAGTTTAGTGACCTAAACAAATGTGCATCGTTGTACAATATATTCTTTCTATTTAGTTTTGCAATAGGGGGGGTACTACTCATAAAAAATTGTGTTCTCCAACAGAAGTCCACAAGAAGTCAAGAGTTCATGTTTTGGCCAGATCTTTCGCTACTTTTTCTTCTAATTTATGAGTGACTGCAATGTAAAATTGCAAGGGAGGCCACACATATATGTTGATCCAATTGCAGTTGGCACACTTTATTAAATACTTTAAACCATTAAATTTCACAAATTCAATCATTGGATTGAAATGTTTCATGGGAAAATCCAAATTCATAAAATTTCATGTCATTTAAAAATTAATTACTACTTCATTTAATCATTTATATTGATGTTTATTTGCTTTTAAAATACAGGTAAATGTCACCTGTTATATCATTTGACAATTAAATTAATATCTAAAAAAAAACTCTTTAATGATATTTGGTGCAAAACTTGGTAATATTTGATGGGTGAGAATACACTCAATATATATCTATGCATGTTTGGAAAGGTCAAAAGGAAAAAAAGGTTGTTTTAGAAAAATAATCTTGTTTGAGAACTATACAGGTTATTGTTTTAAAAAACTAATCTGATTTATTATTAAACACAAGTTATTAATAATTTATATTTTGTCTTAAGCATCTCCATCCCTCATCCAGGTGTATTTAAGAACTATACAACTGCTATCAATGTCGATAATATCAATATGACTGATGGTATTCTATCATCATATTTCACTATCAGATACAATGTGCTTTTTCTCATGTAAATATACTCATCTTTCACTTTAATATATACCTACCTCAATATTCACCTCACTCATAGTTCTGCACTAACATTAATATGAATATTTCTCATGTCTTTAACTCTTTATTTAGATTGTGAAATTGTATTGATGGCCGTAGCGATAGTACGTATGCGGTATGTGTGATGCACAAAAACTTTTAAAGAAAGTTCTTGACAAGTTGAAAATTTGCGTAAAATTTAAAAGTATATATCATTTTTAATGAGAAGAAATAAAATTGAATTGTTTCCTTATAAATAAAAATAGAGAAATAAAAAATTAATGATGTTTTAAGACAAAAAATAAATTATTTTTCATTGAAATAAATATAATAATTCATTCAAAAATGTAATTGATAATAAAAACTTTAATGTGAAATTGTCATCATATTTAACATATAAGAAAAAAGGTATTATAGAGAAACTAGACAAAAAACAATAAACTAACGTAGTGTTTGGTATCTATTCAAGACAATAGAGATGAAGATATAAAAATCATTGTCACGACCTGATTTAGGCACTGACCGGCACGTGAGAAATCTCATTCTCATGCAAGCCTCATAACCTGTTTACTAATTTTGCATGCGTGTTCTGTTCTAACATCCATGAAAGATAGAGATTTTCTTTTTTTCTACATACAAATCATCTGTTCTCTAGAATCAAAATTATTACATTCAAAATCTTGTAATAGTCTTTCAGATATCAAAATCGTGAATTATTTATACGTATAAATCAAGTACACTTTGTCCAATGTCCAAATCATTATATCCAATTCAAAATATAATCATATTATGCCAAATGCAAAAATAAAACATGCTCTAGATTCGAGATCTTGCCTGCAAAGTACTGGAGCACTCTAAACAGAATGAGAATACTTCACTCAAGTGAAGCTTACCAACTATACTCTAGTGCTACGGGGACACCGGTAACTAGGAAGACGGCAACTACAATACCTATAATAGGAAGGAAAGCAGAGGGGTGAGTTTTGTTGCCAAAACTCCGTGAGTGAGTCTTCACTTGAGACCCCATTTCATGGGACACCAAGGAAACAATGCATAAATCATAATAACCTTAATAATTTTAAGAAATCTCACATAACTAAGTATACATATATTTCTAAAAGTCCTTTATAATCATCACGTTACAACTTAAAAATAATTTTCTCAATTTACTTTCATACCTGGAATCATACAAGCACACAACATAGTAGCTCCTAGAGAAACAGCAATCTCTGAATATAAATGTCTAGTCATATCTGGGCATTACATATCATCGTCCCCAATATGACAATAAATCTATGGATATAAAATATTTAGTCATGTCTGAGCGTTACGTATCGTCGTCCCCAGTATGACAAATCTCTGAATATCTCTGGTCACATCTAGGGGTTACATATCACCATCCCCAGTGTGACAATACATTCTCTGTTATCTCTGGCCTAGGCTACTTGGTACCAAGGTTAACAGATTTACTACCGTTAACACACGGCCTGTTTCTCTATAGCTACCTTCTAAACTAACCAAATAAATTCAGTAAAGCTAAAACCTTTAAACCTTTTAATTCTCTGTAAGCTCTGAATCTGTCTGACTCTAACAGTCTGACCTTAGCATAACCGTGGCTATGAAATCATGCCCAAGGGATCACCCTATAAACATCTGTGATTCCATAAACTCACAGAATATGTATCCGTCAACTATTATGAATCTCATGAAAATTCAAGCTCTAAAACCATTTGATTTGTTCTCTAAAACATAATTCAAATTATTAAACTTCTCATAGTCTAGAAAGCTCAGCCACATACTTGAAATAAAGGTTAAAACCATAGTTCTAATCATTTATCTGAACTTTATATCTAATTATAAAACTGAATCATATATATAAATCAGTTCTAGAATCCAGTAAAACAATCACACGTCTCTAACAGTTACACAAATAATCAATTCTACACAAACAACCAAGTTCCCAATTCACAGTCCATAATCTTTCTAAACAACACTTCAAGATACATAACTATGTTATATTCATAAACCACATCTAAAATCAATTTAGCATTCATAAATGTTTTCCATAATCACAATCAACTTCAAATACACTTGAAATCAATTCAACAAATATGGTCCCATGAGTTTTATGAAAAACATGTTTCATGCTCTAAAATCAATAGTCCAAAACATATATTCAATAGTAAACTTGAAATCCATATACAGTAAGTAGTAACTCGTATTTTCATGAAAATAATTCTAATATAGAACATAGAGATAACAAGTGTGAACCCACTCACCTGGAGGGGTGAATAGTGAAGGAACAATACCAACAGCACACTAGTAAACAAAACTGACAGCAGAATCTGATATAGAAGCTATATAACTCTAAATCACTGTCTAAAACCTCTGAATAGTCAAAACTCATCTCTAACAAGGTAGAAAACCTCCCTCCCTTGAGGAACTCAGAGAATCACCCTAATAACCAAAAGAAAAGGGAGAAAGAAAAGTAGAACTAGGAAAACAACATACCTTAAAGCTTTAGGAATCAAAGATTGGAGTTAGATTGATGAAAAATGGAAGGAAATGGAGTTTTTATGAGTAGAATGAGGTTGGGGGTGAAGTTCTCACGTTTCTCTACAAAGGAGAGGGTGGAGAGGTGTGTAGAATGGTCTGGACCCCAAAATGGGGGTTTTAAATTCTCTGTTAACCATCTAGGCAGTTTCCAGTGCGGTTATCACACCGACTTACTTCCTGATGACCGCCTGGGTGGTCATAATGACCGTTTGAACGGTCCTCTAATTTTTTTTTTAACCTAAGATATTACATACTCCCCCTTCAAAAAGATTTGGTTCCCAAATCTAAACTGATGTAACTGAAAGAGAAAGGAAGTAGAATATTTGACCTATACATGTCTCATGGATAGGCCTCTTCGCCCAGAACACTTTAAGATGAATTCGATTGTATTCTGAATATGTTAACTGTTACTCTGATAAACAATATCATTCTAAAAACTAGTGCTCTGTTTCCTTGTATATCAATATCTTTTTATCATGTCTGGGTGGCTCCGCCTCCAAGGGCAGCCCTTTCCCATTGGGATAGCAAAAGCTCTTAATATGATGCCTTTACTAGACGTCTGATGTCACTTTTGCTCTTACTCTGTTTCTTTTTCTCTGTTTATGAGCTTGAGTTATTAATTGAAGACTATGTATGATTGAAAAGAGTTTTAGGGATACTTAAGGCCTTTGGTCACGTTGTATAAAATTATGAGGCATAAAAAAAAGAAAGGATTTCTTCAATCAGTTTGATAATAATTTCACAAAATACATGAGACGAGTTGGCTACGAGAAACAAATGTGTTTTTACCATGTTAGGTATTGGAATGAAATTGTGATCTTTTTCCTGTGTTATATCATCATGATTTGCTTTCCTAAAATAAAGGAAAAGTAATAGGTACATGTTTGACTTAGGACAAACTTGAGTTACTCGAGTGGTTTGATGCTTCTAAACAAATTTAACTCTGGTGTAAATGCTTTATCATGGTCTAAAAGAGTCTTTTATGGTATAGATTAGTTTTCAGCTTTGACTTGCAAATTCTTGTTTAACCGAGTTTATGAAACTCTATGCAAAGAACATATGTGACCATTTTCAATTTAAATATGAAAATTTCTTAAGTGAGATTAGATTATGAGATTTTAAATGTAATGATTTTGATTCTAGAGAACAGATGATTTGTATGTAGAAAAAAAAGAAAATCTCTATTTTTCATGGATGTTAGAACAGAACACGCATGCAAAATTAGTCGACAGGTCATGAAGCTTGTGTGAGAATGAGATTTCTCACGTGCCAGTCATGTGCTGGTCAATATGACCGCCCAGGCAGTCAACAAAGAATTAAAAAGCCCCCATTTCGGGGTCCAAACCATTCTATACACCTCTCCACCCTCTGCTCTATAAAGAAACGTGAGAAATTCACCCCCAACCTCATTCCACTCATAAAAACTCCATTTCCTTCCATTTTTCACCAATCTAACTCCAATCTTTGATTCCTAAAGCTTTAAGGTATGTTGTTTTCCTTGTTTTGCTCTCTTTTCTCCCTTTTCTTTTGGTTATTAGGGTGATTCTCTGAGTTCCTCAAGGGAGGAAGGTTTTCTACCTTGTTAGAGATGAGTTTTGAATATTCAGAGGTTTTAGATGGTGATTTAGAGTTCTATAGCTTCTATAACAGATTCTGCTGTCAGTTCTATTTACCAGTGTGCTGTTGGTATTGTTCCTTCACTGTTCACCCCTCCAGGTGAGTGGGTTCACACCTGAAACCTCCTTTCATGAGACACCAAGGAAACAATGCATAAATCATAATAACCTTAATAATTTTAAGAAATCTCACATAACTAAGTATAAATATATTTCTAAAAGTCTTTTATAATCATCACGTTACAACTTAAAAATAATTTTCTCAATTTACTTTCATACCTGGAATCATACAAGCACACAACATAGTAGCTCCTAGAGAAATAGTAATATCTGAATATAGATGTCTAGTCATATTTAGGCGTTACATATCACCGTCCTCAGTATGACAATAAATCTCTTGATATAAATGTCTAGTCATATCTGGGTGTTATGTATCGCCGTCCCCAGTATGATAATAAATCTCTGAATATCTCTGGTCACATCTGGGCGTTACGTATCGCCATCCCCAGTGTGATAATACATTCTCTGTTATCTCTCGCCTGGGCTACTTGGTACCAAGGTTAATGGATTTACTACCGTTAACACATGGCTTGTTTCTCTATAGCTACCCTTTAAACTAACCAAATAAATTCATTAAAGCTAAAACCTTTAAACCTTTTAATTCTCTGCAAGCTTTGAATCTGTCTGACTCTAACAGTCTGGCCTTAGCACAACCATGGCTATGAAATCATGCCCAAGGGATCACCCTTTGTAGACATCTGTGATTCCATAAACTCACAGAATATGTATCCGTCAACTGTAATGAATCTCATGAAGATTTGAGCTCTAAAACCATTTGATTTGTTCTCTAAAACATAATTCAAATTATCAAACTTCTCATAGTCTAGAAAGCTCAGCCACATACTTGAAATAAAGGTTAAAACCATAGTTCTAATCATTTCTCTGAACTTCATATCTAATTATAAAACTGAATCATATATAGAAATCAGTTCTAGAATCCAGTAAAACAATCACACATCTCTAACAGTTACACAAATCATCAATTCTACACAAACAATCAAGTTCCCAATTCACAAGTCCATAATCTTTCTAAATAACATTTCAAGATACGTAACTATGTTATATTCATAAACCACATCTAAAATCAATTTGGCATTCATGAATGCTTTCCATAATCACAATCAACTTCAAATACACTTGAAATCAATTCAACAAATATGGTCCCATGAGTTTTATGAAAAACATGTTTCATGCTCTAAAATCAATAGTCCAAAACATATATTCAACAGTAAACTTTAAATTCATATACAGTATTTCTTCAAAATCAAGCAGTAACTCATATTTTCATGAAAATAATTCTAATGCAGAACATAGAGATAACAAGTGTGAACCCACTCACCTGGAGGGGTGAATAGTGAAGGAATAATACCAACAGCGTACTGGTAAACAGAACTGACAGCAGAATCTGATATAGAAGCCATAAAATTCTAAATCAACCTCTGAATTTTCAAAACTCATCTCTAACAAGGTAGAAAACATCCCTCCCTTAAGGAACTCAGAGCATCACCCTAATAACCAAAAGATAAGGGAGAAAAGGGAGCAGAACTGGGAAAACAACATACCTTAAAGATTTAGGAATCAAATATTGGAGTTAGATTGATGAAAAATGAAAGGAAATAGAGTTTTTATGAGTGGAATGAGGTTAGGGGTGAAGTTCTCACGTTTCTCTGCAGAGGAGAGGGAGGAGAAGAGTGTAGAATGGTCTGGACCCCAAAATGGGGGTTTTTAATTCTTTGTTGACCGTCTGGGCAGTTTCCAGTGCGGTTGCCTCACTGACTTACTTCCTGATGACCGCTTGGGCGGTCCCCAAATCTTTTTTTTTTTTTAAACCTAAGATATTACAATCATTATCTCTGTATCGTATTTGACAGTGGGGCACAATATATAATGACTATCTTTGTATCTTGTTTGATAGTATGGGAACAATAATAATATGATTTTTTTTTTTAGCAAAGCCGCTCCTCATTTAATGTGTTTTTATTTTTTTTTTCATTTCTTGCAATAGGCAACGCTTAAAAAGCGATTCCTTAGTCAGATTATAGCAACACTTCGTAAGTGTTGCTTTCTCTCTAGATAAGACAACACTTTGAAATGTTGCCATCTGTCCGACTATTGGCAACACATAGTGATTTTGGCATAAGCGTTGCCTGAAGAACTGAAGCGGAATATACAATACAAGAAATGATAAGATAATGAAGCAATGCAGAAACGATGAAAGTTAGAAAAGCACCTAACAAGAAGTTGACAAACTCACCTTAGCTAAGTTTGGTCAAACAAGATAAATATAGAACTAATTAGGTGAGAAAAATATATTAAATGCAAATTCTAAGAGACTTGGTGCACAAGCATCCAGGAATAAGGACACAATCTTTACAAGCTGGCCATTTATTTAGCAGATATTTGTTCTCTTGCTTCACGGCACAAAAGGGCTATTGTTCTAATTACTTTCATCATTATCAGAATGTGATAATGGTAATATACATCCTGCAAAATGGACTGCACACTAACAGTTTCTGATTTTATGAAAGTAGTGCAACAAGCCTTAGGTGAAAAGTATTCCCCAACTGTTCTTAGTCACTCCCTCACATCTAATTGGTTATGGTCATTTGTCTCCAGTAAAGAGTAACATTTAGTGATGCGTACTGATACCTTATAGGTTATTACCTTATATTCACCTACACATGAGCATGAAGTGTATGAATTCTACTCAGGAACGAAGAAAACAAATTCATATGAGAAAGTATCTCTGGTCATAGACTTCCAACACGGACCTTCGCACAAACATAATATGGAACATTAGTATGTGAGAAAAGGTGAAAGAGAGAAAAATTAAAAAGAATATATCTGAAAGGGGATGATTTAATCATCAGAATTTGTGGGGCTTAAGTTTTAAATTTTACTATATGGCATAACTCAGTTCATACATAGTGCTTAAATTCTTTAGAAGGCTGAGGGGTTCCCCACACTTCTTTTCTTCCTAGTTGGGAAAAAATGGTCTGATACACATCTTCAATGTTGAATTATGCCAGTTGCTGATTTTACAAAATACAGTTACAGTCAACCGTCTTGTGATTTACTTCATATTCTTATATGTCTTATACACAACTGGACTTTGTGCATTATAGTTGCTGAATGTTGATACTAGTGGTACCTTGTTGCCATTCTAAATTTCTAAATTTGCATACTTCTTTCCCTTTCAAACTTAAGAAAAGACCAAAGATACAAAAGTTGTCAAAAACTTTGGAAGTGATGTACCCTTTGATATGTAATTCCCATCAGAGGCGTCAAAAACAATGTTCAGATGAGGCCAAAGAGTAGCTTTAAAGCCTAGAGATTTTCTCCATCGTGAATCTTGATGCTTTTAAATGTTGGTTATATATCTTGCTTTTCAGCAGGTACTGCCCTCAAACTTTTAGCCCCCCATCAGTAAATTTTGCATATGGTCTAAAAGCTAAAAGCATCATGGCAAGAATAATGAGGAGTTGCTAGTTAAATCTTTTAGTGCTATTTCTAGTGTCAACAAATTTAATGAACTCCTTGGATGCTCAGCCTACAGCCTCATCATCAGAAGCAGCAGCTCCACCATCACAGCTAGAAGCCCCATCATCAAAGGCCGCAGTACCGCCATCACAATCAACAGCCCCAGCATCAGAGGCTGCAGCTCCACCATCACAGCCAACCACCCCGTCATCAGAGGCTGCAGCCCCACCATTAGAGGCTGCAGCTCCACTATCACAGCCAGCAGGTCCACCACCAACAGTTCCAGCTCCGACTCCTAATTTGTATCCACCTGCACTACCACCAGTGCCTGCACCTCCTGAAGCTAGTGGAGGCTCATCTGGTCTGAGTGGTGGACAAAAGGCAGGAATAGTAATTGCAGTGCTACTGGGAGCAGTCCTGATTGGCTTTGGAGGGATGGTTTAAAAGAAGCGCCAGAATAATATCAGAAGAAGCCGTTATAGCAACGCAGCCAGAGATATGAATCTCTGAATCTGCAAGTAATTATTTTGGTTGTTCTATAGATTTTTTCTGCGAAGCCATTTTTTGAATGGTTTAATAAAGAATTGAGGTAGAAGCCATGTAAATGGTATTGCCACGTTAGTATGTTAGGAGTTGGATGGACATTATAGATCATCAGTTTCAACCTTTGCATGATAACATGGAGGCTAAAAGTAAGAAGAGATAACCTTTTTTCGATTATGTATACATAGTCATGTGCTATGCTATCGAATGTGGAATATGTTAAAATTTACAAGGTAACTCATTTCTTAACATAAAAATATGGGAAATTCATGAACAAATTACGGATCATGAAATCTATCATATGGATCCTGAAGAAAATAGGCAGAACCAAAATTTGATTAACGCTTCAAGCTCTATAGCCTTTGCTTCCGAGTCTAGTGTAATAAGCAAGTTCTATATTCCTTCAATAATGCTTCATCAGCTATGGCCGTGACAAATCTCCTCTTACTTTAAAATTCATCCAACACAATTCAATTGCAAAAACAAGAGGGAGTACCTGAGCACAACCTGCCTCTTCCCCAAACTTCAGGAGTATTGTTAGAAAAACTTCGATGGTTGATTATACTAGTTACCAGATAAAGGTTTTACAAGTGCAGTGCTCGAATATCTTGCAGGATTTGCTCCACCACAATAAGTGCTGGCCTAACATTTGATAATTCTTTTTTATCAGAAAAATCTGATTCATTCTTGTGCATTGCCCATGCCATTGCTGGAGGGAAAACTCCAAAGAGCACTGACATGCAGTAGCCCCCCTAGTTCACAATAGCATCAATAGTCACGGAAAAAGGAATTGAAATTTGTTATGTGATTTGACAAGAATATACTTAAACTTCAGAGCCATCCTATTTCAATCAATGTATAATTTATAACAACTAACTAACTCCCGGTGCCACTGAAAAGAAAAGTATCCTTTTCCTCAACTTACAACAATATCTGTGGCAGCAGAGAATGCATCTGGAAATGTTGTTGATACGAACAAAGAAGGTGCAACTACCATTGTCATAGCTGTGAGATTCATTTTATTCCTACCCCACCAATTGCCCTGTTCAACAAGCTTTCTTCATTAATCTTACCATACAGTGATATTGATTATGTCGTACATGGAGTTAAGTTTTTGTAGTTTTCAAGGACCAAATAAAAATAGGAAAAAAGAAGGAAGTTATTTAATCATCATGTTAAAGGTATGAAAATTACAATTATCCATTTTGTTGCAGGGGAATTGCAGGATAGGTTTTTGAGTTGCTCCTTGAAGAACTCTGAGAAGGCCAGGAGGGTACCAATAAGTGATGTGCCAACTGCTAAAAGTGAGAAGGCTCTAACCATAAGTGAAACACCACTCCATCTCACCCTAAACCATCCACATTTATGAAATTTAGTTATCCGATGTATGGCATATCAATCTAAATATTTTACTGTTATAAAATGGTGGAATAGAAGAGCACAATCAGAGTATATGGAAGCGTAAATCAAAAGATGACATAGAAGGATTAATGTGGTTCGGAAAATTGCCTACATCCACGGGCAAAGGCGACATCCAAATATTTCATTATGGAAATATGATGGAGAATACAAAAGTGTTTACACTCCACTCAGACCCAAGTCCCCAAATACACCCTAAAATACCTTACAGTATTTTTCTCACTAGTGTATACGCTCAACACACAAAAGAGAAGTAACAAAAGTCCTAGAACAAACTTCTCTAACACCAAATGAGCTAATGGACTTGAATGTTTTGAAGCTCCAATGCATGCTCTATTTATAGAGCTTTTCATGCATAACAAACAAAAGACATTTAATGGTTATCAAATTGATCTTGATCACTTCCAACTAAGCACCATCAATGATCTAGTTGTCATGATCATTCTAGTGGATTCCTTGATCAACATGAATGGTTGAGAGGTCTTCAAGTTGTATTTGTCTTCTATCAACTTGCATGAAGTGTTCAATTTGAATTTTGCTTCTTGCATTACAACTTGCAATGAAGAGTTCAAGTTGAACTTTACTTCTTGTAATTTTAGTTCAAATTGGATTCCACTTCTAATGATTTGAAAATTCAAACCATATCTTGACAAATCTCCACCTTGGTTTTAATTTTCATTCAGCTTCTGAAGTCGCCTTCTCCAACATGCCCATAAGGGCAAACTCACATATTTCGGATGCCAACTAAGTCCAAGCAATGCTTGAACTTAGCTACCGTGATTGACTTTGTCAACATATCTGCTGGATTGTGTGAGGTACAATCTTCTTTATTGCAATGGCACCTTGAGAAATAATCTCTCTAATGAAATGATATCTGACATCAATATGTTTGGTTCTCTCATGATACATTTGATTTTTGGTCAAATGTATGGCACTTTGGCTATCACAATAAATAGTTGTGACATTTTGTTCCAAGCCCAAATTTCCTACCAAACTTCTAAGCCAAATGGCTTCCTTTACTGCTTCTGCTACTACCATGTATTCGGCTTCGGTAGTTGATAATGCAATAGTAAACTGTAAAGTTGCTTTCAAACTAATTGCACTACTTGAAAGTGTGAAGACGTATCCTGTCAGAGATCTCCTTTTGTCAATATCTCCAGCATAATCAGAGTCAACATAACCAATAACACTACTACCAGTGTTAGAACTCCTGTCATATACTAAGCCAATATCTGTAGTATCTCGAAGATATTGAAGTATCCATTTCACTGCCTGCCAATGCATTTTACCAGGATGCCCCATATATCTACTAACAACACTAACGGCATATGAAATATCTGGTTGGGTACATACCATAGCATATATGATGCTTCCAACTGCACTAGCATAAGGAACACATGACATTTGTTCCTCCTCTTCAGTGAATTGCGATGAATGTGCAGCTGATAATCTAAAGTGGGCTGCCAACAGAGTATTCACAGGCTTTGCATTTTGCATTCCAAAACGCTCAAGTACTTTTTCGATGTACTTTTTCTGAGACAAATATAATTTGATAGCGCATCGATCTCTGTGAATTTCCATGCCTAAAATTTTCTTAGCTGCACCCAAGTCTTTCATTTCAAATTCACTATTGAGTTGCTCCTTCATCTTCTTGACCTCAGACATATTCTTAGCAGCAATGAGCATGTCATCAACATAGAGCAACAAGTAGACAAACGAACCATTTGAGAGCTTCTTGTAGTAAACACAACAGTCATAGTCACTTCTTGAGTAACCACAACCTAACATAAAAGTATCAAATCTCTTGTACCACTGGCGAGGAGATTGCTTTAAGCCATATAATGACTTCTTCAAGAGACAAACATGGTCCTCCTTGCCACGATCAATGAAACCTTCTGGTTGCTGCATGTAGATCTTTTCTTCAAGCTCACCATGAAGAAAGGTTGTCTTGACATCGAGCTGTTCAAGCTCTAAGTCAAACAATGCAACCATCGCGAGCAGCACACGAATGGAGCTATGTTTCACAATAGGAGAGAATACTTCATTGAAGTCTATTCCTTCCTTTTGGCTAAAACCTTTTGCAACTAGGCGTGCTTTATATCGAGACAGTTCAACTCCAAGGGATCCTTCCTTTTTCTTGAAAATCCATTTGCAGCCAACGACTTTATGTCCTTTAGGCGGTTTCACCAACTCCCAAGTTTGGTTTTTATGAAGAGACTCCATTTCTTCAATCATTGCAACAATCCATTGTGCAGACTCATCACTTGAGATAGCCTCATGGTATGTGGTAGGATCTTTTGATTCCATATCCTCTGCCACTGATAATGCAAAAGAGACTATGTCTGCATGACCATATCTCTTTCGTGGTTTTATTTACCTCTTTTCTCTGTCTCTAGTAAGGCTATAATGCTGCAACTGTTGTTGTGTGTCTTCAATATCAACAATATCTTGTTCTTCTTCTTGAATGGACTGATCAGAGGAATCTTCTTTCATATGCTTTGGTGGTTCAGTTTCAAACTCCACCTGCTTGCTAACATCTTGGTCTTTTTCTACATTGCCAACCTCCTTTCTCGGATGAAGCATAGATGATTCATTGAACTTGACATCTCTACTGATTATGAATTTGGGTGACTTAGGTCCTGTACACCATAGTCTATAACCTTTCACCCCAGTTGCATATTCGAGAAATATGCATTTTATTGCCCTTCGCTCAAGCTTTCCATCATCAATATGAGCATATGCAGGACAACAAAAAATTCTTAAATTTGAATAATCAGCAAGAGTATCACACCATACCTCAATAGGAGTCTTCAAGTCGATTGTAGTTGACGGAGACCGATTCACTAAATAGCAAGCCATATTAACAGCTTCAGCCCAAAATTATTTAGATAGACCAGCATTAGAGAGCATAGAGTGAGCCCTCTCCAAAAGAGTTCTATTCATACGTTCTGCAACTCCATTTTGTTGCGGAGTTTTTCGCACAGTACGGTGTCTTACTATGCCTTCATTTTCACAAAACTCGTTAAACTGACCTTCACAAAACTCCAAACCATTATCTGTTCGGAGGCGCTTGATTTTCTTGCCGGTCTGATTCTCAACAAGCGTTTTCCATTTCTTGAAAGTATGGAATACTTCGTTTTTGTGTTTCAGGAAGTAAACCCATACCTTCCTTGAGAAATCATCAATGAATGTCAATAGGTATCGCGCACTACCTTTTGACGAAACAGGCGTAGGGCCCCATAAGTCAGAGTGGATGTAATCCACTGTGCCCTTAGTCCTGTGGATAGCAGTGCTAAACTTGACTCTAGTCTGCTTTCTGTAGACACAGTGTTCACAAAAGTCAAGCTTCCTAATTTTGTGATCACCTAGCAAGCCGCGTTTGCTCAAAATTGACATTGCTTTTTCACTCATATGCCCTAAACGCATATGCCACAAACGAGTAGTATCTGAATCTAAATTAGATGAAGATGATATTGAGGCAGTGCCAATAACTGTACTTCCTTGGAGTAAATAAAGACCGTTGACCAACTTGCCTTTTATCACAATAAGAGCACCCTTGGAGATTTTTAAAACTCCACCTTCAGTAGAATGCTTATAACCTTGAGAATCAAGGACACCCAAGGATATAAGATTTTTCTTCAAGTCTGGTATGTACCGAACATCAGTCAGCATTCTCACAACTCCATCATGCATCTTGATTTGAACTGTTCCAATACCAATGACCTTACAGGGCATATCATTTCCCATAAGGACAACACTACCATCAATTGACCGGTAAGATGTAAACCAATCCCGGTTTCAACACATGTGGTAGGAGCAGCCTGAATCAAGCATCCAAGTATCACCAATTGAACTGGTTGATACTGTGAGAACATTATCGGTACTTTCAGCTACACTTGCTGCATCACTTGAATCTTTGTCCTTTTTATCTTTGAGTCTTGGACATTCTGCTCTCCAGTGCCCTTCTTTCTTGCAATATCTACACCTGCCTTTATGATATTTAGACTTTGATCTAGACCTTCCTCTGCTACTACTTGATCCAATCTCCTTAGACCTCCCTCTGGCAATCAAGCCAGATGCAGTATCATCACAACTAACAGCATCATGCTCCATTTTGTCACGACTCAAAAGTGCATATTTAACCTCATCAATTTTGAGGCTTTCACGACCATATATAAGTGTTTCACGAAAGCGCTTGTAAGAAGGAGATAAGGAACAAAGCAACGTCATTGCTTGTTGCTCACTTGAAAATGTCTCATCCATATTTTTCAAATCTGTGACGAGTGATGTGAATTCAGCTATGTGAGATCGAATTGATGTCCATTCTGCCATACGAAGCATGTACAGACGTTGCAAAACACCGAGATGGTTGGCCACCGTCTTAGTCATATACAATGACTCTAATTTGGTCAACAACGATTTTGCTGTTTTATCTTAAAGGACCTCTTGCAGCACATCGTCTGTAATGCATAACTGGATAATAGAAAGAGCCTTTTGATCAGCATCTTCCCATTTAGATTCCTTCAATGTCTCGGGCTTCTTTTCCTTGTCAGAAAGTGCTACTTTTACACCTTGCTGTACAAGAACAGCTATCATACGAACCTTCCACATGCCAAAATTGATGCGCCCATCAAACTGCTGAATATCAAATTTTGCAGTAGACAACATTTTAAACAAATTAGCCCAGAACTCTATAAGAGTTCTGATACCAGTTTGTTATAAAATGGTGGAACAGAGGAGCACAATCAGAGTATATGGAAGCGTAAATCAAAAGATGACACAAAAGGATTAACGTGGTTCGGCAAATTGCCTACATCCACGGGCAAAGGCGATAGCCAAATATTTCACTATGGAAATATGATAGAGAATACAAAAGTGTTTACACTCCACTCAGACCCAAGTCCGCAAATACACCCTAAAATACCTTACAGTATTTTTCTTACTAGTGTATACGCTCAACACACAAAAGAGACGTAACAAAAGTCCTAGAACAAACTTCTCTAACACCAAATGAGCTAATGAACTTGAATGTTTTGAAGCTCCAATGCATGCTCTATTTATAGAGCTTTTCATGCATAACAAACAAAAGACATTTAATGGTTATCAAATTGATCTTGATCACTTCCAACTAAGCACCATCAATGATCTAGTTGTCATGATCATTCTAGTGGATTCCTTGATCATCATGAATGGTTGAGAGGTCTTCAAGTTGTATTTGTCTTCTATCAACTTGCATGAAGTGTTCAATTTGAATTTTGCTTCTTGCATTACAACTTGCAATGAAGAGTTCAAGTTGAACTTTACTTCTTATAATTTTAGTTCAAATTGGATTCCACTTCTAATGATTTGAAAATTCAAACCATATCTTGACATTTACGATTAAACTACATCATCAACACAAATCTCTCTGCATTATTCTTCATCAACTGACTTACCTATATAACAACTCAACCGGATCAATTACTTGTTCAGCTTCAGCTGCTAAACCAAGTGCAATTGCATCCCATACAAGCAATGCCACCAGTGGCACGAGACTACGAAGAAAAACTGAAGCTCTTATGCGGAAAAGATCACCTTCCAAATAAGCACAAAGAACTGCAAGGTCTAGAAATCAATATCTTTTCAAGCAAAATTACTAGTGAAAAAGAAAATCAGACATAAATTTCTAACTTTTACCTGGTGCTATATCATGATACACAAGGGAAAAAATAAATACAGGAATTGTTGGTGGAATTTTTGCCCAGTCACTGGTGCCCCGAACTCCTGACCAGCCCCCAAAGACAGCAGCTAGCACCTCAATAGCCAATAGTAGACCTGATAGCAAAAACCTCCACTATGCATGTTACAGTCAAAAAATGTTACCCCGTCACAAAATTCTAGATTGTGAATACTTCCATAAACCTACAACCATCTTAGAAATACACAGTAACCCAATATTTGGTAACCTCTTGTCATATTTGAACAAAGCCAATACATGAAGATAAGAAGAAAAAAAATGGCTCTTCCCAAATTTTTGCACAATTCTAATAACAATTTACAAATGACAAGCACCAATAGCTCAAATATTTATGTACCAATCATGGAAGCAGTTAGATATTGGTTGACTCGATCAGTGGCACGAGTTCCCCCAAAGGAGACAAGCACTGTGAAGAGTGCAGTGAATAGACAACCTGAAACTGGTGGTGGGAGATTCATCAATTTGAAAAGGATCTCCCCGGACTTGGAACTATAGGCAACCATGGAACTATAGGCCAAGAAAACATAAGCAATAGTTGCGATTGTTCCACCCCAGTCCCCTAGTGTTTCTTGGGCCATGGTTCTGATAGAAATGACCTCCAATTCATTGTCTTCCTCTTTTCTTCCTTTCTTCCTCATCAGAGCCACATTGATTTCAACTAGCAAAAGTGCCTCAATGAGGAGAAAAACCCAACATACAATCACTGTTATAGAACTTGGAATAAATCCCTGCAAGCAATTATGCACAAGTGTTTGGGACATGTCAGCATATATCTTTTTCTTCAAGGGGAGAGGAAAAAAAAAGGATAAATACTTCTTGACTTAAAAGTTGCGCTCGCAGCCCAAACAGAAGAGGAAGCAAACTCTGAAATTGGCAGCTAAAATTCTGAACCTCCATAAGAATAGCACCTAATAACTAAAAATCATCGTTTGGGTCCCTTATATTTCATTGATAGTTAAATTAATCTTTACTATTGTATTTTCGTTAGTCAAATTAATCCTTTAGCATTGTATTTTCGTTAGCCAATTATGTTGAGTAAGAACTAATTCGATTAATGGATTACAATATCAAAGACTAAAATGGAAAATTTTAAATATTATGGACTATTTTGATCTATGCTTACAATTAGAGAGACTAATTTTGAGGATTTATTTGAGAAGAGTGAATACAGTAGGAGAGGCTTTCTGTGGAAGTGCAAGAATCCCAGTACCAATGCTAGTACCAATGATAAGAGCAACTGCACCAGCAACACTACCCTTCTTCTCAGCTAATTTGCTTGTGTTTTTGCTCAACTGAGTGGAGCATTTCTGTGCCCTTCTAGCATAAGGCCTCCACTTGCTGCTAGTCACTGACTTTTGCTGTTGTGGTTGGAAGTAGCACAGACAGGTGCAATAGGTACATGAAGGAATTCGAAACCCATCATTATAAAATATTATCAAGACACAGGAAGTAAATTCACTCCTACAAGTACAAGACAATATAAGAGAATGAGAATTGTGGTAAAATTATGGCATACTTGCTTGTTTTGAAGCCAGTTGTTGTTGTGTTCCTTATTGGATTTCTTGCCCATGATGAATTTGCTTCTGCATGTCTCTGGATTTTGATATGCAAAGGTGAAGTGTGAGATGGAGTAATGCATTGTGAATCCATGACCATGAGGAAAAAAATAAAATAAATGACAGATGACTAAGGTGGATCAAGTGTATAAATGGTGTCCAAATATCTTGAAAGTGGTCCCCCATGCTAGATTGTGAGCAGCTACTTTTATTATTTATAATTTATTTACAATAATTCAAGCTATATGGTGTCCAAATATCTTGCTGTTAACTTATTCCTTGTAGTTGTGGCCTTTAAAGCAATAGGGCCATCAGGGCCCGATGAATTAGAATTTGGGCCTGTTGAAAATCAGCCGACAAACTTGTATTCCAACACCCGAAAGCAGCTTATATGGACCAAATGCGTAACACAAATTACGTATGTTGACCAAACAACAATCGAAATGCTTCAATACATTAATGTGATAACATCTTGGATGTGATGGCCACTTATTCTTTTCCTTACCAAATTATCTTCCACCTCTAATAAATGAATGCCAATAATTGAATGAAAATGCTTCAGCACTTAAAATACATCGAAATTAAAACAAAAGTTGCGTGTGTACATATTATAAATACACGTCCTACTCCTTTTGGTGGTGATTTGGTATTTTGTGATTTTGTTTTTTCGGTGCTGGTTAGTTGGTTAGTCGCGTGTGATGTTAGTTATACACTTACACTTTAATTTATAGTATATGGTTTACGTACAAAGAGATATATACCTTACCTGTGGTAGTATTAGAGTAGAATAATAGGGGGATGAATAAAAATGAGGATTAAAGATAAGAGAACACTTCCGTTTAAAGTTTTAAGTTCGAACAAAAGGGCATAAGGCGTCAAAGAGGGTGTTTGGCTGCTAAGAAAATTAAAATAAAAAAGTAAATAAATAAAAGTTTTTTTAGCAGCCAAAGTTTTCTTTAGTTTTTCTCATAAAAAATGAAAAAAAAAAAGAAAAAAAAACACACACACACACACACGCACTCCATGGTGTTTCGGAAAACAGGGAAGTGATGACGAAAGCCTGCGAAATGAGATGCACTTTCAAGTTATGGGCAATTATAAGAAGGACCTTTTTTTTTTCTTTGTATCGTGTACCCCTTATTTTAATTGTTGGATGATTGTTATTTTTATTGAATGATTTAATCTAACAGTTAATATAGGAGGTCTATGATGGACTCAAAAAATAAGGGTGCACCATAAAACCCATCCAAGCTGTGTATCTTGCTTGGTTGAAGATCCTGTCAAATGAGTTAATGTACCTT
The DNA here is from genome assembly GCA_031216105.1 of Dalbergia cultrata. Classification (NCBI taxonomy): domain Eukaryota; kingdom Viridiplantae; phylum Streptophyta; class Magnoliopsida; order Fabales; family Fabaceae; genus Dalbergia; species Dalbergia cultrata. The sequence continues at coordinate 68,865,063 of CM062344.1, forward strand.
GGAACGTTCTAATTCCCTCCATTACTTTGAGCCTTCACATTTTCAACGACAATAATTTTTTTCTTTCTTTCTTTCTTTTAAGAAAAAAAGAAAAACACACATACAAATTTTCTCGAGAGAACTTTCCTGAATCCTCATAGGAGTTTTTAGGTGAATTTTATTCTGATTTTTTCGTTAGGTTGAATCCAATCCAATCCAATTCCATGCATCACACGAAGTAACCTTGTTGGCTCAGTTTTGAAGGAACGTTTCTTATTAGAAGAGAAAGAGTTTCCATTTGTTTTGTGAAGCGATGGATTCTCATTCTAATCATGCAGAAATGGAAGAACCGAGCATCGACGCCGATAAGCTCAGCTACGAAATCTTCTCGATTCTCGAGAGCAAGTTCCTCTTCGGTCACGACGAACCTAAGCTCACGTTGCCGAAACAACTCGCTCCGCAGCCCGAACCTCAGCTTCGGAGCCAGCGTGGCAAAGTGTGCATCCTCGCCGTCGACGGCGGCGGAGGCATGCGCGGGATCCTGGCCGGAAAAGCCTTATCCTACTTGGAGGACGCGCTCAAGAAGAAATCCGGCGACATCAACGCCAGAATCGCCGATTACTTCGACGTCGCTGCCGGCGCCGGCGTCGGAGGCGTCTTCGCGGCCATGCTCTTCGGCACCGAGGATCGCCGGCGACCTATCTTCCATGCGGAGGACACGTGGCGGCTTCTGGCGGAGCAAGGGAGGAGGTTTTACCAACGGCCGAGCTCCGACTCCGGAGGATTCCTCCGGCGGATTTTCAGCTCCGGTTCGGTGGAACCGGCAACTGCCGGTTTAGAAAAAACCGTTAAGGAAGCGTTTGTTTTGAACGGTCGAAGCTTAACGTTGAAGGACACGCTTAAACCGGTTCTGATACCGTGTTACGATTTGTCCAGTACGGCGCCGTTTTTGTTCTCACGCGCGGACGCTCTTGAGAGCGACAGCTTCGACTTTCGGCTCTGGGAGGTTTGCATGGCCACGTCAGCAGAACCCGGACGGTTCGAACCGGTGACGATGCGGTCGGTTGACGGTCGAACCGGGTGCGTTGGGGTGGATGGCGGTTTGGCGATGGTGAACCCGACCGGGGCGGCAATTACGCACGTGGTGAATAACAAGCAGGAGTTTCCTATGGTGCGTGGAGTGGAGGACTTGTTGGTGCTGTCGATTGGAACGGGTCAGGTTTTGGAGTTGGAATATGGGTACGACCAGGTGAGGCGTTGGAAGCCCAAGGACTGGGCCCGGCCCATGAGGGCCATCTCTGGTGAGGGCTCCGCTGACCTCGTTGACCAGGCAGTGGCCATGGCCTTCGCCCATGCCGGCACCACCACCAACTATGTTCGCATTCAGGTACTTTGATTTTGATGGGTTTTATTATTTACTATTATTTTGATGTGTTTTAGTAATGGTATATTCTTATGTCAACATCAAAAAGAAAATTAAAAATTGCACACGTTTAGCACTTTATGTGATTATTATATTGAGTCATTATTAGATCAAGCATCTATACACTGCTTTATGGCAAACTAAGAAGTGTATTAAGTTTAAACTTTTTTATTTTGCTGTAACTTTTTCTGATTTAGTCCATCTTGAAGCTTATGAAGGGTTTGTGAGGATAAACTTTTGGCAAATATGATTTAGTAATGCACGGTTGAAATATCACTCGAGAGAGAATGGTATTGCCCTCTAGGAGTAACCGGTTGAGTTTGTGAATGAGCTAGCTGATGTTGATTTCATAAACGTTAAAGGGGTATTAAATTGGGTCAATGTCACACCAGCAGAAAGGCAGAGAGTGGGGTTTCTACAGGGGATCTTTTGCCTTATCTATATGTTGCAAGTTGATAGGGAATGTGATGAGATAGCTGGATTTTGGACTTCTTGTGAGTTGGGGATATCTGTCGATGGTAATATTGCTGTACATTTTGTCCTACAAGAATGTAATCAATGTATCAATGATACAAAAGCTTGCTTTCCGTGATCTTTTGTTATCAGGCTGGTTATTATAGCAATGTGGCAGTCTGTGGTTAAATGGAATGGTTGCATTTTTCAAGTTAGTGTAGGACCAAAGGGTGGCATCTGTTATTGCAGTGCATTAAATGGTTCATTTTCTTATATATTAGACGAGGCGAGTTTTGCTATATTCTCCAAATAGTACGCCTAAAGATATGCCTAAATATTATATGAGGTAAAAGAATGATAAAATTAATGTCTTGAAATTTTAAAAAGTAAATCATTATTACTTTGTATAGTATGTAGGAGGATGCTTAGAAGGATATAGGAGGAGGATGAATTATTTTCGTGAGGATGCAGTACCTTAACTAAAGTCGCCTATTAGACTTATTTAGGAAAACTTAAAAAGGCCTATTCTAAGTTGGTCCTGAGCTAGCTATGATCACCTGAATTCAAGCTTTTAGTTATGCTTAATGAAGTGTTCATCTCATCATTCAATTGTTTTTCCCCTTTCAATTTTATTGAGTTTACCGTCTGGTAAAAAACTTTTAATTAATTCAACAAGGTTCTAACTAGTTCTTATAAAACAGGCAAATGGGTCGAGTGTGGGGAGGTGTGTACCCAATTTGGATACGGATGCAAGTTCAGCCAATGTAAAGATACTGACAGGGATAGCAGAGGAGATGTTGAAGCAAAAGAATGTAGAGTCAGTGCTCTTTGGAGGAAAGAGAATATCAGAGCAGAGCAATTGTGAGAAACTTGACTGGTTTGCCGGGGAGCTTATTCAGGAGCATCAGAGGAGGAGTCGCAGAATAGCTCCCACCGTTGCTTTCAAGCAAGTTGCACCAGAAGCTACCTAGGGTCCTAGACCATGATCAACAATACTAGAACCAAGGTAAACAAAAAGTTAACAGGTCTTTGTTGTTTGGCTTGTGTACCTCAATCATTTTTGGGCATCATTTCAAAGATATGATTTTAGTGAACCTACTGAATAAATGATCAAAGGGTCATGCATCGTAATAAAAATAGTGTATATAAGATGTTGGAATTACTATTCAGATTTTTTGAGAAATAAAATAGATTGCCTAACATTGCTTTATAGTAAATCCATTGTCGACTTTGACAACTTTGGCATCCCACGCTAAGATGTTAATTTATGCAGAACAAAAGCATCAATGTGTCATCAGTTACTTGAAATTATGTCAACCAAGTGAGCTCATCCCCTTAAAAGCTTATTTGCTCATCTGTTGTCTCTATTCATCTTTGCAAAGAACACCCCAACTTTTGGATGTCTATGTGAAATTTAAATAAAAAAAAGGATTCGTCATAACACTCCTACTATTGCATTTTATTGACTAGAAAAGAATTGCTGCTTTTGTCAGCTTCTGAGTAATTGTTGACAAGGCCTAGTCCTATTCTAAATTGATTCCGTTCTTCGATAGACCATCAAAATCCTGTAATACGCAATTGTTGTTATATGCAATATGGTAGAAGATTACGAACGTTGTTGTTATCTGTCAGGCCACCGACACTCATTGTTAGCCTTGGGCAAGGGCATTAATGTATGGTCAATTCATCTAATTATATTTATTTCTCATGCAAGTTGCATCTAAAATGTTTTGATATTAGGTTCTTCTTGCAGGGGAAAATATGGGAAGCAGAAACAAGAAGCATGAGTAGGGAGAACAGAAAAAAGAAAAGAAGAGACAATATTGTATTATAGCTGCTTTACTGTTCATTGCAAGATGCACAGAAGTTAGGTAGTTGAGTATGAAGGACAAGTGAGGTAAAAAGGGTGGAAAACCTCTGTAGAATACTTTACTCACCAAGGAACACAGTTGTGGGCTTCTTGTGCCCACTTCACATCTCTAGAGTGATAGGAAAGTAGGAAACCAAGACAGAAAATAGAGTTGAAGCCTTTTCAGGGTGATTTTTTAATTATTATTTTCGAAAATCAGAATTTAGGGTGAAAATTTGGATTTCGTTCTTCCATTCCAGCTTAGGGTATTTTGTATATTCATTTTGGTTATAGAGTGGCAAGTTGCCTTCTCATATATATTTTCTGGTGAAATCAAACTCATGACATTACAAAAGTTTCTCAACTGATCACTTTGAATTTATTTGCCCAACGAACTATCCCTTTGAGTTAGAGTTTATTATGCTGACAATATAATTAGAGGCAATAATTTGGAAGAAGTGCATGGAACAAACATTGAGGAAGGAAACATCACCACCAACTCTGCATTGCAGCGTGTATCATTTTGCTAGTCATTAGTTACATACCGGGTATTCTCAGTCCTTTATATGTCTAATGGATCCTTGCGGCTAATCACCTCACATAGCGATTGACTAATTGCACCAACGTCGCGGTCGTTTGCAGGTGTAGGAATCAAAATGTTGACTTGGACCATCAACCTTGCGCATGCTGTTATATAATATTAGAAGGGCCTACCTTAAATATAAGGTTCATAAAATTAAAAAGTTAAAGGTACTAAGTTTACATTTCCACAGCCTCCTATCTTAATCACCTTCCCCCCTCCAATTCTTTTTCTCACCACCTGGCTACATCAAAGTCCTAACCGACACAACATCAATGATCAACTCACGTTGTAAAATAAATAAATAAATTGATGCAGGAAGTAAGCAAAGTGCACATCTAAAGAGATGCCTTGATATCAGATATTAAAGGTAGCATCTGATGTGTATTGGACCCCTTATTAGCCCAAGAGGCAAAAAAGGCAAACGGTGTTAGGCCCAATTCAGTTGTCGTGGTTGGTTGCAGACCCTCGGTCTCGTTTTTGTTTAACGGGTTCAACGTTGATTGGAATTGGAGTCCGTATAGTGCATCCCTATATTACCAAAAGAGGAAAAAAGAAAGACCCAAAAGGAAAAAAAGCGAAAGATATTGTATTGGTTCAGCTAAAAATATGAATACTTTCGATCCAAAAAACAAATGAATGCTAGCTTTATTGCCACTTTTTCTTATTGGAAAAATGCCAATAGACTTTCATGCTTGACTGCAGCTTAGATACAACAATGATCGGGGGACGAAACATGGAAAACAAGGATTAAGGATCTCCATCATGGATTAGGTGGTTTACCACGAAAAAAGTAGTTTCGGAAATTTTTTGCATGACAAGGAATGAACAATCAACAATGCATGAAGGATCTCCATCACGCAATTGTGAATGATATAGACGAAGAAATAGTGCCTTGCGGAATTTATCTTAAATAAACTATTTATAGCAAATTACGTATACCTCCCCTGAAATCTATCAATATTACACTTATACCAATCTAAATTTTAAATTTATATTTACATCCCTTCTCTCAACATAAATTTCAAAATTTCAAATGTAGCCATCTTCTTCAACATAACTTCCTTTAGATGTTCTGGCTTGGCCTTATCCTTCTGTTGCTATTTTGTTGGTATCCTGTTCCTATTTTGAAAGCAAACAAAGAAAATGAAAGTAGCCACATTTTATTAATGTGGCTAAATAACATTTAACCACATTTAGTAACTGTGGCTAAATGAAAGCCAAAAGTGTTAGTAGTCTATCCATTTTGAGACAGATTGCGATGGAAAATCCATTGCTAAATTTAGCAATGGAACCACAGTTATTGATAAAATTTAAAGTGGAGTAAATTAGCAACAAAATTAGCGATGGATGAATCCCATACTAAAATATGTTTAGTTACGGATTTTTAGCCATTAGCAATGGATTTGCTGTAGCTAAATGTTGATTTTCTTGTAGTGATTCAGAAGCCCTTTCATGTTTTTTGTTTTGATATGTTTTCATATTTATATTTGATACTATAATTTTCATTACTTGTTAAATTGCTCTTTATTAATTATTATCTAATGATGTTGTCAATATTCGTGTTAATACCTATTCATTGCTTTAGGTTTATGTTATTTTGTGGATTCTGGATATCCGTGTATTGGAGGCAATACACCATGACTAAATTGCAAATTGGATGTGACTACAAAAAAATCATGCATAGCTTATAAATGGATTTATAAATATAAATTGACATCAAATTGTATTAAGACTATTTTTAGAATAGGAAGTTGTATTAAGACTTTATTTATTAAGTATGTATAAAAAATATTATCTATAAAACATAATAGTTAAAATTTGTAATTTATAGAAATGCAATTTGCCAAATAATTTTTTTTTATTAGTTTTAAAAAGTTGTTTTTCAAAAAAATTATCCAAATAGGTTTTTCTATTTTTCACTATTATAAAACTATTTTTGAAGTTAAATTGCCAAACAAATTTTTTTGTTTTTTGGTTTTTAAAAATTGAATTTAAACTTATTTTCTAAAATAATTTTAAAAAATTTAAGAACAAAAACACTTCCAAACAACCCCTTAAACTTATAAGTTAACAATAAAAGAGTTAAGTCCCATTATTATTATTATTATTATTATTTGCACTCGATTGATCAAATCTAAACAATAAAATTGACTCACCAACAGCTCTCTTTATCTCTCTCTCTCTCCAAAAAATCTCTAATCAAATACGTTCTCAAAATAACTAATAAATGTATTTTAAGTAATTAACTTATAGAAATAAAAATTAAAAGAAAAGAAATAATAAGCAAATGACCCTTTTGAGGGAAATTGATTTTAATATGGAGCTTAGAAGATTAAATACCATGATATGAGATTTAAACGAAAACTACACTTACTATGGTGTCTCAAATCTCGCATTATGCAAGATTATACACAATAAAACTCATGATTTATTATTTTTGCACTGCACAACATGTGAAACAAACTTCCATTGTCTCAACATGCCAAGCTAAGTGGCGCTGCGCCATTTGCCACTGGAAATCGTGCACCATGCGAGATTTTCCTCCATCCTTGCAACCAGGTTACTGGGTGACGCGCCATTCGCTTTTGGAAATCGTGCATCGTGCGAGATTTTTTAGCCTGTCCTATCACTGCAAGCACATGACGTCCTCCCCCTACGACCAGGCTACGTGGCGTCGCTCCATTCACTTCTGGAAATTGCACACCATGCGAGATTTTTCAGCCTGTCCCATCACTGCAAGCACACGGCGTCCCTCCCCTGCAACTAGGCCACGCGACAACACCCGAAAAATTGCACATAGTGCGAGATTCTTCCTTTGCATGCAAGGCATGCAACTCGCTCAAAATTACGCAGCATCCTTTCTCTACATGCAAAGCATGCAGCCCCTCTCGGTGAGTTTTTTGTTGTCCCCTCATTGCTGTGCATAGGCACGTGAGAATCTTACGAGAAAATGTGCGTGCACTGTGCTAAGTTTTCCTGCCTATATGAGAAAATGCTATCGTGGAGAGAGTGCAACAAATAATATGCCAAGCTAAGTGGCGCCGCGCCATTTGCCACTGGAAATCGCGCACCATGCGAGATTTTCCTCCATCCTTGTGACTAGGTTATGTGGCGCCGCGCCATTCGCTTTTGAAAATCGTGCACCGTGCCAGATTTTTTAGCCTGTCCTATCACTGCAAGCACGCGACGTCCCTCCCCCTGTGACTAGGCTATGTGGCGTCGCTCCATTCGCTTATGGAAATCACACACCATGCGAGATTTTTCAGCTTGTCCCATCGCTGTAAGCACACGGCGTCCCTCCCCTGTGACTAGGCCACGCGACAACACCCAAAAAATTACACATAGTGCAAGATTCTTCCTCTGCATGCAAGGCACGTGACAACTCGCTCAAAATTACACAATGTCCTTTCTCTGCATGCAAAGCATGCAGGCCCTCTCGGTGAGTTTTTTGTTGTCCCCTCGTTGTTGTGCACAGGCATGTGAGAATCTTGCAAGAAAATGTGTGTGCACTGTGCTTAGTTTGCCTGCCTATATAAGCAAATACTACCGTAGAGAGAGTGCAACAAATAACAGAAGAGTGAAGAAGAGGAATAAGGCTAAAAGCTTTGGTTGTGTGTTTTCTTCATCTTTCATACAACGTATTGTGAGCCTGTGTTTGTAAGTGTAGTGAGGTAGTGTTGCAAAAACAAAAAAATTGCGAAAAAGATAAATGCTAGTTGATAACACAGTAGTTTCTAGCAAGCATGTATTGGTGAAAATTTGTCAAAATATTGTAAGTTATTTTTTATTTTTCTGTCAAAATATTTTTATAATTTTTAGTTAGATGAAGAATAGGTTCTATAATGTTTAATTTGAATTATTTTTAAGATTTTTATTTATTACATATTGAATGCATCGAAACTCACTCCCTTCCTCCCTTACATTCTAATATTTAAAATAGTTTACTATACATGATGTTAATCTTTGATTAGAATTTTATTTTCGAAAAATTGTCTTGAGATTAATACATATATGGTATTATAACTTAGGGATTCTTTAAACAATTATATCTTTTTTATTTTATTTTTTTCATATCTAGAAATATAGCTCATTTAATCGCGTCATTTTTCAATATGGATTCCGTGTGTTAATTGTATAATAATATAGAATTGAAAATATAATTACGGGAGAGGGAAATGTTATTTTATTGGGAATCATTTTGTTATTTTATTATTAAATACTAAAAAAAATTATTATCCATTACAGGAGAGGGAACTATTGAAGCCCCATCATTTATTCATGGAACCACCCCGTGGTGCATATATATGAGCATCTACAACAAACCGGGTTCCACCACATTGCTTAGATTTGCCAAATTGGGTTAAATAAATATCTTATAAGTGCATTAGTTAAAAAATGGAGGCCAGAAACACACATATTTCACTTTCGTTGCGAGGAGTGTTCAATTACACTAGAGGATGTCGCGATGTGCTTGGGCTTCGCAGTGATAGTTTACTGGTTATTGAAAGCACTAACAGTAACTCATAAGTAATTAGGAATATGTGTAAGCAGCTACTTGGTGGTCAGCTAGGTCTAACCGATGTTGTTGCTGGTGAAATAAAATTTGATTGGGTTACAATTCATTTAAATTCATTTTCATATGATATTGCTGAACGGATAGCATGTCACACTCACTATATGTTATCTATGTTGGGTCATTTCTTAATTCCAAATAAAAGCACAAGCATGGTGCATGGAAAGTTCATGTCATTGCTTGAAAATTTGGAACATATTGGATTGTATAGTTAGGGCTCAACGTGTCTCTCTGCACTTTAGCTTGGAGTTCTTGAAGATGAATAAGTCAAATGGTGAGAATTTTAGAATAATTAGGACTTAGATTATTGTGAAAACATTAGTTTGATTTGAAATAAAAATGCTTTAAAGATGCTTTTAGAATGAAAGAGTGACTTAAAGTGTGTTAAAACTTTAATTTTTCAATTTCTGAAATTCTGGTAATCGATTACTATACATTGTAATCGATTACTATACATTGTAATTGATTACCAGAACCTTCTTGTTGCCTTTTGTTTGCTATCCACACTTTTTGGTATGTCATCGTGTATTCGTATCGGGATTTAATATTTGAAATCACAGATTTAATATTAAAAGATGGGTCATATTTTACTGTGGGCTTTATAATTTTTGCAATTGTGTTAGAATCTAATTTTGTGTGATTCTCGATAATTCTTTCACCAATGCAATTGTGTGGGCCATTATACCTCCTGATTTCCCAAAAGTACTTATTCTTCCTAAAGGTGGCCTTAACAAGCCATTGACAACTTATCCCATAACGTGTGCATTTAGCATAAAATGTTATTGGTTCTAATTCACACACTTTATAATCCATACATTCTAATATGTTGTACTTCTTAATTGCCTGTATAACAGCCTCTTTGTCGCTAAATTGTATTCCAACACACAATTCACCCTAAGCAATAGGAACACCTACAGAACACAATATGAAATAACAAAATTGAAAATAAAATATCTAAGCATAAAACAAATATCAAATTAATTAAATTTGTACAGTTAATTATGAATGAGATAAATAATCTATCTATATATTAACATTATAAAATTAATATTGAATAAATAAACAATAAGTAAAAATAAAATTAAAAAACTAAAAATATCTAAATAAAAATAAGCAAAAAGAATTTATAAAAAAATAAAATTCAAATAAATTAAAAATAATTCTAAATAAAAAAAAAGAAAAACTAAAATTTAAAAACTAAAAATACCTAAATAAAAATAAGCAAAAAGAACTTATAAAAAACTAAAATTCAACTAAATTAACAATAATTCTAAATAAAAAAATTAGCAAAAATAAAATTAAAAAACTAAAAATAACTAAATAAAAATAAGCAACCAAAATTTATAAAAAACTAAAATTCAACTATATTAACAATCATTTTAAATAAAAAAAAGCAAAAATCAAATCTAAAAATCTAAAAATAACTAAATAAAAGCAAAAAGAAGTTATAAAACAACTAAAAATCTACTAAATTAATAATAATATTGTGTTATCATATACAAATTTTATATTGAAAATAAATATTAAGATAAAGTGAATACAAATACCAGCATATTCTGGAAACTTTGATGTATGCATAGATTCAAGATCCAATGAACAATGAAAGATAGCTCCCCGAATGGATGTGAATCACAAATTGTGTTTGGTACATGCTCATTGTCTGGTTCATCATCAAAACCAATATCATCAGTATCATCATCATCGTCAATATTTTCATATTCCTCGTTGTTTTCTTCCCATTCTACCCCGCCTTTTGGATAAGTGTTCGGCTAAGACTCTTCGTCCGCATTATCAACTTCATGACCAGTAAGAGCAGCTTCTTTAAAATCAACATACAACTCGATGGCAAAAATTTGTTCTCGATGTTACTGGTATGTTTGAAAAATTTGTTGCATGTGGTCATTGTTGCTTATTGGAATTGCTTGAAAATGTGTGAACCTGCCAAAAATTGAGACTGGACACCTATAAGTTATTTTTTCCACTGTCTTAGGAGTCCCAACATCTATATATCGACAAAGTCCACTTTTTAACTCTGAAAATGACATAGTATATGGAATAAAAACATATTGGATTCTCACAAATAAATGTGACCTCGACACTTGAATCTGTAATAATATTGCCATTGAAATATACTATTATATTTACATTAGTATCCATTTTTATATTTTTTTTTCCCCTTACAAATTAGTAGTATAAAAATTACTGATCAAATGAAGGTGAAGAAGAAGACAAAAAAAAAAACTTAGACAAAGAAATAATATTATGTTGGACGAGAAAAAAATCAGTTGCTGAAAAAAAAAAAAAACTCATTTTTTCCTTATTAGTACTATGTTATTTTTAACAAAGAAACTAATAATTTGTTTTTTCAAATTATTAACACAAAATAAACTAAGCACAAGAAAGGGAATGAAACTTAGACCAAAAAAAAAAAAAGAGAGAGAGAGGAAGAATGCATGACGCGAATGCTTTCTATAATATTTTCCTACTGAATACATGAAGAGATGATGAAGAATGTAAATACAAACTTATGATAAGATGAAGTAAAATGGAATAGGTCTCTCATTTTTTTCTCTCCTCACAACTGACTACTTTTTGTGTTTTCTCACACAATGCGAATACTCTGATGAACTGAGCACAGCTTTATATAGACAGGTGTTTTAAATATTTTAATTTTTTTACAAATCTCACATCATGCAGGATTATTTTTCAAAATTTTTTGATCAAAATCTCGCATCAAGCAAGTTTTTTATTTTCAAAAATAAAAAAATTAATTTTTCATAATTTCTCGCACAGTGGAAGATTTACAACACCACACCGTACTTACAGTTTCAGCTCCATATTAGCGTGCATTTGCAGTCAACACTCTACATTCAAATAACTGACCCCGTTTTGATTGAAAATACTGTTTCAAGAATCACTCTCCGCGACTTTTTATGGAATGTATCATTACATTGTCCACTAGACTTAACCAACATGTGATTGATTTCAATCCTAGCTATCACTAAAAAGCAAAATATATTCCCATCAGGAAAAGTAATACTGGAATAGTTTAGAATCTACTTTCTCAGACTTTAACAGTACAATTAATCTGTCAACAGCATCAATCAAAAGGGTGGAGGGCCTAGCCAATGACTTGCATCATATGGATAATTGCTCTAATTTATATTCTCTCTCCCTCTCTGTCTGATCTCCTTTTTCATCTTATACAACTCTGGGAACATTGTTTATTTACTCAAGATTCAAACCTCAATTGGGAACTCCAGTTCACTGACAAGGGCTAGCGCTAGTGGATAAAGGCTGTTAAATGTTGTGTAATTAAGAGCTACTACAGCTTACATTAAGTAGAGTCAGTAACATTACTGAAGTAACAAATGAAATAAATAAATAAAGAGGGTGAAATATATTTGGTTTTGAAGTCTAGGCATATATAGAAGATCAAAGTTATTTATACACTAACAAAAGCAATTATAAAAAGAAATGCTAAAAAAATAAGTAAAAAAAAAATCAACTAATGAGTGTTAGAGAGTGACTAGAAGCAAAGTGAGAAGAAAGAACTCAAAATTAACGTGATCTCAATTTTCATTTTTCAGTATTTCAATTTTTTAAAATTTATAAAGGAAAAATTAAAAATTTTTAAAACTATAAATTCTAATTTTAAGGTTTTTTAATTTTTTCTTTACAAATTTTAAAAAATTTTAAATAAAAACTAAAATTTAAAAATCAGAAGCAATCAACCCCTAAATTTCCCAAGAGCTACAATGTTAGAGTTGCATTGTGTGGTGGTCCCAACTTAGCTGACCAATAATGTCCTCTTTGTAAGCTTTTGACCTGCTTTGACGACCGTATATGATATTCTCTGCAAAGTGCAAACTACTAATTAGAGACCCAGAGGAAAGAGTGGTCCAGTCCTTTGTGTTATTAGATTCCTCCACTCCCCAGTCCCAGCGGTTGAACTTGTCATACGAATAATAGTCGTCCAGCTCCAGCTGCTTGAATTATGCTTTTCCCATTTCCCAGAATACTTGTCTCTTGTTCTTTGTTCAAGTCATGGCAATTTGGCGGAGCTTTGCATGGACAATGGGGCCACGGTACCCCGAATTTTTTTTTTCAAAAAATTATATATATAAAGAAAAATATTTAAATATAATGAGAATATAAGAAATTTATATAATGTCATTCAATTATATTTTTCTATATATGTATAATTTTTCAAATAAATGATATGAGAATTAAATATGTATAATAAAAAAGAAGTGTGATATGTTATTCTATATAAATGAATTTTTATTAACTTAAAATCTATTAATTTGTCTTTTAATTAAATATAAAAAGATCACATCATAATTAAATATCATTTTATTTTTTTACATTAGATAAATAATTATAAGAGCATATTCAATACAAACAATGAATTTGTTAATTTTGTACTCTACTTTGATTCTTATTGATGGTTATAAAATTTTTGACAATATTAGATGTATGTTTGGGAATATAATGTAGAAAGGAAAGGTTTTTTCATCTAAATTTGAAATGGCTTTACATGTTTGGATAAAAAAAAATAATTTTCATTCTGAAATTCACTTGTAAGTGAAAATAATTTTTAATTTTTTTATTATAAGTAAAAATAAATTACTTTTACATTTTAATGTTTTTATTAAAATAATCCTAAGTAGCAAATATTATAAAATATAGAAAATCATTTGACACATTTTTTGTAATTTATCATATCAAAGTCACTATTTTCATATAATCCAAACAAAAAATACCACTTGAAAATTACTTTTGAGCTAGTACAACCAAATAAAAATTGATTTTGAAATAATCAATTATAAATGCATTCAATTATTAAAATAATTCTAATATCAGAATTAATCTAAATATATATTAATATTTGTCATGTTAGTTATTTGCTATAACGTTTATATATAAAAAAATATACAGTTAATTTTAATTTGATCTGATTCTTACAATTTAATTATCTTATGAATCTTTTTGGCCCCCCAAAATTTTAATTCAAACTCCACCGCTCTCATGGACATATATATACATTGCGTCTAATACAGATAGAGAGACATAGATGGCTGGTGCCATGAGGAGAGAGCAAGCTCAATGTTATACATGCACACGCCCCAATCACATATACCTACGAGTATATATGTAATGTCACTCAGATAGGCCTAAGTACGAAAATATATAACTTGACTAAACAAGAACAATATTTAGAATAATGTTTCTTGCACACCTTCACAGTGTATACACCATACACCACGAGGAAAAAGACAAAAACAGTGTTTTCTCTCTCTTTCACTTTCCCGTTCAGCTTTTTATTTTTTTTCTCATCTGTTTTGGTTTGCAAGTTTTCGTGAATGAGTTTATAAGTTTTCGTGAATGGTTTGTAAGTTTTTTATACTATGTTTCCAAGTTTTAAGAATAGGTTCGCAAGTTTTTTACATTATATTTACAAGTTTTTAAGACGAGTTTACAAGTTTTTTGCACTATGTTTAGTGCAAAAAACTTGTAAATATAGTGTAAAAAACTTGTAAACCCGCCCTTAAAACTTATAAACATAGTGCAAAAAACTTGCGAACCTGTTCTTAAAACTTGGAAACATAGTATAAAAAACTTGCAAACCATTCATGAAAACTTGCATACCAAAACAGATGAGAAAAAAAAAATAAAAGCTGAGCGGGAAAGTGAAAGAGAGATAAAACACTATTTTTTTCTTTTCTGGTCTGACACATACGGTGTAAATACGGTGTAGCACTTTATGGTGTGCAAATAACAGCACTCCAATATTTAATAGAGAAATATTTAGGTGTATCAAGATCAAGAGAAAATACTTATTCTGATTTATTTATTAATTAACACATCAGTTTTACAGGTCATTATTATCTCCTATTTTCCTATATTTTTAAGCAATAATTAATTTGTCAATTAATAAATGTGACAGGGCAAATGTTTATTTTGCTCTAATATACACTTAATACTGGCCATCAAAGTTATGTCTTATGTTTAGCATGCATAAATTAAACATATATATGTTGATATCCCTTCACCTACACTATGGATTCAAGTAAACCATAAATGAATATAGGCTCAAAAGAATTTGTGGCCCAAAGTGACTTTAATATGGTGAGGTCCTTAATTTATTTATCAAATAAAACTAGTTAAAACATTTGTTTAAACAAGTTTTACTAACTTTGTAGATGCAGCTATTAAATAAACTCATTTAAAAGTGGTAAAAATGAGAGAACATTTCAAGTGCAATTTAACTGTATTTTAACAATCAATTTTCGAATGAAAAATGGAACTTCGAACGCTACTGAGTTGCAAAAGTGAGAAATATAATGCAAATAATGATCAAACAATCAGGTAGAACCATCATTCAAAAAAAAAAAATCAGGTAGAATGTAGGAATTAATTAGGGGTGCGTTTGTTTAATAAAAAATTTATTTTATTTTTTGTACAAGTTTTTTTTGTAGATTATTTTCGAAAGTTACTCATTTTAGTTTGAAAAGTATTATAAAAAATTGAGGGAAAAAAAATCTTACTTGGCTATTTTAATGTTTTTTATAACTGATTTGTTAATATAAATGGAAAAATAAGATGTATAGGGTGTTAAAGCATAAACTGAAAATTTGTATCATAAATAAATATTATAAAATTATGGCTTAAACGTACGTTCAAACAAAAATTGAAGGCCAACGTAGGCTGGGGTTGGTTGAGTGGCCTCAAACCCTTAATCATAACTCATAGGTCGTCTCGAACGATTCAAATATTGAGAATAGAAAAACTCTTTGCTGAAAGACACTATCCTCTTAACAAGGGTTTTTGGCTAGCTAGGTAGGTCTTATTGGATTAGTCGAGTTTCTTGTAGTAGGGTTCGGGTACTAGTAATTCTGTTCTGAGAGGTTAAAAAGGGTAAATTTCCAGTTTAATCCTTAATAAAAATGGTACCAAATAAACTAATTTCTTAAGAAAAGAAATATATATACTTCATGGTCCCATACTATTACAATAGGTCAAATTTCGGTGACAGAAACACAAGTAATAAAAAAATCATCAAAATACTGCAAAGAAACTGACTTATTCTATATTTTAATTTTAATTATAACACGAATTTTATTTTTTTTCTAAGGATACATCATTTTGTCCAACATAAATTTTTATTAGGGAACCAACTGAAGGATTTACTTGAAAAAATAATCAAGACCTCAAAGAAGGGCTTAAATGGCCTTATAGTTAATTAAGTCACAAAACAAATATAGTCTTTCCACCAGCCTTATACTTATATATTTTATGTAAGAAACCTCGGATGATTCATGGGCAGACAATCTTTGAGCACGTAATATAAGAATAAGAGAAAATTACACAGCTCTTTTTTGTTTTTTTCTTCTTCTGAGGTTTAATGTGATACACATGTTATCTTTCTATTTTATAATTATATTAATCTCTCTTTTATCAAAGTTATAATTATAAATTTTATCTCCATGTGATAAAAATATATTTTATTCAATCAATATGATAAATACTATTAAAATAGTATAATTTTATTAATAATATATTATATATATAATGTTTTAAGGAAGGTAGGTGTAATTTTAGTGAATGTTGGATAGGTTAATAATAATTTTACAAAACTGATGACATATATCAAGTATAATCATAATAAATCTCTTAGTGCAATTTCTTCTAAGAATAAAACAAAATATTATTCTTCTAAAATAAACTTTACAAAATTACACTGTGCAAGTCACACCGTCCAATATGTATATTAACAAAGTTTTGTGCGTCCTATTACTCATGGCATCATATTAAAACTATTACTCATGGCATCATATTAAAAAAATAATTTTTGACACCGCTATTTTAGCATTAATCATTGTTTCATCATCTAATGAGTCTAAAATTATATACATATATAAAAGAGTAATTTGGATATATAATCAATGAAAAGTATTTTACCTGTCAACTAATTAATATTATTTTATCTTTTGTGTAATTGTTATAGTAATTATGTTATAATTCAAATATTTTTAATGATATAATACTATATCATTAGATGACTGTAAAAAATATTTACGTTTGACAATATATTTTTATTAAATTATTCATATAATTAAATCGATCCCCAAATGAGGTATCAATATAATATGAGAATATTAGTATGAAAAATTTTACATTAATAATCATCAAAACTAAAATCACATCAATGCTTAATTTGTTCAAATGATTTATCACTTATTTCCTTTAAGCAAAATTTTAGTTTTGGGTCAATTAAAAAATAGTTTTGAGTCTTGTATATAGGAAAAAAATAGTGTTAGATAAGTTTTAATTTAACATAATAATAGTAACTAAATAGATCAATTGAATCAAATTAATTAGTGGAGTGCAATACACTTCATATATTAATGGTTATTTGAACTGAAATTTGTTGGCAAATATTGAAAACACGCTGTCTTCAGTACGCATAATGATAGGTAATGTAAATGCATGCTTATAAAAAAAATAGGTAATGCAAATTAAATGTCATTAACACATGAAAAATTATTTCGCCTGCTGTCGCCAAGAAAACATTGAATATACTCACAAACAGCCGGCCCTTAATAAAGAAACCACAGATTAATGATTAATAATTAGAACCTTTGCATATGATTAATTATATATATATAAGGACCTAGCTTTAAATATGAAAGTAACAAAATGCTTGTCATCGATATAATACAGAACCATTTGATACAGTTAATGTCATTGTTGGAAAAATGTGGCAGGTCATATGAAATGTCCATAAGACAGGCAAGCATGGCAACAAGGTGAAAAGAAAAAGCATAACGTAATTAATTTTTATAACTTCGATGCTTATTGTCAGGAGCAGTTCTAATTTACCGTAAGTTGGGCTTCCCATGAAAAGTTTCCTCGTTTGAAGTGTAGTAATGAAATGATTAACTCATGGAAGCTGGTAAACACAAAAGAGAAAAGAAAAGAAAAAGCTGTGAAGCTGGCACCCCACATGTGAGCCCCAATAACAGGCAAACGAGGGAATATTTCCCCCAGGTAACGTTGTTATGCAAGTGACACATTATGAATCATCACGCACAAGGAACCCTCAAAAAGATCCCTAGGTTAGCAAATATTCTGCAATGATGTAAAAGGATGATAAACATATGTACCTCTGTTCATGCCTGAGGAAGCAAAGCCTGACTTTGAAAATGACAATGCCGTGCACAATTTGTGGAGTAATTTACCAATATAATATATATATTAATTGCCTATATTTACACATATATCACCTCAAGAATCGGCATAGCCTATGCGAAATTAGAATTACAAAATTATTGTGTACATCATCAAAATGTTATCATATTATATTATGATGATTTCCATGTATGTACATGGAATATGCTTGGCTCCTCATACGCCATTCACGGAGGTCATCGAAGTTTCGGTGGACTCTGAAAATGGCATACAGGGAGCCAGGCACATAGACATATATATGCATGCATGATATTGGATATATATGTACATGATTAACTACACCATGCGTCTCTAATAATCATCTTTTGGTTAACAACGGGGTTGCATGTATTTGTCTACCTAAATATGTTCGTGTTAAATGAAGATTTTCTCTCTTCATTTAGTTAGCCTGAACAAGAATATATGCAATGCATGCAAGTGGTCATACACACATAAGATGCGTACTCTGAGACTGTTTGAGTTATGAGATGATTTAAGCATACACGAGTAAGTTCAAGGACATGAAATGCGCAACCTATATGAATTAATTTGATGATAAATGATTATGATCGAACGTAGATATTCCGTTTCCTCTTCATTATGAGGAAGACGAAGCTAGCTAGAGTTATTGCAGAGAAAGAAAAGGAGAGGTGAATTGAAGAGGAGGAGTGAGAGCACTATAGCTAGTGTAAGACTGAAGGAGATCTATTGCACATGGGAATTTATTGAGGTCGGAGGAAGATCTATATATTGCATATATGGTGGAGAACAAACTAACTAGGTCATAATCAAAAGGGTCTTGAGAATTGGCACGAAACAAGAGCAAACCATTAATTTCACGTAAGGGGGGATCAAGATATATGGCTAATAATAGTGGGGTTTGGGTGTGGTTTTCAGAGGAAAAGGAGGAGGAAGATGTGGTGTGGGGTTTGTTGCTCCACCCTGAAGCCCTCACTAAATATAGACACCAAGTCAAGGGGAGGGAGAGAGAGAGAGGGGGAGTGAAAGGGTACTAACCACTCAATTTCCTAAGCTAACCTTTGTGGTGTTTGAAATATCCTTTTCTAGGTCGTAAAGCCAACAGTGCTTTCTCTTGTCTGAAGCTCAATTTGTCTGAGAGTGTTTGGAGGACATGGATATTCCTCATCACTTAACTTTCTTTAAATAAAAATAAAGCTAAAGAAAGATAAAAGGACGAAAATATTACCATAATGTGCCTTCCTTTTTCTTGTTGCACCATCATATGTTTCTGTACACTTTTTCATTTTTTATTTATTTTTTGTTTTCCTACCTCTTTATGTAATAATTTTTATTAACAATTCATTATAATAATACTTTGTTGCAGGGACAGCTTATTACAACTCATTCATTAGCTCCTTTTTGGTCAAAAAGATTAGTATAAGAGATTATACGTACTATAACAAAGTTAATTGGTTTTAATTATTGGATCAGGTTATTATAAGATAAAATTGTCTAAACATTTAATCTTTTACAAAACCCCCCAAATTGGTTCATTTTTAATTTTACGTATAATAAATTGGTTCTTCCAAAAAAAATATCACCAGAAGTCTCTATCAATTTAAATCATTGAACAAATTATTCCATTTGTAAAAAAAAGAAGAAGACAAATTAATTAGTCTCTTCGGTAGAATTTGGTTACTATCTCTAAAATAGAAATACAGAGACACTGAAGATATAAAATTGTTTGATAGTGGAGATAGGAACAAAAGACAAAAAAAAATTTTGTCCCCAAGACAAAAAATACAAAATTTTTGTACCTCCAAAAAATGGAGATAAAATATGAAGATAGAAATTTAATATTTTTTTCTTCCAATAATACCTTGAGAAATTTACATAATTAAAATTAAAATAATATAATATTATATATTTGTCCTGAGTTAAAAAGAATTACACAAATGTCCTGAAATGGATGATATAGAAATCGGGTTAAACCAATTTATGTGTTGTGCATGACATATTGAAAACTAGAACACACAAATCGAGTTGAATCGATTTGTCACTGCAAAGCAAATCAAGTTTGTGTTAGAAAGTATGGAGAATCGGTCGAAACCGATTTGGGACAGCACACAAAAGTCGTGCCAGAAGGTATGGAGAATCGGTTGAAACCGATTTTGGAGATGCTAGCAGAAGTTGTCAGATAAAATCGGTTCAAACCGATTTCTGCTTGATGTTTTTCTATTTAAACAGAATCGGTTAAACGCGATTCAAGCAACACTTTGGGCATTCAGGTTGTTCTTTCAGTTTTGAAAAATTTAGGTGTGTGTGAGGGAAAGTGTTCTCTTTTGGTAAGAGTGAAAGTAGTGAAGTAAAAATGGAAGGTGAAAGTATCTATCGATTGAATGAAGTTGATCACATTGCAGGAAGATTGACACACTAGGTTAGTAGATTGTTTTCCTTTGTTTATTATGTTAAGAATTTAATATATTAAGATTAATATATTTTAATATATTAGTTATTAGGTAGACTTAGTAATTTAATCTAGCATGTGATAAGTTATTTAGTGTAATTTTTCTATTTAGGTAAGTATTAAGTGACTACACTTTGCGTTATAGGATAGGATAGCTTAGTATATTAGTAGTTAGGTGGTTAAGATTATAAGATTTATTGGAATGTAGGGCTTGTTTGAAATTTTTAGTTTTTCAAAATGGTTTTTAAATGTATGTTTTATATTAAATTTTTAACGACAAAGAAAAAAAACTGTTTGCTGAGGAAAAGAATTTGTAAATGGAAAAAAGAAAAGTATTTTTTGGAAAATTAATTTTTAAAATAAGTTTAAAAGTAGTCAAATAGAAAACATGTTTGACAAAGTATATTCAAAAAATAGAAGCAGATATAAAATAAATGCATTGGTGTAATATATATAACTTAACATAAGTAGTTTGGTACATAGTATTAGACTGAGTAGTAGCTAATTTCTTAAATTTGAACCAACAAATATAAAATATATCCAATTTCGATTACCTAGATTATCATAGCATGATTTAGATAACCTTGCATAATCATATGCAAAAGGTAAATTGAGGGACTTTTATAATAATCATACCCATGTAATAAATAGGTAGCTAAATAGGGTTATGCTTAACTCTGCAAAATCAATTTTTCATTCTACCAAAGTATATTGATAGCAAGTGCTTTAAAGAATATACTTAAAATGCTATTGTTTAGTTGGATTAGATTATAGGATTTTATAGTATTTATTTGTATAGAATAAATATTATGAGAATTATATTTTAAATCTAATTAGGTTTATATAATATTAATATATTAAAATAAACTAATTAAATATAAATATTTAAGTCTGAGATACACTTGACTCATATAGGATGGAATATATTTATTATACTGTTTGGTTGATTAAGACAATCAAATCTGTGTAATTTATTTTTTGCAGAATAAATGTTATGTCAATTATAAATGAAATATAATTAATTATTAATTATGTTGCAATATTTCTTTATTTTTTGTAGCCTACGTGAATTATAAAAAGTATGCGTTATAATAAGATGGTAGAGCCACATCCATTGATGGAGCCATATATGAGGCAGGTAGGGTTTTGGCATATTGCACAAATGGTTCCTATTTATGATTATGACAGACCGTTGATTAGTGCACTTGTCAAGCGGTGGAGGCCTGAGTTGCACACATTTTACCTACCGTATGGAGAGTGTACCATTACGCTTCAGGATGTTGCATTTCAACTTGGGTTGCGCGTGGATGGACAGGCTGTGAGCGGTTGTATTGGTTCATGGGATCATTTTTATGGGGGCCACAATATGTGGACACTATGTTAGGAGTTGCTTGGTTCAGTCCCACCACAGGAGCAAGTCTTGGGAGTCACTATGAACCTAACTTGGTTCACAAACACATTTCGCAATTTGAGAGATGATGATGATGAGGTTACAATTATCCGATACACTCGGGCATATATTATGGTTGTACTTGGTGGATTCATATTCCTGAATAAGTTTGGGTTTAGTGTTCAATTGAAGTGGCTCCCACTCTTAGACAACTTTGTAGAGACAAGGCAATATAGCTAGGGGTCTACAGTTCTTGCCGCACTTTACCGCTCTCTATGTCATGATGTTAAATACAATGTCATTAAGATTGGAAGGTGTTTGGCTCTACTGTAATCCTGGGCATGGCACAGGATGCCCGAGTTATATACCGGATATTAGCGTCCGATCTACTTTCCACTAACATTGAGGTACATTTATTTGATTATATTTTTTTTTGGTTTTTTTTTTCATGTACACCATTGTTAAATAATTTTCATTCCAGGTGGAGGGGTTTTACTTGCATTATTAACACAAATATGAGGCGGCTATTGAGGTATAGGGATCGGATTGATGCGATTGGCATTACTAGGGTAAGTTGCATTACACCGTGCTCTTGCAGTATTCGTTTAATGGGTCTTATATTTAAAATTGTAATATATTTTTAGCCATTATTTGCAGTTTTGATGGTCCCCATACAACCATGATGATGTTAGGGCCGTGACACCTCCATTTATTAATGAGGAGGCTGCAGTCTGGTCTTCAGTTACAGCTCTCATACATTTTGTTGTGATTGAGTAGCACCAGGCTGATCGAGTTGTTCGTCAGTTTGGTGGAGCACAGCACATACCCAGTGCCTCGCTAAACATTGATCAGATGCATGCAAAGGATGGGCGATGGGATCTAGACGCTTGGTGGCCTCAATATCATCATCCATGGCATGGTGCTTGGGATGCACGTCGGGACGAACAGGTTCATTACCCACTAGCCCATGATGATAGACTATCAGTTGAGTACTTCGAGTGGTACATGTTTGTGGCGACTAGGTTTTTGTCAGCTCGCGAAGCCCCTGAAGACCCTGCACTTAGGGAGCTGCCAAAAGGCGTAGCAGCCCAGGGCCTGCCATTACCAGATTTCTCGCATCCACTAGATGTCCCGGATCAGCATAGTAGAGCTTATCGAGTGCATGTCGGTATGTGGAGTACACAGCGACAGTATGGTGCAAACCCAGATGATCTTGATGAGTGAGATATGGATGATTATTATGATCATGGGGTAGTAGGCGCACAGCCGGCGCCTGAGCCTAGTCACCAGAGATAGCCAGGCTCTAGCCAACAAACTCAGTCAGTACACACCCACCAAACTCAGACAAGGCCTAGCAGCCAAACTCAGATAGGGCCCACCAACCATACTCAGGTAGGCTCTGGCCACCAGACACAAACACGCCGCAGTCGCTAGATTCAGACAGGCCACAACCACCACAGTTAGCCAAAGGCCAGCTGCCAGAGTCAGCCAGGTCCCAGCCACCAACCTCAGGGTTTTCGGGTATGCTAGCCTTCACCTATGTACCTAGCGAGCAGCTAGTAGTTTTTGCCAGGTATAGGTCACCAGTTCGTGGGAGGGCCTAGGCAACAGTTCATGGGAGGTCTTGAACAATAGTTCATGGGAGGCCTCACACTATAGTGGATGGGTGGGCTCAACCAGTAGTGGATAAGAGGGCCCACCCAACAGTGGTTGGGAGGGCCCAGTCACCAATGGATAGGAGGGCCCATTCTCGACGCCACTCAGTAGTTCCTCGAAGGGCCCAGTCACCAGTTCATGGGGCCCCTCATTTTGACCACATACAGCAATTCATGGTTGGCCCCTCGTACAGCAATTTGTTATGGGTTTGTCCCAAAGTGACATAGTGCGGCAGCTATTATTCAGCCCCATCAGCGTGACATATTCTCAGGTGATGGCCCACCTTGATTTGGATGAGGTATATCGCCCTTCAATGGAGCATGATCAGGAGCATAAGCAGGATTTGGATCATGATCAGGATCAACATCAGCATCAAGAGCAGGAGCAGAAGCCGGATCAGGATCAAGATAAGGAGCAAGAGCAGGAGCAGGATTAGGATCAAGGACATCGCAGACCTGCAAGACAGATTATACATAGACGTTGTCACACAGGGAGTCATTTTGTAGCCTCTAGATGCACTGGACAAGGGGATCAATAATTATGATTAGCTTGTTGTTATGTTCTTAGGACGATTATGGACTTTATTTTATGTACTTCAGTTGCGTAGTGATTATGACTTTGTAATTCTTATCTTATTTATGGTTGACTGGTAATTATGATTATGCGCTTATTTATGGATCATTGGTAATTATGATTATACGCTTTAATTATTTATTTCAATTTACTTTGATTATGGAGGTGGTAATTATAGTATGTTAATGAATGTTTAAATACTGGCTACCATTGCACAAAATACAATTTGATTATAATTAGGTGGTAATTATTTAATGAATGTTTAATACCCACAAACCGATTATAATGACTATTATTGTAGCTTGTCAGGCGCAGCCAGAATGGCACAAAAATCAGTTTAACGGGTTTAAACCGATTTTTGAGCCATTCTGACTGCGCCTGACAAGCTATAGTAATCAGCTTGAACCGATTTGTGTGAAATCGATTTAAGCAGACTTGTTATGCATGCCAGCATTAGCTTCAACAAAAATCGTGTTAAACCGATTTCTATATAACTAAAAATCGGACATTTGTATAATATTTTTCATAACAGGGTGTATATATATAATATCCCCTTTTTAATTTTATTTATGTGAAAGACTCTAATGCCTTTATACATATTTGTTATTTATGTCTCCTTTTTCACCATCTTCATTGTCCTTATATTTCTATCCATGTCCCCCTACCAAACGCTACCTTTGTAATCATGAAGAGCTTAAATTGATCCCTATATGAAGAGATTAATTTGTCCAATATTTTTCATTGACAAAAACCTCTTTAAGTATTTCTTTTAAAAGGGACCAATTTATCTAATCGTTTAAAAAAGATCAATTTATTCCATGTAAAATTGAAGACGACAAATTTGGATTAATTTTCTCTATTCAAAAGGTGTAAACTTGAAACCCTTGTTATATAGGGAGGAAAAGTGTTGGACCACTCAACCCAAATGCATTGATTAGGAATCCATTTGGTTTAGATTTTGATAGAATTGCTTTTAAAATAATTAATGTTGAGGGAATTGATTTTGAAAAAATTGATTTATACTTGAAAAAGTGAGTTAAGAAGAATTGATATGAGAAAAAAAAGTAAAAGCTAAAAATTTTAACTTTTATAAGAATCGATTCTTTTCAAAGTGAAATGCTTCTCCCAAAAACAAAATTTTAATCCAAACCACCATTTCATTTTCTTTTCAACCCTTTCTTTTCCAACTCAACTGGAAAATTTTTGAGTATCCAAACATGCTACAGATTTTTATTTGTGGTTTTCTTTGAAAAGTGATTCAACTGCTATGCATTATGAAATTATTGTATAAAGAATATTACTCATAAGAATAAATACTAAATAAAATTAATTTTGATATATTGGCAATGTAACGAAATATTATATTATCATTCATATATATATATATATATATATATATATATATATATATATATATATATATATATATATATATATGTATGTATATCTACATATAATTTTCTCTTTTCTCATCATATCTTGTAATTTTACATCAGTACAAACTTCTATTCCTATTTCTACTATAGTATTATGAATTTGTCTAAAAGTTAGTTGCTCATAAGGGATTTGAGTTCCAAAGTGAGATTGTAAATTTTGTATGACTTTTAAAGCGAATAATCTAGATAAGGTTACTACAAGTCTCTCTTTCCAAAAGGGTGCATTAGCATCTTCTCTTATCATTACTTTTGAGATAAATGTGCCTTTATACCATCTATAATCAGACATAGTTGGACACTTTAAATTAATTAATTGAATTCCTATTCTTTCTCTAAATATGCTTGGATCTCCTACAAAGCTCTTAATTATTGAAAAGATTAAAGTTGTTGTTGCTTCTAATACTATGTTCTCACCTTCTTGTTTTACACTATTAAGAATTGTATTTTTATCATCTTGGGTTAGGAATTTATCCCACCTTCCTTTTAATTGTCCCATAAATCTTTGGGTTATAGTTTTTGCTGTATCTGCTTTTGGCATATTTCTTGACTTATAGGCTATAGCTACCATTGCCATTTGAAAAGTTAGATCTAAAATAGCTTGTTCACTCTTTTCATCTATATTCCATTATTCTAAGCTTGTACCATTAAAAGAGTTTTGTACCATTTGATTTCTTTCTTCAAAACTTAAATCTAGTGGTATGGGTCTTGTATAATAATTTCTTAATCTTGGATAGTTATTTCTTTTATTATTTAATTTGTTTATTTCTAATTCTAAGATATTTACCGTTTTTTTTTCCATATATTCAGATTTTTAATTTTTTCTTTAAGATCTTCTATATCTGTTTCAGTTGTTATTTTAGGCTTGAAGTTATCAGAACTACTATTTATTTTATATATTGGTGTTTCTATTAGTTTTGGATTTATATGGCTTGTACTCGTATTTTATGTTTTATTTTCAATTCTTCCTAGTTGTTTACTCATGATATCTAACATTATGTTTGAATAATTTATTTGTTGATGTATCTTAATATCTTGTTTATCTATATTACCTTCTAAACTAATATTCTTATATCGTGCTATTTCTATTTTAGTATTATCTGAGATTTTTATTATTGTATTTTCTTTTGAAGGGTATTATTATCTTTCTTGGTGTTATTTTCCAAGTGGATGTAATATTTACTAAGGGACATATTTCTTTTACTTTCTCATTTTCATAAATATTTTTTAACCAATCAAAGAACAATAGAATCAAGCTCATTAAAGAATCTTTACGAGTCTTAGCTGCATAAATGTTTATTCTATCATATTTACCTACTTCTTCGTAACGTTCAAATCTGCTTTGGTATCAGAGCCTAAGTTGCGGGAAAGGCTTAGGATTTGATGTGGAATACAAATTTTTTCTGATATTGTTGAATATAAGTTTTTTTTATTTTGTTCTTTATTACTGTTGAATTATATTTTGTTTAAGTTCTATTTCTTATCTTTCTGAGTTAGTTCTGATTGTCAATCAAACTCAGAGTCTACTGTAGTAGTGAGAGCCATTTATACGTTGGTCAGCTCATATAGTGGTCTCGGTAGTATGTCCTAAGTGAGGTAGTGAAGCCGTTGGTCAGCTAGGGTGGTCCTGTAACGTAAAACTCTAATTAGATTACTGGAAGGTCTTCTTAGAACTTTAAGAAATTTGAACTTAGGAAGAAATATATAATGAGATAGTAGTAAGAGTAAATAATCAAGAAATGTCATCGTCCAATAATAATAATAGTTCCTCATCAGAATTACAAATAGCAAAAACAAAAGAAAGGTTATATAATTGGTCTATACCAATAATTAGAAAAAATGAAGTATATAAAAGTCAACATTTTTGGCAACAAAGAGATGAAGAAATACATATGTTAGAATATAGTTACCCAAGAACAAGTAATAATAATATTATAAATATATTAGAAGCTGAAAAGATAAGAGAGCATAAAGAACGAGGATTTAACTTTATACATCTAGGATTAATACAAGTTATATCAAAACCAAACTTTAAGATAGGAGTGCATATTCCCATATTAATAATGTTAAGAGATATAAGGTTTAAAAAATTTGAAGATTCATTAATAGCTACTTTAGAAAGTAATTGCCATGATGACCCAGTTTTCTTTAATTATTATCCTAATTTTGCGATGAGCATAAATAATGAATATACCTCAGAAGCCATAAAGTTATATGTTAAAACCCCCAATGATATAATAGATGAAAAATATGATCCAAATCAAATAATATATAAAATATATTATAAAGTAACTAAGATAGATTATAATTTTAGAGCTTTAAGACAATCCCTAAGAGATGAAACCATATTAGTATGTACGAGCAAATTTAAGGAAAACTACCGTACAAGTGCCTAAGAAACTAAAACATTCAAAAGTATTAAAACATGTCTAGAAGAATGGTTATTAGAAGATATAATAGAACCAATAAAATTTGAAAATGCACAAGTAAGAGAAATAATTCAAGAAGGAAATAACATAAGGTTAAGAATGAATAGGTCAGCATCTGTAAAAATAAGATAACCTCATATATATAAGCATGAATCATCTAGACATTCAGTAGATGGGTTGACAATTAATATAGACATACGAAGAATTGATAATAGTCGACCTAGAATACAACTCCAGTACATGAAGATAGTACCCAGTATTCCCCAACAACATCACAAGTATTAAATGTATTAACTAGAGAAGAATCCTTTAAAATTGATAAAGAATGGATAATAATAGATTTTGAAACTGAACATAATAAAAAAGTAAAAGATTGGTTTTTTGGAACCTTTAATAAGAAAGAGACAAGAGAAATAAGATCAATATTTTATCAATATATAGAAGATAATGAGATTAATTTATACTTCTTTGATTGGTTAAAATTTTTTTTATGAAAATGAGAAAGTTAAAGAAATATGTCCTTAGTAAAAATTAAATCCACTTGGAAAACAACATTAGGAAAGATAATAAAATCAGAATACCCTCCAAAAGAAAATACAATAATAAAAGTCTCAGATAATACCGAAGTAGAAATAGAACGATATAAGAATACTAGTTTAGAAGGTAATATAGATAAACAAGATATTAAGAAGATACATCAACAAATAAATTATTCAAACATAATGTTAGATATCATGAGTAAACAACAAGGTAGAATTGAAAATAAAACAGAAATTACAAGTACAAGCCATATAAATCCAAAACTAATAGAAACGCCAATATATAAAATAAATAGTAGTTCTGACAACTTCAAGCCTAAAATAACAATTGAAACAGGTATAGAAGATCTTAAAGAAAAAAATTAAAAATCCAAATATGGTGAAAAAAGCCATAAATACCTTAGAATTTGACATAAATAAATTAAATAATAGAGGAAATAACTAGTCAAGATTAAGAAATTATTATACAAGACCTACACCAATAGATTTAAGTTTTGAAGAAAGAAATCAAATGTTACAAAACTCTTTTCATGGTACAAGCCTAGAAGAATGGAATATAGATGGGATGAGTGAACAAGCTATATTAGATCTCACTTGTCAAATGGCAATGGCAGCTACAACCTATAAGTTAAGAAATATGCTAGAAGCAGATACAGAAAAAACTATAACCCAAGGATTTACAGGACAATTAGAAGGATGGTGGGATAACTTCCTAACTCAAGATGATAAAAATACAATTCTTAATAGTGTAAAACAAGAAAGTAAGAACATAGTATTAGATGCAACAACAACTTTAATTTTTCCAATAATTAAGAGCTTTATAGGAGATCCAAGCATATTTAGAGAAAAAATAAGAATTCAATTAATTAATTTAAAGTGTTCACCTATGTCTGATTATAAACGGTATAAAGACGTATTTATGTCAAAAGTAATAATAAGAGAAGATGCTAATGCATCCTTTTGGAAAGAGAAATTTGAATGAAGAATATTTGAAATATTGTAGAAAAGAAATACAAGAGTATTTAGAGAAAGGATTAATAAGACCCTCTGTGATACCCTAGATATACTGTTACCTAGAAAAGTGTAGAGTAGCACACATGTCCTTAGATAAATCCGGGTCCTGAATTTTACTAAGTCTGAGACCTTACACGTCATTGGAAGGCTATATGATAGAGTCATATTTTTGGAATCAAAAGTCCCAATAATGGTTCCTAAAAGGAAAATAAGTTGAGGGATGATTTTTAATGAATTTTATGAAAGCTTTAAATAGTTCGCTTTTTAGCCCCCAAGTTTTAAAAATCGTAAGAATTTCCAGATTTGAACTAAAACTAAAAATTTAAATTTTGATTCCTTGGGATTTTGATTTTTTAGATATTTTATTTGATTCCAAATGGGGGGTAATTCTTTATTTACATTTACGTTTAAAAGTTAATAGGAAATAAAATAAATAATTTAAATCTAATAAAGAAATGTAAATAAGTGAGTTCTGGGAAGTGAAAGACCATTCTAGAAGGTGAGAGACCATCCTGTAGAGGGATAAACCATTCTAGTGAGCGCTGCACAGCTCTTAGCGCTGCAGCAGTCAGCAAAGCATTAAGTCGGTGCAAGAAGAGAATTGTATGCTCTCTGGAGAGAGCTGCAGCGCTGGACAGATCACTTAAAAACCCCATTTCGGGGTCCAGAAGCTTCACTCAGCCAAAACACACCCCACCCCCTAGCAAACACGAAACTCTCATCTCTAACCTCTCTTTCTTCCACTTTTCATCAATCAAACATCAATCTTTCACTTCCAAGGCTTAAAGGTAAGAGATACTACTAGTTTTGCTTCTTGTTTCCTCTGTTCTTCTCTTGTTCTTGGGGTTAGAACTGGGGTTCCGCATTGTTTTGAGGTTATAGTGTTCTCCCACCATTGATGGGGTTATAATAGAGTTATTCTGAGATTGATCTTGGATTTCTTGCTCTACTGGCGTATAGTGGTACTGTTCCTGCCTCCCAAGATCTTGTTGGTGTCACTCCTATTCATTCTACCACTCCAGGTGAGTGGGTTCACATATGTGGCTTTTATGTTGAGCATTAGATGTATTTTCATGATAATACGTCTTTATGCATGGTTTTAGTAAATACTATAAAGAGATTTGATATTTCTGTTGGATTATATGATTTGAAATTGTTGTTGTGATGAAAGCATGAACAGGATTTTGAGTAAACCATGGGGCACTATTGTTGAAAAGACATTAGAAATATTTGATTTGTGAATCATAAATATGGAAAGCTATTATGTTGATCTTATGATTATTGGTACATTGGATTCTGTTATAAGAGAAAACTTTGAACCCTAGGGTAGATGCCCTTGTGGAATATAGAAAGAGGAGCTGATTTCCTGTTGATACTAAACAGTAGGCATAGAGAAACAAATAGCGAGTTAACGGCTGAATGATTGTTAACCTTGGTACCAAGTTGTCCTAAGGGACAATCTCATAGAGCGGAGAATGGAACATATTTAGGTGTCCGTATTAGATCCCTAATGGATCATAGAGTAGATATTTATGTTTCTCTAGTTAGGTACTGTTGCTGTTTATAAAGACCAAGAATGATTTGATTTTATATATATATATATATATATATATATATATATATATATATTCACGTGAAATTTTTGAAAGCTTTATACTATTCTTGTCACTATGATATATTGCATGATTTTTTGGTGTCCCATGAAGGGGGTCGCAGGTGGGAATTCACTCACTGAGTTTTGTATAAAAACTCACCCTTCTCTTTTCCTCCTATTTACAGATACAGCAGCTGCTATGGATACTTCCCAGCCTCCTACTTCCCAGCAGCAATAGAGGGTCAGTTGGTGAGCTTCACTTGAGTGAAGCATTTTTTATTCTGTAGAGTGCTCCAGTGTGGTTACAGACAGGACTCCTGATTTATATAAAGCTCATTTTGCATTTTGCATATTTAATCGTACTGTGGTTTGAATTTAATGAAACTGGTTGTTTCTGGACAAACTGGACAAGAGTAGTTGATATGTATATTTGTATTTTGTGTATGGATTATGCTATGATTTCATACTTTTGATATTAATGATGAGATTTTAGTTATTAATATGTTGATTTCAGAAACATGTGATTTGTATGTAGAAATGAGATTTTGTCTTAAATGGATTTTCTTGTCTTAAATATGCATATATAGAGAAATATACAGGTCATGAGTCTTACATAGGGATGAGATTCCTCACGTGCCGGTCACGTGCCCAAATCGGGTCGTGACACCCTCCAAGTCGCCTTGAAGTTGTTCAGGATTTTATGTAATAAAAGCATCCGAATTAGAAAAAGGAGCCCCCAGATTAGTAATCAATTAAAAGCCATTAAATAAAGTTTTAAAATGGATTAGGTATCATTTACCTAATAAAAATGATCTAATTAAAAGATTAAATCATACTAATATATTCTCAAAATTTGATATGAAATTAGGATATTATTAAATATCTGTAAAAGAAGAAGATAGATATAAAACTGCCTTTGTAGTACCTTTTCGATATTATTAATGGAACATAATGCCTCAAGGACTTAAAAACGCTCCAAGCAAATTTCAAGAAATAATGAATAATATTTTCTATCCATATATGGAATTTTCCATTGTATATCTAGATGATGTGTTGATATTCTCTAAAGGAATTAACCAACATATACAACATTTAGAGAAGTTTATTTAAATTATAAAAGATAATATATTAGCTGTATCAGCTAAAAAAAAAAAAGAACAAATAAAAGTAAGATTTTTAGGATATGAGATTTATCAAGGAACAATCACATCAATTGCAAGATCAATAGAATTTATAGAAGAATTCCCAAATAAGATATAAGATAAAAAGCAATTACAAAGATTTTTATGATGTCACAATTATATTGCAGACTTTATTCCTAATATAAGAACAATTTGTACCCCTTTGTACAAGCGTCTTAGGAAGAATTCTCCATAATGGAATGAAGAGATGAGTCAAACAGTTGTAAAAGTTAAAGGCATTGTTAAAAGTCTTCCATGTTTAGGAATATCAGATCTTTCTGCATCATTAATAGTGGAAATAGATGCCTTTGAACTTGGTTATGGTGGTGTCCTTAAACAAGTCCTTCCAGGATCAATAAAAGAACAAATTGTCAAATATCATTAAGGTATTTGGCATCTAGCTTAGCAAAAATATTCAACAATTAAAAAGAAATTTTATCTATAATGCTATGTACCACAAAATTTCAAGATGATTTATTCAATAAAAGATTTTTGGTAAAAACAGATTGTAAGGCAGCTCTCAATGTAATACAAAAAGATGTAAAAATATCTTGTTTCGAAGTATATTTTTGCAAGATGGCAAGCACATTTATCATATTTTGATTTTGAAATAAACCACATAAAAGGAGATAAGAATGCTCAGCTAAACTACCTTACAAGAGAATTTTTGCAGCTGTTAGCCCAAAATGAGCAAGAAACCAAATACGAGAGATAATTGTGGTCCTCCATTGGATCATAGTAAGAAAGATATACAAGCCACTTCATCAAAACCTCTGACTATGTCACAGGCAGTTAAAAGCTCTACAAACATCAATAAAAACTCTGTTGATATACAATCTCAAAATAAGTTTTTAGCCCCTCAACATTTAGGTGATCGAAAATTATAAAGAAAAGAGAGATGCATTTTCGGGCTCACTTGTGTTGCAGGACAGATATCTGAGATGAGTTATAACAGAACACAGAGAGAGAGAGGACTGTGGCATGAAAGAACAGTGGGAGAGGGAGACAGAGAGAGGGGACCAGCCAACAGTGTGAATGTTGAAAAAATGAGATGGAGGCAGAAGGATGAGAGCAGATAACAAGCTTGCAGCATCGCGACCTTTGCTTTGGCTTGCAGCGATGCGGAATGCAAAGAAATCTGCACCTTGAAGCAATGCGGATAAAAATCACAATCAGTGGCGCACCTCCTTTATTTTTTATTCTTTTTTTTTACTATTGGAGTACCCGTACCCCACTTTTTATAAAATTACCGTATCCCGTACTCGTATCCATACCAAATACGAGTATCGTACTCATATCTGGGCAACACAGCTTATTACTTTTTTGGTTTGATATTACCCAATAAAAAAGAAGAAATAATTTTTTTTGTTTGGTTTTAGAGTTCATTTTTTATGCAGAAACCATGTAAATTAAAGGAATTTTATAATATCATTTTTTGATTTTATGAGAAAATAAAATCTATATTATTCTTAGTACAAATAAAAGTCAATATAAATGAATGGAAATTCGTATAAACATACGATGGATTAACTCACATAATTCTTTGTCTTCCATCTTTTCCTTTCCGTTCCTTTCAATAGAACTAAAGAAATTTCATCCCCCCAAATCATTTCCTTTCCATTAGTATTGTGTAATTAAACAAAACTTCATCCCCTAATAGCCCTTTCCTTCCACTCTTACAACGCTTACCAAACAAAAGCAGTGTCTCTCATGGTTAGATGCTTGTCCGTGATTGTTTAAATCAGTAGTCAACACCATTTAAATCAGATCAGTTCAAGTTCAATGTACTTTAGATATTATCAAATAACAACATGCTAGTAATGCATATATAAATACTTTACAGCGTTTGTATATGTTGGTCATGTACTCATGTATATAAAAATTTGATTAGTCTTGGATTTAACTCAAGCAAACTGTAAACACGCGTGTTTTAGAACTCTCCTCATAGCATAACCCTTCTGCATACTTTTGCTTCCCTTTTGAGGAGAAAGGTAACACTGGTCGGGTTACATATATTCGGCCGTTTATCCTGTTAATCATATCTTTCTAACTATCTTTTCTTTGTTTTTCTTCTTTAGAGGTTATTAACACTTGCATGTGTAAGAAAGAGACAGAGAAGAAGACAGTATTTCATTTCTTTGTAAAAACTGAATTGAGAATATTACAATGAGTGTTTATATATGTGTGTAACTAACTGGGACTAGGACTAAACTGAGTTATTTTATTATAACTAACTAACTAACTAAATTGTGTTACTCCCCACCCTCAAGTTAGAGCAAAAATATAGTATGCTCAACTTGCTCATTATATTGCAAAACTGAGTTGTGTTGATTGGCTTGGTAAGTAAGTCTGCTAGTTGGTGTTGTGTTGGAACATGTATGAGTTTGAGTAATCCTGAGATGACTTTCTCTCTAACAAAATGACAATCAATTTCCACATATTTTGATCTCTCATGAAATGTTGGGTTTGAAGATAAATGTATGGCAGCCATGTTGTCACAAAGGACTATTACAGGTGGAACTGTGATGGAAAAAAATTTAAGTAATTCCACAATCCAGGTCAGTTCACTGGATGCATTACCTAAGGCTCTATATTAAGCTTCTGCTGAGCTTCTAGAGATAGTGGGTTGGTTCTTGCTTTTCCAAGATATAAGTGCTTCCCCCAAAAAAATACAATATCCAGTTGTGCTTCTACGAATGTCCAAGCAGTTACCCAATCAACATCCACATATGCAGTCAGGGAAAAATTAGATTTGGATGGAAATAAAATGCCTTGACCAGGGGCATTTTTCAGATATCTCAGTAAGTGATGAATAGCATCAAGATGAGGAATTCTGGGTTTGGACATATATTGTGCTAATTTAGTGACCGAGAAAGTAATGGTATAGAAATAGTAAGGCACATTAGTCTGCCAATAAGTCTTCTATATAAAGTAGGGTCATCTACGAATTCTCCATCTGTGGCATTGAGTTTCAGATTAGTATCCTTAGGCAAATTTATAGGTCTTGAATTGAGGAATCCTATATCCTCTAACAGAGATAAAGTGTATTTCTTTTGTGAAAGGAATATGCCAGTGGTGGATCGGGCTAACTCTAGTCCAAGAAAATATTTCAAATCTCCAAGTATCTTGAGTTTGAAAAGAGATTGCAGCTTCTGCCGGACTTGAGAAACTGCATTAGGATTTGGACTTGCAATGATGATATCATCAACATAAACTAATAGAAAAACTGCAGAATTTTCGGAACCTATAGAAAAAAGTGAATAATCACTTTTGGATTGTGTGAACCCATGACTGAGAAGGGTGGTTGAAAATTTATGAAACCACTGCCTAGATGCTTGTCTTAGTCCATAGAGTGACTTGGTTAGCTTGCATACAAGTCCCTCCCCCGTTCTAGGATGTCCTAAAGATAGATCCACATATACTTCTTCAAATAATTCTCCATTGAGGAATGCATTGTTGATGTCAAGTTGTAATAAGCTCCAGTTTTGTACAGTAGCTATAGACAGTAAAATTCTGACTGTTGTGAGTTTTGCACTAGGAGAAAAAGTGTCATGAAAGTCTACCCTAGCTTGTTGTGTGTAGCCCTTTGCCACCAACCTAGCTTTGTATCTTTCTAAGGTTCCATCAGCTAAATACTTGGCTTTGTATACCCACTTACATCCAATGGTATGTTTGTCAGGTGGTAAAGTGACTAGTTCCCATGTTTTGTTTTCTTCTAAGGCTTTAAGCTCTTCATTCATAGTTGTTCTCCATTCTGAATGAGCTACTATATGACAAAACAGACAAGTATAAAAACACTTGCATATCAAGAAGATGAAAGAATATCTTCTGATACCATATTAACACTTGCATGTGTAAGAAAGAGACAAAGAAGAAGACAGTATTTCATTTCTTTGTAAAAACTGAATTGAGGATATTACAATGAGTGTTTATATATGTGTGTAACTAACTGGGACTAGGACTAAACTGAGTTATTTTATTATAACTAACTAACTAACTAAATTGTGTTAGAGGTATTTTCCTTTCTGCCTCAAAAACCCTTTTAAAATCGCTTTTTCATGCGAATGAGTACTGTATGATAGGTTTTTGTCACCTGCCATACACGTGAGAATGTTTACATGTAAGCAACATCTGTTTCATTTGTTTGTTGTCTGTATGTTACAACTAGCTCGCAAGGTGTACTTCGCATGTGGTAATGTAGTTTGTCTTGTCTATCTCCATCCTAGGCTAGCAAACATTAGGTATGGTTACAATAATCTGGTACAAACAATTTACAGTTAAAATAGGATAACAATGTTGAGTACATTTTGACAGACAATTATGTAATTATCACTTTACATGAGGCGAATTCTATTATATCATAATATAATTCTCTATATAATAAATATATATATATATATATATATATATATATATATAATAATGGGTATATCATTCAATGGAAAAGCTCACACTAATATGTCAATTTGGGATCTAATTTAGGATTTTCTTTGGGAGGTATCGGGAAGGAATTGGAATGTAATAATATCGATTCATATAGTTACAGAAGAAAGGACTTTCTGTTGATTCAAACGCTATGCCTACGAGATATGGATAGAGAAAGAGGAGTGTATAATTTTTACCATCTGAATAACAGGCTAATTAGTTTAATTTTCTATTAAGCCTGGACCTTGTCCTGCATTGGGTTACTTGCGAATTGGGAGAATGGAACATAAAGTTCTAGCATGCATGCAACAACAAAACACAGAAGAGTAGAAGGATCTAAACATGGTGCAGATAATTGGTTTTTTAAGCACACTTTCTTGTTGATTTTCTTCTAATTTTTCATTCTCCACAATTCAAAGACATGTTCCAGGGGAGCAGGAATTATATTTGTGAATATATATTCAACCTGATCATTCCTCACCAATAATCCTTACAAGAACAATGTCCATTTTCAAAATGGTGGAACCTGTTGCGATCTCTAACCACAATTTTTCTGCCGGTAATTTTTGCTATGAGCTTAATCATTGCATGGCAATCATCACAAATCCTTAAATTTTTCACAACTCTCAATGTTGTGCGTGGTTCAGTTGAGATTAATCCGTAGCTTATTGCAAGTCTCTCACTATGTATTGCCAAAGCCAATTCCTTTTGCTTGTCATCAATATCATGTAAAGAAACCTCTGTTGCAGGTGAATAACCCTCCAACTGTATCAAATAGTTTAACTCCTCTAACTTTCTGTAGATTCTTTTCCTCTCGAGGTGTCTAAGGTCTCCTGAAAGGAATTCATGAATTACATTATTGACTTCAATAGAACTACAACCTGGTTCCTTCAGGATTCCTTCCTTCTCCATCTTTTCTCTAACTCCTGCAGCTGAGTTCCATCTTCCCAATGAAGCATAGAAATTCGACAGCATGATGTAGGATCCAGAATCCATCCTAGAACATTCACTCAATAGTTTTGCAACCTTTTCTCCTACCTTAGTGTTTCTATGAATTTTACAAGCACTTAATAAAGCACATAGCATTTTAGTATCAGCATGTACGCCCATCTTCCCAATTAAGTTGTAGGCCTCTTCATGCCTACCTACCCTACCAAGAATGTCAACCATGCAGCCATGGTGCTCTACATGTGGTTCAATCCCATGAACAATTTCCATTGACTGAAATATCTCATAACCCAGTTCCACCAACCCACCATGGCTGCAAGCATTCAAGACCCCAACAAAAGTTATACTATTTGGCTTAAGCCCCTGCTTAAGCATTTCCTTAAACAACTCAATGGCTTCAATGCTCTTCCCATGCAAAGCCAATCCCCCAATCATGGAATTATAACTGGAAACATCTTTCACTTTCATCTCATTAAACAGTACCTGCGCCTCATCAATATCGCCACACTTCGAATACATGTTGATCAGCGCTCCGGCAACGAACTGGTTAACCTTGACATTGCACTTGCCCATGTACATGTGAATCCATCGGCCAAGCTCCAACGCTCCCAACTGTGAGCACGCAGACAAGACACAAACAAAGGTAAATTCATTAGGCTCCATGCGCTTCACTTGCATTTCTCTAAACATCTCTAGACCCCTATTCAATTCCCCATTCCTCACCAACCCATCTATCACAGCTGTCCAACAAACCGTGTCCCGAGTCTCAAGTTCATTGAACATCCCAATTGCCTCGTCAACCATCCCATGATCAAAAAACGAACCCATCATAACGGTACATGCAACCACATCTCGTTCAGCCATTGTGTCAAACACCTTCCAAGCATCTTCCAACTCCCCACATTTCCCATACAACTCAACAAGCTTCAACGCTATTGACCTATCTAAACCCAACCCAGATTTCAAAACCTGGCCATGAACTTCTCTGCCATATCCCAGAGCACGTTGAAGCACACATGCTTTCAACACCGAAGTGACAGCAAAGTTATCAGGGAAAACGTGCTTGTGGGCCATTTGGGCATACAAGTAAAGGGCATCAGAGTAAGAGCCAAAGGACACAAACCCATCAATGAGGGAAGTGTAAAGGTACACATTTGGGTTCTGAGTGCCGTTAAAAAGGTTGGTGGCATAGTCAATGCAGTTCAGCTTGCAGTAGATACGAATAAGTTCGAAGGAGACAAAAGGGTCTTGTTCTGTTCCTTTCTTTATAGCTCTGGCGTGTATAGATTGGACATGTTTCAGGTTTTTGCGGTTCTGCTGCAGGAGATAGATTATGTCTCTGCGAAGGTTTGTGTCATTGTTGGTTTTGGACTTGGGGTATGAAATTGAAGTTGAATTTGACAGGTGATGCAGGTTTGCTGTTGCTGAGGGAAGAATAGAAATACTCATCTCCTTTCCTCTGTTTGGCTTTGGCTAGTCAAAGTGTAAGGCATAATTTAACACTAGCATTTTTTTCAACCACTTGCATGTTGCAACAAGGTGTGACAATGAGTGAAATTACTTCCCAAGTTATTTCTAACCCAATTTGTTGATAGTTGAGTGTGTATTTTTTTTTTTTTTTGGTTACAGAAGAAAGTAAACAACAAAAACACCAAAGGGTGCAAGCAGTGCAAAACCCACACTAACTACGTAAATACCCACTCCATAAATCATCCTCACACAGTTGAGTTTGTATTTGATTCTGAGCATGTAAAATTGATTTTTGATAAAATTGATTTCAATAATACTTAATGGCTTGAAAAGTTTATATGTGAATTGTGAGGATGGAGCTATTTTTATCAATTTATCCAAACTTTTACCACTTTTACTTTTCTACCTTCTAACCGTCTTTATCAGCCCTTTCTTGTTTATGATTGGTTACTCAATTTTTGCACTCCCTTTCGTCAATTTTCTATCGAGCCACCAAGGAATGCTCAATTGATTTTAGTTAAAAGAGATCTTGAAGTTGTGTGATAGTTTTATTTGGAAAAAATCCTTTGATTACTATTTGAAATTGTTTTTAGGGAACCAACCTAAAAAATAACTCTGCTGCAGTCCTAACCATAATCACACCAGATCGCAATTGTGGTATGATGCATATTCACGCAAATTGACCATAACATAATTGCATCAAACCTGCAACAGGCTGCAACAAGTTCCATTTCAAATGGTAGAAGCACAAAAATTTCACGTCACATTAATCGCAATATGCATCGCAACAGTCACATTATCCACGAGAACCGCAACCACAAATTAAGATATTGCTAGATAGTTTATTGAAATTGAGTAGCTCCTGAGTTGAGTTACAACCTAAAAATTAAGCTTACTTTTGACTGAGCTCAAACTTGAGTGGAACAAAATCTGGCCTTAGCCGGGCTTACTTCCTCCCCCCGAGATTACGGCTACTTGCTGCATTGCTCAAGTGTTATTATATAAGCACTCATGCAGTGCATCAATCAGTTCCAAATGACTTTGTTTATGATATTTTATGGGCAGAGCAATGTTGCAATATATTGAACAATTGTTGAATTGCGATTGTGGTTTCACTTCCAAGTTCGAACGTAACACCGTTTGAGGTTTATACATGTTGAGATATTCAACTTCTTTAATTAAAGAAACTTCACAACAGAAAATACACACAATGGAAGCTCAATCGGAAGAACAGTCAGGGTTCCATAGCAATACTTAATTTCTTCACTTGACTTATATATCGTCAATGATCACCATCTACTTAAAGTTCGCTTTAAGCTTTTCTTTCTTGACAATAAGAATTACCAAAGTATGAGTTTAGAAACATATTAATTAATTCAAAGTCTAATTACAACACAAGGACACACCCAACATAGCGAGACCTGATTCATTACAAAATGTTACATGGGAGTTTTACAGGTAGCTGTTATATCATAAGATTGGAATTTTTTCTCATGGCAAAATCGATTGGGGAATAATGATATTTCCAATGTTGTTGTGCCATGGATCAGCCAAGTGAGTAGCCAAGTTCTCCAAGGGTCCAGTGCCAGGGTAAGCTGATTGTTGAACACAGAATCCCACGAAAGCCAACAAAGCAAGACGTCCTAAACAATTGTAAATTGTAGCAAATTAAATATGGTGAATTTTCAATTATACAATACAACTAATGTTGTCAAAACCTATTATGCATAGATACTTCAAAATAGTTGATGTACTCATATCGAATGTATATCATATCAGATACTGATATGATACTTTTAATTATATTTTATATGTTTTTAGTTTAATTTACAATGTATCTTCATAGCATACCTGTATCGTATCAAATACTCATACCAGTATTTATGCAACATAGGTCATAACCAAATAATATAAGAGATCTTATGGGTCATTAGTGCCTGCTTACCATTCTTAATTTCTTTGACTTTGTATTCGTGGAACTTCTTTGGGTCCTTTGAGTATCCCAAAGGATCGAAAGCACCACCAGGGTATTTCTTCTTCTCGGGGTCTTTCTCCATGCTCCTTTGGTGCTCCACAAAGGAAATAGCAAGGAATTCAATGACCAAAATGGTGGGGAGGGTGCCCCATGGAACAGGGTTGCCAAGGTAGGTTGCTTGGCCTCCGGGAGTTGCAGCCCATTCCTGAGCCTTTACCCAATTGCCTAAGCCCAATGCCTCAGGTACCAAGATACCTGGCTGCAACATGTAACAAATTTCAGCTTATTCAAGTTTTGGCTTTTCCCATCTAAACTACATGAAAGAAAATATCTGAATTATACAATAGATTATCAAATCTAAAATATATAGTTATCTGCTTTGTCTCTAAAGTCAAACTGTTTGCAAAGGGATTTCATTTCAGACCACGATTTCTCACAATTACTCTTCACCTCAGTGAGTGTATGTTTATGCATGTAAATAACAAAGATAAAAAAAATAAATAAAAAAATCTAAGAAATGCTTCTTTTAAAGAGACACTTACAACCGCAAGCATAGCCCATCTGCAGTGAATAAGTTCTGACTCCTTGAACCTCTCAAGATTCTCTGGTACTTCACCAAGGCGAAGAGGGTCAAATCCAAAGTCACTGAAAGACAGAAAAACAACATATTTTCACAAATCATCATTATCAAAACAAGACCCCAGAAAGAATTCAATATCACAACGGTAAATGCCACATGAAATTGTATCTTAAGTCTTAACTAAAGAAGCACAAAAAATCCGTGATACACCTTGATTTTTTTTTTTTAATCTTTCTAAATTAAATAACAACAAGTTTAATTTCAATACAAGCTTATTATAAAGTATTTTTAGGCAGTGATCCAATCATTTGTAGTTACCTTGTTAGTATAACTAACTTAAGTTATATAAATGACAATATATATTTGTTTGACAATGTGAAACAATTTAGACTAACTTTAGATTAAAATTAATGCGTACCCAGGAGCTGAACCATCAAGGTAAGGGGGTCTAGGCTGGCCAGGCATCCAGTCAGCAGACATGGAGAAGCGAGAAGAGACATTGGAACCAAAGCATGAAATTGGAAGTGCAGTGGCAAATCTTGATTTTGAGGAAGAAAGGAGAGATGGGAATGCTGAGACAGCAGAGCTCATCAATGTGTTGGAAGCCATTCTCAGAGCTGAGATATGTGTGAGAGTTCTAAGGATGAATGGTTTGTGGGAATTAGGAAGGGAATGAGAACACACGAGAATTTAGGGAGAGTGGTGTGGATATAGGCGAATCCAAAAGTGGATTGCCATTGGGTGATGGTGCTAGCTTCTGACTTGTCATTGGTCCACGTTGGTATTTGTCCATCCTCTTTGATTGTCTATGTGGAACAACTTGTGGATATCTGGCAGGTTTGTGTGTGGTGGAAATCACATGTCAGATTCGCAAAATATCAACTAGATGAACCCATTTTCTGCGGAATGTGAACTGTGATCTCTGGCATTTGAAGGAAATTTATG
Source organism: Dalbergia cultrata (assembly GCA_031216105.1). Classification (NCBI taxonomy): domain Eukaryota; kingdom Viridiplantae; phylum Streptophyta; class Magnoliopsida; order Fabales; family Fabaceae; genus Dalbergia; species Dalbergia cultrata. The sequence goes on from CM062344.1 coordinate 68,907,737, forward strand.
TTAAAAATTTTTATTCTACTAACAACCGTGACATATCATTCTATATATAAAATTAAGATGAAGTTTTGGCTTTTTTACCGAAAAAAGAAAAAAAATACTTATTTACCAATCTTCATTAGTTCAGAGATTAATTACTTATATATACTTTTTTTGTGATTAAATCAAAACGGCTTACACATCAATGTGTTTAAAACATAAAACATTTTACATGATCACACATTTACCTGTTGGCTGAATTCACACAACAGGGCAACATGCCAGACACAATTCAGCCGGCTGTTAGTCGAAATATGGGCACTAATTCAGCTGCCTATTGGCCGATTTATGCAGGCCAGCTCATTGTACAGCTAAATGTTTTGCACAGCACGTTTCACACCCTAATGTATTAGCTTTCGCAGCCTGCCTATAAAACCAAGCCCAAATGATCACCAACTGAGAAGCAAACGTGAGAGATTTTTTTGAATTTTCTTTGTAGACTGAGTTTAAAAAATCAAATGGCACGAAGGTTTTTTAATGCTTGTTCATCATAATTGTGAGATAATTCCAAACTCAAAAGATAGAGTCTGATTTTACTGTCAAAATCCATCACTAATTAGCGTTCGTTCGTCTATGATGCTTTTTAAGTTTCATATGAAAATTCTTCACAAGTTGCACATAAGAAACAAGGAAACAACTCAAATGATATATCAACTACATATGTTGATTGGTCAAGGTGTAGTTAGATATGGGAGTTGCAATATTGAAAGTAATGATAACTTAAGGATGATGTTTGATTGCCATAACAAATTTTCTGAACTTCATGTTATGGAGATATGTATAACTTTAGGAGAGTTACAAATACCCTATGATGAAAGCACTCATGTTCAAGCATTTGATGAATTATCTTTAACTCAATCTTCATGGATTATTTCGATGCCAAGTGTAGTGGTCAATGAAAACCATGAAGAAGTAAATGCAAATAATGTGATGAGTAGGCAAACCTTATGAGAACCGGCAACTAATATTGGTAGAGAGGTTTTACTTGACAGTCCAATTGTCGTATATGAGCCTTATAATGAGCTAGGTTCTGAAAAGGAGTCAAATAACGATAACATTTTGTGTTCAGTGTTATTCTTTATTTTTATTTTTTTTTGTAAGTTATGTGATTAAGTTTTTAGTGTTGTCTAAGGTTAGAATTATTTATTAAATAATGAAGAAATATGTTAGTACTACTCGTTTCTATTATTAATTGTGAATTAATTTATTATATTTTGAAAGCTTTTTGTTGGCATGTTGAATATTAAATAATAATTTTTTTTTTGTTCGCATGCTAATATTTAATATTGTGTAAATCGTTAACTATGAAGTAGTGCAAATTTTTTGTTTGTATTTCAGTTGTTAATAGAATAATTTAAATTCTTATTTAGTATAATTGATTGATTATTTACATTGAAAATTATGATATTTTGATTATACTTGAAATTCGTCAGTGCCACACGATGATGATGATGAGATAATACCTACTACCCAGAGTCTGCCTTTGGCACAATCTATTGTGCGATCGGAAAGTCAATGGATTGACCATTATTCAAGTTTGAATATGGAAGCAACAAATGTGACAATGGATGCAGGGTTTGGCGGCATTGTCGGTAGTGGAGATATTGTGCAATTACCTAGAAAGCAACCTTTATAGGAAGGGTAGTTGTTCCCAAATAAAGAGTGTATGCTACTTGTAACTAAAAACTATAGCATTTGAAGGGAAGTTGAGTACAAGGTGCATGAGTTAGATCAAACAAAATATCAAAGAAAATGTAAGCATTATATGAGTGAGTGTAATTAGAGCATTCGTGTGACATATTGAAGGAAGAATGGAATTTTGGAGGTGAGCAAGTATAATGGAGAACACAATTGTTTGGCCGGGGGAGTTTCACAGTGCAACCCCCACCTAGATGTTGATGTCATCACTTCTTGCATTTTTTTTTATTGTTGAAACCAAGCCGACCGTTCCTATTAGAGTGTTGTAAGCTTCGGTGCATGAAAAGTATGGATTTGCTATTTCACACAAGAGAGCATGGCTAGCAAAACAAAAAGCCATTGGTCGGATTTACGAAGATTGGGAAGAGTCCTACAATGAGCTTTCGAAGTGATTACTTAGTTTGCAAGCATTTATATCATGTACTTTTATATGTTATAACCTAGTTTCATACATGTTATAAACTAAATTAAATTAATAGACAACAAAAAAACTAGTTTGATCCTAAAATTATTTCAAAAAAAATTTTCAAGCATATTAAGTAAACTAAATTAAATTTACAGACTGCACAAAAAATTGGTTTACTCCTAAAATTATTTCAAGTAACTAGTTTTATGCATATTATATTGTAAACTAAATTAAATTTATAGACTTCAACAAATACTAGTTTATTCCTAAAATTATTTAAAGAAATTTTTTCATGCATATTATCTAAAATAAATTAAATTTATAGACGACACAAAAACTTAGTTTACTCCTAAAATTATTTCAAGTTACTAGTTTCATGCATATTATTATAAACTAAATTAAATTTATAGACTACAAAAAAATAGTTTACTCCTAAATTTTTTTTCAAGTAACTAGTTTCATGTATATTATATTATAAACTAAATTAAATCTATAGACTATAAAAAAAATTGCTTTATTCCTAAAATTATTTCAAGAAATTAGTTTCTACAACTATAAAGATTAAAGTTATTTCAATGAATCAGTTCTTACAACTACATAAATTAAAATAAATCAACTACACTATTCAAATAAAAATATACACTACATACCTGAAACAAAAGAAAAATACACTGCTTAAATAAATACACTATCCTAGATAAAATAAATAAAATATAATATTTATCTAAATAAAATTACCTATGCATTTAGATTTCCAGATATTTGCCCACACAGATTTCGACGATATAGATTGTTTTGCTCCATGCTAATGACACTGCTTTTGTCACACACTACACACCAACTCTCTTACAAAATTCAAACAATAAACTAACAAAGATCATATATGGTGAGGTCCACCATGAAAAGGACCTCGCTTTCATAGTGGTCCTACAATGGTAATATGTTGGGCTAGTGGCCGATTGAGCATTTCATTTAGCTTATAAATGAAAAATGAAACTTGGCTATGTGTTGGCCGAATTAACGCATGCGAAGCCTGCAAAGCTGCGCCACCAGCAAGTGCAGTTTGATTCTACTACTATGCATAAATCGGCTAATTATTGGTCGTATAACCACCTGCGAAGCCTACAAAGTTGCACCACCTACAAGTGCAGTTGACCACGCTGCCATGCTTAAATCGGTTAACTGTTGGCTGTATTATTTGGCCAAGCGATCAACAATGTTAGGTGTTCGGTCTGCATTTTTGTTGAATTGGCTTATCATTGGCCTTTTTTTCTAGCTTTTTCGGTCTACAGTTAAACGAATTATGTCTGACAGATGCAATAATTTGTTCGACTCTTATCCGTTTTACCATCAAAATTCGTTTCACTGTTAAATGTATTGCTATCATTCAAAAATTGGTGTATATAAGTAATTAATCTCTAAACCAATGGAGATTGGTAAATAAGTTTTTTTTTTGCGGTAAAAAAGCCTAAAGTTTTGGATGGTCTAACATTCCCCCTTTTTGGAATTCAAGTGATTTGTAAATTGAAATAATAGTAATGACAATTTATTCATACTCTACTCAATTCGCATTTATATGAAAAAATGTAGAATTAAAAAAAAAAACCTTATTCCAACCCCTCTTCTTTCAAAATAAAATTCTTGCTATTAATTTTTTCTTATATGAGAAGACTAGAAATACAACAAATAAGTCTTGAAAATGAAGTAGAATATTGCTTGGTGTTAACCAAAATTATTTGATAGTCATAACTCAAGGGAGTAATAATACTATAGACTTGGATTTATGATAAATCTTACATGGGACAACATATCAACTATTTAAAATATAATTTAAGTTAAAAATATATAAATATTATAAAAGTACTTGTTAAGATTAGGTCACACATAGGATTAACCATAAAGTTAAATCTATATTAATATTTTTCAACTCATAGTGACGTGCACTCTCACAAGTCGCAACTTAGGGGGTGTTTATATTGGCATTTGAGCCCACCAAACCTCATTTTAGTTTCTTCAAAGTAGCACCAAAGTTGTTTGGATGTTTTCGCCGTGAAAAAATTTCAAGTTGCTTTCATCGAGTTTTGAGGCCTAACCCCAATTTTGACTATAGTAACTTCAAGTTGCTTTAAGTTCACTATTCTCACGTTAAGGTTATTTTAATGGTTTTTGAAAATCATCTTTCAATTTTATCCTCAACATTGTAAATACAGCTTTCCTTTTTAGTGACAGTAACTTTATAATATATATTAGTAATCTCACACATAAAAAGTGATTTTGCTCAAAGTTATCCAAACAATAGTCATTTTTGTCGAGCTCATTTTTTAGATAAAGTTTTCCAAACATGAATCACGTTTTATTAAACTCACTTCTGATCAAAATCAATTTTATAAAATCACTATGATTTAAAATCAAATTTGAAAACTCCAATCCAAACACACACTCAATGAACCACCTTATTTGCTTCCCTTCTAACAACATAAGAGAAACTAGAGAAGTGGAAAATCTTGGCCACCTCCCTACAATCTGCAAAGAGAATTAGTGCTTGTTTGGTTTCCACCTCCGCCTCAAATGCAGCTTCTGAAAACAAGTTGTAGACCAAGAATCCATATGTTCCTTCTACTTAATGCATTATGGGCAAAATCTAAATCTAACATACGATAATCAGTAATCAGTGCGGTAGGAGAAAAAGTTGGAACGAAAGAAAGCTTAGGCCTCTACGGCTCTAATTCACAGTTGGTCTCAATCACAATTGAGGTAGCAATAGTCTTGTAGATGCTGCAGTGACTATCCTCTTTCCTTCAAAACTGACAATCCGCATGCAATTGAATTCTCCAAAAGATATATCGCGTCCATGTTCAACGTAAACATCATGCCAGATGTGGTAATTAACCAGCAAATAATACGTTGCCTAGTCCTATATTTTTTTTTTTTCTGTTTTTTCCGAAACTGAAACATGAGTTACTCGACAAAATCAAAATTCTTATAGCTGTATAAGCTTATTTAATATAATATAATGGGATGGTATGGCACATTATTGTTTCTTTAAAAGGTCCTTAGTTTTCAAGACGTGCGTAGGGTTGGGTTCGCCTAGATCTAGGTTCTTAATTGTTATTAATAAAAAGTTGAATACCGGCTAGCACAAATGGTTGAGTCCAAGGGTTAAATTCGTGGCTCTCCATGATTATCAATTCTATTCTTCCTAATTATTAAATTTTCAGTTGGTAGACAACCTTTGTAAGGAAAATGCCCTATTACTTAGGGTCAATGTCATTGAGTCCTTTAGATGGCTTTGGACTGACACAGTTTGGTTGAATTATTTGATTGTTATGGATTTAGTTCGGTAAATATCCAACACCTCAATTAGTTAGATTCCTAATTCGAGTATTGACACCCTTGGTATGGGGTGCCTCCCCAACACTTTTTTAAATACCAAAAAAAAAAAGTTGAATACCAATTACTAAATTGGTAAGAATTAAAGATATGTAAAAAATTTAACACAAATTAATTTTCTGTTTTCTTTTTTTAATTTTTATTTTTAACCTCTTTTCTTACAAGTCCTAACGCTTTAAACATAAAAAAGGGTAAATTTATTGATTATGCTATTATAAGCTCTCAAGTAATCCTTCTAATTTTTTCAACATATATCAATCCATTAAAACTTTAAAATATCTAACAGATGTACTTTAAAATACCTTTTTTGGTGATAAAAGTTGTCCTCGATTGATTATATTTTATTTGACAAAAATATAGAAAAGCTTATGATTGAGGGATATTTTTTTCCTCACGCTAGAGAATTTCATTTTTTTCCAGAAAAGGAAAAGGAAACAAATTTCAACATTTTTTTATTATTTAATTTTGATATATTAATTTTGTAAAAATATTTATATTGCCATCCACTGTTATACATGAGTAAATGCAATAACTCTCACACATATTAATTGAATGATTATACAAAAAGAAAGATTTAATTAGATAATGATATAAAAGAACTTTTATATCATTAAAATATAAAGATTAAACTCTTATTTATTTATAATTTACTTAATTTTTTTACGTTAAGAATATATTTAATAATTCATTCATGCCAGTTGGAATATTGGATTTTATATGTAAACAAATCATTTTATACAATTTTTTAAAATCAATATTGGGTTTCAAAATAATTTTTTAATTTACATATTTAAAAAATAAAATTGATTTATTATAATCTATTGTAAATAAAATTAATCATATTACAATTAAAATAGTATTTTTATTTTGGCGATCAAAACACACCTTGATGCATCAAACTCAAACCTGAACTTTTCCCCATCGGCTCTGAATCATTCATTCCTGTGAGAGTCACATGATTGAAGAGTAGAAGAGTGGTCTCAATTCTCAATTCTCAACTCTCACCTCAACTCAACTCAGATGAATTCGTGAATCTGTTCACACACCGCACCTGATTAGATTGTCTTACCTCTTCGCCAAGCAGCCAACAATAAATCAAATCAAATCAAATCAAATCAATCCTCAGATTCAGATAGGGATTCATGAGCACGCCAGCTTCAACTTCAGCTTCAGGGGTATCTCTCCTCTTTCTTTTCTTTGTCTGTTTGTTTGTTAGTACGAGAATTGAATTGAACTGAAGGTTCTCCTATCATTGTTAGAAACCTTGAAATCATCATCAGATCTTGATGTTGGGCTTTAAAGTGTTTACCTTTTGTTTTTTTATTTGATTTGATTGATGGATGGCAGGGGACAACGGGGTTGTTGTCGGGTTTCACGAGGCTGTGCAAGGGCCTCGCAGTGGTGCTCGTTGCCGCTCACATTCTGGTTCAGCTCTTCCCTTCAGCTCTTACCTACCTCGCCCTTATTCCCGCCAGGTTGCCCCCCCTTCCCATTTATTGCTTTGATTGAACTTGTTGATTTTGAGTAATGTGGGGAGTGATCAATTTTATTTTATTTTATTTTACAAAAACATCAAAAATGATTTGGGATTAGAAATTAATTGCGAAGTGCTTTGTGGACTGTGGTATATTATAGGTAGCTTTTGTCATGGTTCTGTGAACATCATCAATCAAATGTAGGAGGGAGAATTTAACACCCCTTGTTCCAAGTTGAAATAAGGTTAAGCCATTAGGGCATTCTGATTTTAGTTGGGGCTTCTGCGTTTTGGCAACTCTATTTTCAAACATCTATCCGTGTATGAAATTGTCTCCTGTTTGAAAGTTGTAATGTAATGCATTAAAATCAGTCCCCTGCTTGGTCACTTTCTTTTGATTGCTTAATTTTTCAAGGAAAGTAACATCGTACTTAAGTTAAGGTGCTTTATTTTGTTTAATGCTTTTGACAACTGTGCCTGCTGTTCTATTCTCCGTACTAGAGCTATACGCATCATGCATACTGTTGATATTTCAAAATCCATTGGCTTTTAGAAGTAATTTTCTTGTTGGATTCATTTGGCAGGACAATCCCGTTTGCCTGGAATCTCATTACTGCTGGTTATGTTGAACAATCTGTTTATGGGGTATGCACTTGCTGTTTTTGAGACTAAGTTTGGATATTCTAAAAATTGTATTGCCAGAGTTGTATATTCTGCTTGGAGGAAAACTTCACAATTAAAATGGGTTGTACAATTTTGTAGGTAGTGGTCAGCACATTGGGTCTTCTCTTTATTGGGAAGCTACTTGAACCAATATGGGGTTCCAGGGAATTCTTTAAGTTCATCTTTGTGGTTAACTTTCTAACATCACTGTGTGTATTCATCACTGCTATTGCCTTATACTACATTACGACTCAGGAGAATTACCTGTAAGTATATATTGTCATCTGAGATGATATTTTCTGTCTGTTGCTCATACCACTTTCTGTCTTTTTTTTTCTGTTTATGAGATATCTCTCTTTCTCAAACTTGGGCTGCAGTTTGGCTCTGCCTTTTTTTTAATTAATCAAATGGTAAATGGAACCCATTTGAACCTTGATTACTTATGCTCGTTTGGCTTTGGCATATAAAAGACATTGTTGGTTTGCTAAAGCTTATATTTATTTCAAATTGGAAGGAGAGTATTGTCTTTGGCTGCATAATTTCAAATTACATGTTTCTGTGTTATCTATTGAATCTTAAAACCTACTTTACTTTCCATTTCCATCTTGAACTTGTTTTGATCTTTGTATTCTTCTGGAATGTTCTAGTTACATGCCCCTTTCTGGATTTCATGGAGTTATATCTGGTTTCTTGGTTGGCATCAAGCAAATTATACCAGATCAAGAGATTCCTCTCATCAATATAAAAACAAAGGTTTGATACTCCTCCCCTATTTCTTCTAATTCATTACTTTCCAGCAAGAATAGGTTTATGTAGGCCCCCTAAATATGTTGCCACTTCCATGTCTCTTCAGTGGTTGCCATCTATCATTTTATTGCTTTCCATCGCTATTGCCTTCTGGACAGTAGAGGCTCAAGCATATCTTCCAACCATAGTTTCTGGCACATATATAAGCTGGATTTACCTTAGATACTGGCAGAGGAGACCAGAAGCAAAACTTAGAGGTGACCCGAGTGAGGATTTTGCATTCTCCTCGTTTTTCCCTGACTTCTTGAGGTAAACTAGGCTTTTAGTTTGTAGCAAAAATAATTTGATTAACTATATGTTCCTGTAATCTTTCTGAGTTTTAAGAAACTCCTTTTTTTGTTCTCCTGCTGTCTTGTAGACCTGTCATAGACCCTATTGCTTCAATATTTCATCGAATGCTCTGCGGAAGATCTGATGCTTCTAATAATGGTCAAGGTTACACTTTGGAAAGTGAGCCTTTGCCAGGTTCTGACTCAATTGAGGCTTCTAGGAGGCGGTAATTTCACATTACTGAAGTTTAGTTTTAATCTGCTCAGTTGTATTTATTGCCAAGTAGAAATTACTTCTGCGAAACAGGTCAAGAAACAACCAAATAAATAAACAATAAACAGGACCAGGTCTTCAGTCAACTGTTTTGCACTTTTGATGGATTCATTTGCTATCTGTCAGCTAAATGATTCAGCTCTAAATTCCTTTTTTATTTTCAGATTTTAACACCTGCACTAATAACTGCTACATCATTTTTATAGTATTGCACTGCCTAATCTAACTTACCATTGTTACTGATCCTGTTCTTGCAGTGAAAGAGGTGCCCGTGCACTGGAAGAAAGGTTGGCTGCGGAGAGATTGGCTGCTGCACGTAGTGCTGGAGACTCACAAAAAAAAGATGCTGCAGAAAACGTATGATTCCTCAGCTTTTGTAAATCCGGAACTGTTCAGCCCTAATGAAACTATTGCAAAGTGACATTTTCAGAGGTGGTACATTAATTACAAAATTTTTGTCTAGGTCAAGGAAGATTTTAATGTGCATTTTGCCTTGGACTATGATCTTGATGAAACTAAAAGGTTTTTCTTTCTTGTGTCAGATAAATATAATAGACTTACCTGTGTAGTAAATCAAACATGTAGAATCTAAGGAATTCTTGGAATTTGTTACCCCCCATGTCGATACTAACTTCATCATGGCTGAGAGATTTAGAACGTAATTAGATTTGACAGAATGTGCATCCAAGTTCTTGCACTCAAAGATGTGGCTAATGTACGGGGCAGAAGATAAATTTGTTTCCAATTTCATACAATTTTTGGAAATAAATGTGGTAGACGGGGGTTGCCTTCGTTTTACATTTCAAATCAGAGCAAGAAATATGAAAATTGAGTCCTTTTTAAGCAAAAGGAAGAACGTAAACTCTCTTCAATCGAGATGCAAATGAAGATCACCCTACATTTGACAGAATGAACAGCAAGAGTTGTGCCGAATGTGCACTCGGAGACGTAATTTAAGTGTTTGTATTTAACTTTGGTTGTGTCGGTAACTTGATATACAATTAAAACTTGGGTGGTATTTGATTAGAGGATAAAAATAATAGTTCATGGGTAAATTTTACATGTAATTTATTTAAATTATACATAAAATTTATTCAAGAAACCCCCAAAAATGTTATCCCTAAACAAAACACGCCCTTAAGAGAAAAGAATCTCTATAAAATAAATGTTAATTGGAACATTTGTCCCGGAAAGTTAGGGATATTTAACATGTAACCACTTTTTTTTTCCAGAAAATATCTTATTTCTCTCTGTGCGTGTTTAATTAAGAGGTTAAATTAAACACATAAAATTTAGTCCCAAAAGAAGTTCTTTACTTTTGTTCCTTGACCAAAGATAATGGTAAACTTTCAAAGTTTTCTAGAAAGAGAAATTGCATTCCATAAAAGTTCAAACAACCATTCACTTCGACAACCGCATATATCAATAATCAGGGGACTGTTCTTACTTAACAAGAGATATTGAATTCTAGGTATGCAACTGTGTAAAACTTGATGAGTTTTACCGCCTTAATGGTCCTATCCAAGCATAACTGTCATATATGGATACAAGTTACTTCTTTTCTTAATCATAAAACCACTCACTCAATATTCATAGAAAAATAAAAATGACTTTTTTATTGGGTCAAAGAAAAATAAAAATATGTTTTTTTTTTATTGAAAATAAGATGATTGGAAGGCCTAGTCTTACCCCAAGGACACAGGTCTCAGACAAAAGATCAGCCCAGGCTGCCCTAATCCCAACCCTCCGAATGGGCCCACTTTGGCGTGGTGCATTCCGCACCTGACCTGACGGAATCATTCATCCTCTTATCTTTTTCTTTCCTTCTTTGTTCCACTCACTCACTCTGCTCTTCCATTCCATACTATTATAATAATATACCAATATACAATTCCATTCCTCTTGTCTCTTTTATTTCCTCCCAAGTAACGCACATTGACATTGCCTTATTCCTTCCCTTCTCTCTTGATATCTCCGACCTACTCTGTTCCTTGTTTACTGTTTCAATCGTCGGAAAAGGTACCCATTATGCAGTTTGTTTTTCATTGTCTCGAGTTCCTTTTCTCCTTCTCTTATTTAATTGTTACATTGACGCCATTTGAATTTAATTTATCTTTTTTATCTAACTTGTTTGGAGGTGAATAATAAGAATTGACTTCTCCAACGGCATCTATGCTTTTGTGAAATTTTTTCGTCCATTGTGAATTGGAAGGGATGCTATTGCTGGCCTTTATAGTCGTTGATGTATATTCTATGACTAAAAGTTGCTTCTTTTGCTGCTTAACAGTCACAGTGTTCAGTGTTGATTAATGAGCTTTTGTTTCAGTGTGTGGTGACATTCATAGGATTTAAATCATGGCATGAAATGAGATAACATGTGCCGCTTTGTATGAACATTAGGATTCGCCTTGGATTCTAATTTCTGAAGCTAAAACCTGAGTCCAAGCTGATCCCATATGTAGTGAGTAAAGGCTTATTGTTGATGCCAAAATCTGAATCCAACTTGTTCTGTGAAAATGAATGCACTCAATCTACTAGGCTTATGTTAAATGTCATTTTGGCCAGTAGTCTTACATAGAATTCCTTAAGGTGATTTTTTCAAATAATTTCCCTCCTTGTGCAGATCTTCTTAATTTGAAGTAAAGGAATGCACTTGTTTAGCAGATACATAAATGAGGACTCTATATTTACATGCCCATTCTTGAGGATCATCAATGTACCTACTCACTTCTCATTTTCCTCACCTGTGGCATTCCCAATGACTGTAAGTTGTGCCCAATGACTATTATGTGATGCAATGCTGCAATCAGACAATTAACCTTTCCTGTTATTGTACTCGGTAGAAATTGGGAATTTACAAAAATATCTGTCCTTCTCTTACACAGGTTCGTGGGGCTAAAGGTCAAATTTTTGAAGATGGTCCTAATTGTGAATTAGCATTCAGGCTTTTCCATGGGAGTGATGGTGTAGTTCCCCTATCAGGAAGATCTTCTCAACATTCACTGAAAATGCAGCATGAGAGTCCCACATCCCAGTTCAATACTATCAGTCTTTCATCATTTGGATTTGGTGGGCCTTTCAGATTTGATTCACTTTCTGACACGTGGAACAACCAGCAAAGAAAATCCAAATCATCAAAGAAAGAGCCTACTTCATAGGTATAGTGCAGGCAATTTGCTGTAATAGCTACTTTTCCATAGGAATATTCTTGAATTAAGGTTTTAAACTTCTAAATAACATCTTTGGGCCTGCTAACTTGAAATAAAAACTCTTCCAACTTTTGTCAATGACAATAGATAACTTGATTTTTCATTTCTTTTTTCCTTGAGAGAATTTTGATTTAATTGAAGAAAATCACTGAGATATTGGTTTTAAAACAGGCTAAAAACTGTCAAACAATAAGGTAAAGCTTTCAATCATTATTTGGATTACTTTTCCAGCTTCCTTGATGTGTAGCACCTCTAAAGTGAGGAGGTTGGTAAAGTGCAAAAGTGAGAGGTTAACCACCCTTGGATCATTTGGTAGGATTCACTTTTGCACTTTACCAATCTCCTCACTTTAGAGGAGCCAAATCCATTGACATGATACTCAGGATGGTGCAAAGCATGAGGCAGCTAGCAATGAGTGGTTGCAAAGTGGGAACTGCCCTATTGCAAAGTCATACAGGGCAGTTAGCAGTGTCCTTCCTCTTGTTGCAAAGGCTCTCCAGCCTCTTCCGGGCATGAAACACAAGTTCCAACCAGCAGTAGTCACAGCTTGGGCAGCTCTAGCACCGACTGCATTCGCAAAAACCCTTAGCCTGCAGACCCTACACACTAAAGTTCCTGTGATTGGCATGTTGGGCATGGCAGCTAATGTTCCCCTGGGTATATGTAGAGAACATACTGAGAAATTTTTGCCATCATGGTTTGCTGCTGTTCATGCAGCCGTTCCATTCAAAGGGATGCTAAGGAAATCTGTCTTAATGCCCAAAATAGCCATGGCATTTACCATTGCAGCATCAGTGCTGGGCCAAGTAATTGGCTGTAGAGCAGAGAGGTATAGACTGAATGCAGTTGCTGCCAGAAAATTATCTGTTACAGAAACCTCTGATGTTGGTTCAGCGCGTCTACATGTTAAAATGAAAGATAGGCATTGTGGTGATACTAAGGACTGGAATGCAGTTTCTCTGCAGCTTGCAGCACCTTCATTTACAGATGTATTTGGTTGATGATTAATTTGTTGTGTGTTCGGCAATATATTCTGTATTTGATGAGTTTCTAATTTCCCTCCTTTTTTCCTTGCTTTCTTTTCACTCTGAAGGCCTCAATTGACAAATGAGGAAATAAAAGAACAAATATATTCTTTGACTTAGAACTCTTGCTTTTCTGTTTAAGCTTTTTCATGGATATACTTATGATATGGCTAACACAATCAAACACGTGTAAAATTTTGATCGGTGTGTCTACCATTACATCTGCGTACCTGAGAATTTTTCTTAAAATACTGGACGTAGAGAGCTTTTGCCAATTCTAACATTTAAGTTTCGAGAGAGCTTTAAGTTGAGGTTACATAATATAGAACATAATTCATAAATAAAGTAAATAACGATGTTAACAATAAAAACCATGCGCACAAGGAAGCCGAAGAGGTGGATAAATAAGCGTGTGCGGCAGTAATGATGTACTCAAATCTCATGAAAGTTGATTGAAAAAGAAAAGTGCAATTGATGTTAAAAAAATTTCACTAACAAGAAGCACGCTGCTCCATTTTGCAACTCCAAATAAATGTTAAAACGGGAATGAGTAACCTATACATCAGGTTAAGGGTGTTAACAAATTGATGAGCACAGCCTATATGGAGGTTGCTTAATCGCCAGATTTTCTGTATTCGGGCTTCAGTTCATACGTGCCTTGATTAGCTCCTTTGTTATTGTAGACACAAAGATCTTTAAGTATATCTTTCAGAAATTGCTGAAGAAGAAAATATGGTAGATCCAACACATTAGTTAGAAAAGGCACTACTGAAAACTAGCAACTTCAAAAAACAGATAAACAGAGTCAGATTGCATAACAACAATAACAACAAAGACTTCTCCTACTACATGTGCAACAGAATGTCTAACATTTTTCCCCCTCTATCAAAACAATGATACTATAATAATCTCCCCAAAATTCCCTGTATATGATGTATATACAACTTCTTTGAACTTAAGAATCTATCTAGTAAATTTATATTGGGTAAGCCTCAGCATAAAATATCAGGAATATAGCTGGAATTTTATTTCTAAGAGTATTAAGGGCTAGTTTGATTTCAGTTTTCAATTTTTAGGTTTTATTTTTAGGGTGCGTTTGCTTTGCCTGTTTTCAGTTTTCAGTTTTTGTGAAGGAAACTGGAAACAGCAAAGCAAAGTAAACAAGTCCTTAGTTTTTCAGTTTTCAGGATTTTATGAAGAAAATACTGAAAATTGAAAACTGGATTTTTGTAGTTTTCACAATTTTCAATATTTTCTTCATAAAATCTGGAAAATTTAAAATGAAAACTAAAACCAAACAGATCCTAGGTTTTTCAATGACTGCTCCACAAAATATCAGAAATTAATATCCAAGGGACAAAGGCTGGATATTAAAAGAAAGATATTACTCAAAGTACATACTTCAGGTTGGTCCGTTTCTTGTATGAGGTTTCTTAAACTCCAATTTGACTGCCGTTCAAATAGTTTAAACACAATTTCTTCCATCTCTCGACGGTCCCTTCTTGTTCTCTTCATATCTGTTCCTCTGGCTGGAGTTTTCTTCTTTTCCTAATCCAACACAGAAACTTCTGTTACATCTGATGTAGAAATGAACAAAAAGAAATATGCATTGAAATGCATAAGCCTAGTGATATAAATTCCTCAACTCCAACTGTTCATTTCCTGTTTCGTCTCACAGCTATGCGCTGCTAATGCATGGATTCAGATTTTATATGTGAAGCTTAACCTCAGTCTTCTATTTCTTTGGTATCAAAATGAATTCTGATCAATATGTTATAAAATGATGAAGACCTGCACGTAATGCCAAGAGGTGGGAGATCTCTCTGCATGCAATCATTATGGCCTGAAATAGTGAAATTTGTAAAAGGAAGAAGAATAAGACATTTACAATGGATCCAGAAGCCGAAAAACTGATCATCCCAGGCATTGGCCTCATATGAGCCCCACGATCGTTTTCAATAACCTGAAAATAGAATACAAGAGAAATCAACGGTTTAAAAAATATGGTTGCCTAAGCCATTGGATCAGTAATGAGAATAAGAGCTATAAGAAAACCTGTATCTGTCTACTTTTGACCATATATTTGTTTGTCCTTTCACGGCAGAGTTTCCCATAGATTTCCAGGCTTTGATTATGGGGTCTCATGTCAAATTTGTTTAGTATTTTTCCTTCCACTGAGATTTTTCCTACAACATGACAGAAATTTCAACTGCTTGATTTCTCTATTTTAAACTAGCCTTGACAGAGTAGATTAACGAAACCTCAGGTATCAACCCAAATACAGCCAGGCCTAGAGTGACAACCTAAATCCTTATTATTACAATTTCCTTACATTTTTCTAAAATAAGATATCCTGGAAACCAGTTACACTCTGAATGTGAGACTTAGGTTTCTTTTTAGTTCGCATACCCATACCACTCATCACTCAAAGGACGAAGACACAACAAATTCTTTTGTTACAATGTCCATCATCAAAAAATGGCCCCAAGATTTTCTGATTAAGGAAAAAACAACTATCAAGCTGTTGTTTCACTTAATCAAGGATGGACCGATGGAGGCCATACAGAACATTTTAAAGCTAATATGAACACACATTTCTACGATTCTCAATTTAAACAACCATTTTCAGTTTCCGTCATCGATTGCAGTGCGATTTCGGAGTTCCTTGCCTTGTTAAGACAGAACTCATTTTATCATTAAAAAGCTGAAAATCTATACAAGTTAAAAGAGGTTTTAAGCCTTTCTGTTTGTATCTCAAGTATTGGAAAGTCAAATTCATAATTAATGAAATTAAAAAAAAAAAAATTGGACATGTATCTTGAAGTATCGTTTTTTGTTTTTCGTAAAGGTATTATTATTCATAGCAAGATATCAATTAAGAGCTTAGTAAACATTAACAGAGACATAGGATAGGATGAACACATTTATATTTTACCTTGTGGTGTGTCGGAGAAGACAGACATAGGAATGAGGTCTTTAGACATATCCATGGCATAACATCTGGGTATATTCCCAGCTTCACTTCCAGCTAACTCCATCGTAAACTGAGCATGTTATGTTATGTTAATTAAGCAATCAATTTAAACAATAAAAAGTAAATAAAATTACAGGGAATAGTGTCATTAACAAATATTACAATCAAAATAATCCGTTTTATTAAACGACGATACATTAAAAAATGGGAATATGTAGGGTTTGGTTGGTAGTTGTAATGAGATATGGAAATTGGGAAGAGAATGAAAAGGAGAACGAAATGGGGGGGAATGTGAATGAGTAATGACCTACCTGGGGAGGGGAATCGTCGTCGGAGGAGTTGAGGGGGTCGATGGAGACGATGACCTTGGCGACGGGGCTGGAGGGCTCGGAGGGAGGGGCGCCGAGGGAGCGGGACACCAGAGGCGGACACTTCATCAGCCACATCGCTCTCTCTGCCTTCGTCGTGTCCAAGCAGTACCCATTATTATTATTACTCGCAATGTTAATCTTGCTGTTGCCGTGCTTGATGTTCCCTCCTCCTCCTCCTTGCCCTTGCTGCTCTTCCATCTGTTACGTAATGTGTTGAGAGAGAATACAGAGAATAAATAAGAAGAAGAAGAAGAAGGAAAGAGTTTGGTGGCTGGCTGCCTCTGCGTTCGTTCTTTTCTTTTCTTTTGATTTCAATTCAAGCGCAACGGAAACCGTTTTGCTCACTCACTCCCTCACAACCCCCATTACGTGGCATTTCGCCCCCACCCCTAAACAAACCACCCTTTTTAATTTTTTTTTTTTAAACACTTTTCAATTTTATTTTTTATTTTCAATGTAGGTGGGTTCAGTGTTGGTCGTCCGGTTACTCAGGCCAAGAGATGGTCTCCAGGCTCAGGGAACACAAAGGAGACTTGAGAGATTGCCGACTAATGGAGTTCTCATATTGGCATTGGAAATTCAGCTCGATACTTGCAGAATATGAATTCATTCCTTATCACTTGTGTCAATTCTTATTAGCATCTTTTGCTTCTTATTTTCTACTCTTGACTTTCAAATTACAATAATGTCAGTGTAAGGTAGTTTAATTTTGATATACAGATATACTTTTATCTACATAATTTGAGGAGCAATGGAACAATTCAAAAGTTTCTTTAATCAGTGTCTTAATTTTTAAATAAAGTGATGCTACATGTGACGAAAAAATTTTCATCAAAAAAAGAAAATACAAAAAGCAATCTAGAGTTCGTTTGGTTGTATTCTTTTTATATTTTTCTTTAAAAAAAGATTTTTTATATTTTTTCAATATATTTGGATCTTTTTTTAAGTAAACGTATAATTTCCAAAAGAACAAAAATGATCTTTTTTCATAAGTTACAATTTTCATCTTTTGAAAAAAAAATATTTTTTATAACATAAAAAGACATTTGACAACAAATAAAAATCTTTTAATATTATATTCAAACATAAACATGTCATTTGAAAACTTTTAATGAAATGGAATTGAATTGAATTCTTATGTTTGAAATGAGTCAGTAAATTGAAAAATTGAATTCAATTCCTTGATTTGAAATGGGTCTACAAATGAATTAATTTAATTATTTTTACTATTTTATCCTTCAATAATAGATTAGAAATTTTTCTGATAAGCACATCTAAATGAGCTCCTAGTAGTTGTTACTGTTTTAACAAATAAAAAATAAAAGATACGTGATAAAAGTATATCAACAATAGAGATTATTTCGTGAGAGAACTTTTCAAGCCACATAACTTTTTCCTTTTAAACAATAAGAGTGAGTGAATTTGATATACTATAATATAATTATATTGAATCACAATATTAAAAATCTTTTTAATTCTCTATGTATTAAAATTAAATCATTTAAAAACAATAGCTAACAAATAAAAGTTGCTGCAAAAGACATTATATTTACTACTCACAACTAAGTGTAATTTCATATTTATGTGCAAATAGAACACCTACAGATCTGCTGTCAAATACTTTACAATTTATTTTGGGTCATACAAAAAGACAAAATATCTAACTTTGTCCCTTGGATTTGAAAAATCACATATATTAGTCTCCTTGTCAAATTATTATTTAAACTGTTAATAAAAATATTTATGTGTTCTGTTAACTTATATATATTATTAATTTTCACAATAGATTTTAACTTACTTCATTTCGTTGTTCTATGCATAACAAATGATAACTTAAAGTCAAAATATTTCTTTTAAACATGGAGCTATGGTGAGAGAGAAGATGAAGAAGAAGATCTAAATGACTTCGTTTAGAAGAGTGAGACAAGTTATGATCACCATAAAAATTAACAATACATGTAAATAAGTTAATGGTACACATAAGAAAGCTAACTGGACACAGTTTAGATGACAATTTTACAAAGGGACTAACTTGTTCTTATTTATGAAATTTAAGAGACTAATACATGTTTTTTCAAAACATGAGGGACTAATTTATCCTCCATTATAAATCTAAAGGACTAAGTTGGGGTTTTACTCTAGTAAAAATTTAGTTCAAAATATTTAATTGGTGAAGCTATACAATTAAGATTCTAGAAACTAATGTCTTACCAGGCATTGTTGTGCCCATCAACTCGTATTTTTTAATTTTTAGATAAAAAATTATAACTTATATATAAATTTTACATATCTTTTCCTAAACAACACATGATAAAAAAGTGATACTTAGTAGAAAGATGAAGAAAACATTGTAAATATTATAGAAGATGAAGAGACACAAAGATAATCACCAAATAGAGAGAAAAAGTTGGCCATCAAATAAAATCAATCTCCTTGCAAATTGTTAATAGATGAATAAATTTTCTTATCCCTATCTTTTAAAATGTTGAAAAAGATATATTAAAATAGTAAACTCTTCATATCTCAATCACGTGCTTACTCTATTCATTAAAATCTCATATTCCTTTCCCTTTTGTACTCATCATTTTGATCGTAGCATAACCTACTTTCATCCTCATTTGAAAAATCTTTTCTGTGCAAAAAACAATTGTTAAAAGAGAATAGAAGAGACAAATTGAGATTTGAGAAGCATGTGTACAAGTATGAAGATTTGAGAAACAAGTGTATAATATGATATGACCCTGGCTAAAGAAGAAGAAAGAGTAGACAGAAATAAAAAATGAAGAGAATGATGGATATATATGAATTGAAGAGCAAATGTGGTATGGTTTAGAATTTGAAAGTGGGTTTCAAATAAAATGTACATGTAACTTGCGAGTAGTTATAGAGTCAAAAGCAAGTTTTACTGAGGTAAAAAAAAAAAAAAAAAGAAACTGACTACTGTAACAATTAAAACGAGGATAAAATTGGTAAAAAATTTCGGATGCAAAAAATAATTGAGTTAAGGAGAATTCCCTTTCTATATTGTATAGATATTCTAGAATTCATTTCTATTTATCCGCCTAAATCTTCTCTCTATTATCTCTCGTCCATTCCTCTCTCCCAGCATCCCCTTCCTCTGTTCTATCAACATTAACGCGTTTTTCCAACAACCAAAAAACTCATAAAAGCGAAAAGAGAATATATATATATATATATTCCAATCCAACCCATTGACAATTCTTTGGAATATTTTTGCTCCTCCACTTTCATTAACACCTGAGGAAAAAAAAATATTTAGTCTACCGCTTTATAAAATGTATCTTAGCCACAAAATGTAGTAAAGGACACACCCTGCTCCTCTCATTGCTGTTGATATACAAGGTCTTCTAGTTCCTCTATGATAGCTTTATAGCAGAAGAAGTATTGGTCCTGATCAATTAAACAAGGTGTCAACCAAAAGTTCAAAATTAATTTTTTTTATGCGCAAATAAAAAAAATTAAATATTAAAATTATTTTCATATTTTGAAGATATTAAATATATTTACATTTTATTTAATAATTTTTTTAGTTAAGTATTTTGAAAAAAAAAATACCAAGAGAATATATTTTAAAAAGATACTACATGATTAAATTACCAAAGCCAGTACTTTGTCACCTGTGTCTGAACCATTCCAGTACGTTGGGACCTAAACACAGCTACGGTATTAGCAAGATCCAAAGCAGTCATATCCCCAACAAGGATTCTCTGAATTGTGTTATGAATTGCGCAGTATGTACCAGTTCTACCAACACCTCCACTGAACAACGAAACAAACAGTGTCAAAGAAAGAATTAATGCACATCATCAAATAATTGACATACATACAAGGTATAATGTACAAATAAATGAAGATTCTAATTATGAAAGTGTCTAAGTGACAAATCAAAAGAATATAAGTAGAATTATGTATTGATGACGATGATGATGATGACTCTAAATTTTAACCAAGCAAATAAATCGATGCCTAAAACCTATACGATATATAAAATCACTTGTTCCATTGTGGCTAATTAACAGGGCGAACCTGCAGTGCACGGCTATTGGGCCAAGCTTTGGAGGCAAATGGTATAATCTCCTCAAAATATCACGCACAGCAATTGTATCGCTGGGAACTCCATGGTTAGGCCACTCAGGATACTGAATATGCATAACAGACAAGGGTGCATTTTGTAGCTGCAACAGTTGCATGCAATCAGTCATAATAATTAACCAACCAGATTTTCATCCATTTTTCATTTGATGGTGGAGAAACGCCTTTATTACTACGTTCCACTGTTGGAAACAAAAGCTTCTCATGATAATAGAAAGATGCAAATAATCAGAACCCAAATCATGTCTTCTTCTATTTACCACCCGTTATTTCTTGCCACATGTAAAATAAGTACTATATATATTTGATAAATTTCATGTGACAATAAATAATTAGGGGAATAAGGAAGGACTTTCTGCTAACAATTAGGGTATAGGTAATTTCTGTTCTGTCCATACTAGACATAATATAACTGGAACTATTTTTTGAAGTATAGCAATGCGACAATTAACTTGAATGAGTGGAAAATATCATCATGTCACCTCTCTATTATAGTTCACCTCCAAATCACGCACAACCAGTGAAGTCTCAGTAGTTTGCATACTCCTAGTGATTACAGAGATGTTACCAAACTCTCTAGGTCCGATCTCAGCATGAAAATAATCTCCATGCTGTACCATCAAACAAGAGAAAAAAAAATTATAAAAGAAATTCCTTGCTCAAAGTAGCTAGCAAAGAATCTTTAAAACAGAAAATCACGCTACCGAATCGAGTAATTAAGTACCTTGGCGTCTTCAACCAACCTAGTCAGCATCACAATTGCAGGGCAGCCATATTGGGTAATTATCTCCCAGAAATTCTTGTAAGTGTGGGGTAGTGGGCCTTGTGTGGCAATAAACCGGGAAACACTTTCAGGGTTTGGAGTCTACATTTAAAAAGTCAATCACTTGACCAAAAGATCAAAAGCTGAGAAAGTACTCTTATGTGCTATAAAATTGAGAAGAAGTTCTGTTTATTTGATCCGTTCACAAAGCTAATGTAACAATCTACGAATAGATCATAGTAAAAGATTTTACTGAGAGCTAAGACCTTTTCAAAATTAAGTCATTGCTGATCCTGTGCAAATACATTTTTTATTTGCCACATCAATTTGGTAATGATAAACAAGATGACATGTATTGTATAAAAAGAGGCCATTAAGAAAATATAGGTGACAACTACAGTGAGGGTGTGTTCACGAGTTTTGAGGTAAAGGAAAAAAAAATTATTAAAGGAAATGAAAAGGGATGGAAGGGTTTTAACTAACTTTACTTACGAATTTAAAATTGATAAAGGAAAGAAAATAGAGGGCTTATAATGTATTCTTTCAATTTTATCTTTCGTTAAATTAATTTGATATAATTAATATACTTTATATTAATATTGGTATAAATGGTATTTTAATATTTTAATAGAGATAATATAGTAAATTAAATAATAATCAGTTTGAATCCCCTAAAATTGAGGAAATTACAAAATAGAAATTTTGAAAGGTTTTGAGGAATTAGCAAAAATTTTCAAACACATATTCCTCCAAAAAAATAAAACTCATAAACACATTCAAACTCTTGTAAATCTTTTCTTTCCCTCCCTTTCACTCTAAACCAAACTTTTGAACATACCCTACAAGAAAATACTGGTGTGACAAATCATAAATAAATCAAAGCAGGAGCAATCACTTATTTTCAAACGATATAAAACAATTTCTTGTAATAGTTGCCTAAGACAATTTCTAAACAATATAAAAGCAAAGAAATTTGTACCGCAATGCAGCTTGCATTGATATGGCCCTGTGGTGTAGGTCTACAATAACAAAGAACAATAAATTGATAACATTTCAGTAATATCACAATTCAGTAACCGGAAAAGTTAAATTTAAACTTGAATGAAAAGGGGAAAAAGAATATTGAGCTCATTTGGTTGTAATTCTCAAAAAAGGTCTTTTTTGAATTGTTCTATTCAATTAAGATCTTTTAAAAGGTAAAAATTGATTTATTTGGATGTAATGTCAATTTATGTTTGAATATAATATTAAAAATTTTATTTATTGTCAAATATATTTTTTATGTTATAAAAAATATATTTTTTCAGAAGATAAAAATTATAATGATTCCACTTTTGCTTAAAAAAAAAACTACTCAAATATATATATAAAAAAAAACACAAAAAAACTTTTTTTAATTAAAAAGATTTTATTTTATAAAAAAAAAAGGAACATCCAAACGATCTCATTATATTACAAGTATGAACTTTTGTGGGCACGTTATGAAGAGGAATACGCAAAGTTTTATCTCCATCTACTGTTGCTATCAAATATTATATGTCTTAACTCTTTACCATGTTCATCAGTAAAGATTTTCATTTTTAAGAAAATGATGGTCACTTACTGTGAAAATCGTAGTGGAATGTCTCTGGGCGCATGTTGAGGTTGGGCCTGCATGTGGATGCGTGATGACCGCCATTGTGGGGTGTGATGGTTATGGGTCATGTTGTGCAGTTGTGGTGGCTGGGATTGTCTAATGTGATGGTTATGGGTCATGTTGTGCAGTTGTGGTGGCTGCGATTGTCTAATGCCTATGGGTCTGTGGTTGTGGCTATAACTAAGATTGCTTCCTATTACTCCTAGCGCACTCTCATGATTGTTAGGTGGCTGCGATTGCAGCTGCGATTGCGGCTGCAGCTGTGGTTGCAGTTGCGATAGCGGTTGCGGTTGCGGTTGGGTGAAAGCTGTGAACTCATTGCTGCGGATGCGTCCTACCCTGGGGATAGTTGCGTGGGCTCCATCCTGCTTCTGTTGTGGTTGTGGTGGCTGCCGAATATTTCGAAGGCCCAAGCATCCCTGATGATCCAAAATTTAAATACCAAAAATAACAAAATTATTGATTGACTAATTATAAAATCCAAGATGTTTTTCCTCTCCCTAGCAGCCAAAAAAAAAAAATACAAGATGAATTTATATGAACTATAAATTATGCTATTGTGTAATTGGTTATGCTGCAGCTTGGATTCAACAATACATTGAATCTTGTTTGATTGACTGGCTTTTATTTTAAGACGTCCAACTTTTTTATTCATTCATTGTACTATATATTGAACACTTGTTCTCTTTAATTGCTCTCATCGAGAGTTAAGCTGATCTTAATTATGAGAAGAAAAAAAAAAGGAAAAGAAAAGAAAGGATAACTCCAGCAGAAGTTCCATAGTGCGATTGCATATTACCCAGCAAAGAATCAGATCAAGTTTCATCTCCATTTGTGAAGGAAAATGTCAACAATTTGAAGGCATGTGGCTCTTCCTGCTTTCATGTAT
Organism: Dalbergia cultrata; assembly: GCA_031216105.1. Classification (NCBI taxonomy): domain Eukaryota; kingdom Viridiplantae; phylum Streptophyta; class Magnoliopsida; order Fabales; family Fabaceae; genus Dalbergia; species Dalbergia cultrata. The sequence goes on from CM062344.1 coordinate 68,931,734, forward strand.
TGCTAAGACAAATCTAGCTAGATCATCCTAAAAAAATATAACAACGTACCAGCGATTACATATGACAATGTATTGAGGAGTTATGGTATAAATTCGATACTTAATCCAAAACAACTTAAGCTCCTTGGTGATTAACACACAATTTATCCAGATTTTTTTCACATATTTACTAATAATGCAGTTAAAATTCGTAGTTCTTAATACATAATTTTTCAGATTAAGCATATCATGTGTGTAAAAAATTCATGTAAACGTAACACTAATGTTATATTTGGCTGACATTCATCTCAAAATTTTATGGTCATTAGGTACTTTAGGATTAAGAAAAGTTCTTGCTTTATATGACATGATATATAGCTTTGACATTGAACATAAAGTTTCATTTTAATACACTTGTGTACTGTAAAATTCTTTTAACACTGTAAATCTCTCATCAACCACTATCACGGAAGCTAAGGGTATGTTTGTGAGTTGAGATTTTAGAGGAAAAGAGAGTGAAATAGAGGGTTTGTAGTGGAAAGTTATATTATAAACCCTCCATTTCCCTCCTTTCACCTCCAAAATCACAAGTCACAAACATATCCTAAGGAACTGACAGACTATATATGAAAAGTGAAAACCAACACAATAATTTTACAAACCTGCAAGCGGGCAAACTCTTCAGTGATTATGTACCATGTCAAGAACTTGTCCCTGAAGAACTCGAGTGCTTTGTGGCAGAACGCCACCTGAAGGGGGGTGAGAACCATCCTCGTCATGGAGGAAGAAGATGATGATGATGATGATGAGGTTGGAGCTGTAGTCATATTGTTGCCGCCCATGGCACCACATGCTGATGGAGAGGACTTAATCCTAGTGGACACTTCTTCAGTGATCTTTGAAATCACATCACATTCATATTCTTTGTTCCTCCTGCACACAATTACAATTAATTGAATTGTTCAACTTAATTACTTTAGGCAAACTAATTGTACTTTTTTCATCTCACTATTTTCATTCAAATTTAGAAGAGACAGTAAATTCTAATTTATCGATATGATGGTGTAGATGTTGGAAGATAGAGACACTTACCACTTTTGTATTCCTATTTTCTATACACAAAACAATATTTCTCATCCTAAAATATATGGTAACAGCAATTAAAGGGTAAAATTAAACAGATTTAATAATAACACATCAATGGTATTTATTTAATTTACCTGACTACCCAGCCTGATAAGCTAGCTGCTTTGGACAAAGCCAGCCTCCATTTTTCCACTCTCCCATGGCTATTTTCCATCTCATGCCTTGCAAATGCTTCACCATAGCTTCCACCCTGATTTCGAACTTGTGATGGATCAACATCATAAAATACTGGCCACACCATTCTACATGCCTCCTCTCCCTCAAAGCACTCAAGGATGTGCACAAGCTCATCCAAGCAATGGTGCGAGGAAGCGTAGTCCTTGGAGAAAACAACGATGGCGATCCAAGATTTTTCAATGGCTTCAAAAAGAGATGGGGTAATGTCTTCACCTATTTTAACCACTTGGGCATCGAAGAAAGTGTGGATTCCCCTGAGGCGCAGAGAGTTGTAGAGATTGCGAGTGAAACCAAAGCGCGTATCCTCACCTCTAAAATTGAGGAACACATCATATCTAAACACCCCAGCCATTGATATAAGCAAAAAGAGGTTTATTGTGTGCCCTTTTGTATCTTAATAGCTACATATATATATATATATAATATGTAACCAATGAATCTTGCCAAATACCATGAGAGATGTAAGAGCTCTAAACTGTTAAGCGCCTAGGATAGATAGGAATGCTAGTGGCAACACTTCAAGAAGAACTCACATCCTCACTGAGAAGAATCGAAAGAAGAGGGAAAAAAAAAGAGAAAAAACAGGGAATTGAGGATTTAAAGGTTCGTTGGGGTTACATAACTTTGTAATGGCATTGCGATGCCCGGAAGGAATGAAAAGAAGGCGTCAACACGCAGACACGGCGGAGAAAACACTGAGATCATATAATTATATCCTGTTTTTTTCCACGAAATTGCAATTCGATTATTTTTTCCATTATTATTTCGTTTTCTATGGGGGAAACTACCTGCAACGTTCATCTATACAATATAATCTATACATTTATACAATTTATACAACATAATAAAAGGAATAATATTCTTTTGGTGTCCAATTTTCTTTTCCATTTTACCCTTACAATTGAATCTCACTTTCACCAACTGTTTTTAAATCAAATAACCAGTTTTTGATCATTTTATTATCATTTTTTGGATTTCTTCTCTATTTCTATATAAAAATGCTTTTGCTTCTTTCTATTTCCGATTTTATTATTAGTTTCTAGCAAAGTGCATATAATGGATAGAAAATTTACAGAATAGTCAATTTATATATATGTGTGTGTGTGTTTAAAACTTTGAAGATAAAGCAAAGCCCACAATTTAGGGGCAAATTTTTTTAATTATATTAATATTCTAAAAATAAAAAATGCAGCTTGCCGAGCACAATAATATCCGGCAAGGCGCTAGTTAAATTTGAAAAAACCCACTCATAGTATACATTAGAAGGATATGGAGGTAAATTCATTTTCTACATGACTGCCATACTTATTTTGAAATAATTAAATATTAGTGTATATATTTTGCATTAGATATTTATTTTAATTTATATTTAACATTTTATATTAAAAAGTGGCATGTCAATTAATATCACTAATAGTGATTGAGCATACGATCTAATAATTGTGGCTGTCTCTAGTACTCTTTAAGTGGAAGGTCCCATATTCAAATTCTACCAACCTCTTCCTCTAACCCCTAGAAAGAATTCCTAGTTATAATGTCTTTGTTAATTAAAAAAAATTAATATCGCTAACATATAAGTAGAAACGTGTGATCCAAAAAAGAAAAAAGAAATAAAAAATGCGTATACTCACCAATACAGTAACATTGTACAGTTGATACTATTAACTGAAAGTTAAAACTTAAAAATAAAATGGTATCATAACTCACAAACACTATTAATAATAATATTTTTTAGTCAAAGTTAACATATAGCTATTATGGACCTTGAAAAATTGGATATACATAATTATAAAAATTTAATATTTTTTTATTTTTGGCCCATTAACCCACCAACCCACCCCTTTTTTGCGAGTTTTTAGCAAGGCGGACCTAAACGGAACGGATCAGTCCGTTTTAACACTAAGCATGAATAATGATTTATTAATCATACATTTACTATTAATTTTATATAAACTATTGTTAATTTTAAATATTCAATTGACCCGTGAAAAGCGGGTTATTACACTAGTATCAATTATACATACCAGAGGTGGTTGTAGACTTCCATGAAATAATATAATAAATCCTAACAACTTTCCAAAATTAAACCAACCAAACATATTGCATTCAAAAGATAATTGATTAATTTAAACTAGTAAAGGTGCCGTGACAATTGACTAATTCAATCTAGTAAAGGTGACTTGATATAAGTTAGATGTTTAATTTATATTTAATATTTCATATTGAAAAGTGACATGTTAATTAATATCTCTAATAGTAGTTAAGCTTACATTCTAGTAATTATGCTTGTTTCCTATATTCTTTGAGTGGGAAATCCCACATTTAAATCTCATCATTCCCTTCTTCCAACCCGTAGGAAGAATTCATAGTTTCGATACTACCTATACGCACGTTCATGTCAGATTATTTGGATCTTAGTAATAGGTCCTAGCTCTATCAACAAAAAAAAAGGGTTAATCTAGTCCTTAATAATTTATAAAAATAAATAAGATTCTTTCATGATAAAACTATTAATAGAACAAATAAGAGTATTGAAATATTAAGAAAAGATTGATTTGTACTATATTTTAAATTATCCCGACAATTTTGTTTTTGAAAGACTATTTTACGTCAATTTTTATTGAGGATCAAATTGGGGCTTATTGTGTACTATATTTATACCATGTTCATACGTCGTAGGTTGAATGATCTTTCTCTTTTCTACCAAGCCCGAGCACTCCATATTAATTATATATTGTGTAAACTTTTCACATGTCTTTGTTTTCTTCCCTCTTTCCGTGCTCCTTTCTTTTTTCCTTTTCTTTCTCCCAAATAAAAGAGTAAGAAGGTGGGGCGGTGCTCGAACAGTTAGATTTAGAATCAAGGGTATAGGAATGAAATCAATTAAACCATACAAACGCGCTTTCTTTTTATGGTATAGTTAATTGATAGAGACAGCAAGTTATGTGTCTGTCCACTATCTTACCCCTGCTTCTACAAATAAATATGATAAAAATAATCATTAAAACTTGTTTTTATCTATAACAATATTGTGAAGGACTCCAAAACAACACAGTAACCAAAGCATCAATTGGCTTATTAATGAAAACTTCAATATATATAAGGGGTTTACTTTTAAAACATGACAGCTAGTTGGTGGAGAATGGAGCAAAGTACCCGTAAAAGCTATTGGAAAATACTGAAAACAGAGTGCATTTCTAGTCAATTGCCTGACCAAGAGCAAAAGGCACATTGGCACAAGCTTTATCATTCGAAAACGTAATGATTAAGAAACTTAATCTTATTAATAACATCAATGATTGATGTCCATCCATGTAAAGATAGAAATAGTATTAATTAAGCGGCAACTTCAACTGTATCGGAGCTAAGAATGGCAAAGGATTAAAAATATATATATATTAAGGAATTTAAAATCCGCGATGGAAAGTGATGGAAAAAAGCTCAAGCTCCTGAAGATAGGGAAGGCGGTGTAAACAGAGAGCATAAAAGATGCCATTTTTTGGATTTGGCTTTGCTAAAATTCGCGATACATTTGAGGAAGAAAAAAAAACATAATTTCAACCATCGATACAAAAGCCAACAATCTGGGATTTTTCAAGATATAAATATTAACAAAGGTAGATTAAACATGTAGGGTAGTTCAATCTAGATTTCTAGCTAACCTTTTGCATTTTTGTTCCCAAAATATTGTTGCGAAATCATGCTTTCACAAATAACAATCCAAACAAAGAATTATTGAAATAAAGGGAATTAACTGAACTGATGCGAGTACCCCATATGTTCTCATCCACTGCCAAATCTCAATGAATATGTGGAGTATATTTCTGATACGCTGATACGCTACCATATCATACAGGTTGTCCATATACGCTACCAAATTTGGTCATAATATTGTCATCATTGATATGAAAGAAAAAAATGATAAGTAGCCGATGGGAGTGAAAAAATAGCCACATGAAAGATGCTGTCAAATAACTGAAATGAAGAAAAAACTGGCATCACAAGAGAAAAAGGAGTCATGCATAATAATAATAATTAACCAAGTCTAAATCAAGCACACAAAAAGTTAAAGAGCAAGTTGCAGGTTACTACAACTCCAATGGGATGCGGCTGACCTTCGGTTCACGAATTAGCTTTCCTTTGTAGTTTCCCAACTTGCTGTACAATCTATAGGTGCGAGTAGAAGCAGGGATACACATTGACCATCAGCCACTAAAGTAAAAAAAGGGAAAACTCCCAATACATCTATCCATACACTATGATGCATGCTGACATGCAGGCTGGTATTTTATCTGTAGGCTAAAGATGTGAGGTGGGCCAATAAAATAAGCACACGTGGATTCCTTACAAGTGAGAGTCAACCAGTATTAAGATCGTGATTTAGCTTCCCCTCCCACGTTCCCATCTAATCAACATTCAAGAAAACAAATAAAAAAAAATAACAAAATAAAAGAGAAGGAGCCACTTCACCCACCCTATCAAAGCCCCCCTCACAAAATCCTTTCCCAAGTAGCAATAATCGCCACCCAAATCAAGTGCTGAACAATCTGCAACCTTGTCAACCAAACAACCTCACATTGCCCCTATCTCACTTGTGAATATGGGACAACAAAATACCCAAACAATAATGTCGAACCATGGAGTGGAAGAAGGCCAGCGACGGAGAGATTGGAAGCATGACGTTGGCCCTACCTTCTGCTCAAATATGAGTTTAATTTTTCAGAGTGGTTCATCACATCGTGTTCGTATAATATCTTAGGTTAACGTGTCCTTAGTCAGGTATAGTATGACCTTAATGTCCCTTGGGACCTATTTGTGCTGGAAGACCCCGGATGCAAAAGGACAACAATTATGCAGAACAAACCTGTTGCTGTCAAGCATGTTTGGCAGTGCGAGCTTTTCCCTTGTGAGGCGAGCCCTTTTCACACAATGATTGCTCTCTAGAGTTTGGTGTGCTGGTCAAGCAAAGCTTATGAGCTCGCCTGTCAAAGCCTTTTTCCCCTGGATGGTTTTGGAGCTTAATGAGCTTGCTACGCAAGACTAGAAGTTCACTAGGCAAGGGTCCTCGATTTTGGAACAATGTCAAAATGGCACAGGACATTTTTAAGAGCCCCAACCTTATAAAAACCTTTTCGATTCGTTTTTCTTCACTTCAAAATAGAAACCTAGGCCCCAATCTCTCTTCCTCCCATTTCACTCTCAACCCTACTCAATCTTACCTCCTCCCAGCTTCAAGGCAAGAGATTTATGATAAATTATGTTTTCTTTCTCTCTATTCTTTCATGTTTTTGAGTGGGTGTTGTGTTTCTCATTGTAATAAAGTAAGGGTACTCCCCAATATTTATTGAGTTGATTTAGAGTTGTTTTAGAGATTATCATAGATTTTTCATTGATTTTGTTGGTTCAATGGCAAACATTGGTACTACCCCCGCTCTAAGGAGCTCTTTAGGTGTTGGCACCTTTACATTCCACCCCTCCAGGTGAATGTGTTTGATCTTATGGTCTTTGAAAAGGGTATTTATGTCATTTATCTTATTTCTAAACCTTAAATTTTTGCATAAGTTTTACTATATTATTAATGAGATTAATTAGGATTTTGATTTAGCCCTCATTGTGCATCTTTGATAGAATCATTGACTATTATATTGATTTTGAAATAATTATTGAATTATAGCCTATTGTGTTTAACCTGTCTCTATGAGTATGGTTTTTGTATACAGGAACTTTGAATTGAGTAAGAAAAGTCAAGAACACGGCTGGAACTCTCTTAAAGGGGCTTGGAGCAAACAAGGAATGAAAAAGCACAAGTTTACTCTCGAGTGAGCGTTGTAAAGCTTATTTTAGTGCTGCAGGGCTCAACAGAGGCAGCTTCAACAATTCTCAAGCTCACCGTTCTGGAGAGCGCTGTAGCACTCGTGCGACAACGCAATTACAGATAATTAATCTATTTTTGGGCGTCATTTTGGGCTATTTTAGATAGTAGTATTTAAGGGATCAATCTTTTACCCTAGTTTTGGTTTTAGTTTTTGGCTGCACAGTTTAGGCTGCTAAGTTTCTATCTCTACATCTGTCTACATCTTTTTCTCTATTCTTTTCTCTCTAGGGATTTCACTAGGGGAATTGATTCTTTCTTGGGGATTGAGGCAAGGATCCTTGTTATTGTGTTCAGGTATTATTTATTTTCATTATTATAATCTTCTCAAGATGGAGGAGTAGATTTTCTTACTAGTGTAAGGGTTTCTGAATAGATTGCAATGATATTTGAGACATTCTTTTTATATTGAATACATTAGTTTACTTAATATTCAAAACTTTCTATTGTTATAATTATTGTTGTGATTGTTACAATTTTTATCCGAATAATTAAATTGGTAATCGTTGTTTAGGAAAGCCCTTTGGGCATAAATTGATAGATTCATTGGTTTATGTTTAAGGGAGAACATTAGAATTAACCTTCCAGTTGGCAGTTAGGTTATAACAACTGGTACATTAAATCAATGTGATTTCTAAATAAATCGAGATATCATTTATTAGTTATTTACATTGGTCAAATTCTAGAGATCAATTGATCGCTAGTAGAATTGCCAGTAATTAATTACTAATTGCCACTAATAGGTTCAATATTTGGTCAATGATAATAATTCTCATCCTAGGAATACCTTGCACTAGTGCCTTTTATTATTGCTTAATTCTAATTATTTTCAATTGTTTTGTTTTAATTCTTAAAAACCCCCAATTTTTCTAACTAAGTTCTTGAACGATGACTTGAGTTGCAACCTATCTATAGTATTGGTGTGTTCGGTATTGAAATATTTCCTTTTAATTTCAAGAGGTAGCGACAACCTTCATTCAGTCTTGATATTATAAAATTGGAGAACAGGCTGTTTCAAGGCTATTGGCTACGTGACTTAAGAAGCCCATATATCAAGGTGAATGTATGTAGGTTGGGTCATCAAAAGGGCTATGTTAAAAAGTTAAAATACTACTGAGTTAAAAATTTTCAAAAATTCAAACTGGTGGGCCGTATAAACTGTGGCCAGTTTACTGGTTTAATCGATTTTTTATTGGTTTCATTTGTCTTTGACTGATTTTCTAAATTCCGATTTTTTTTATTAATAACCAAACCGATGACTTGGCCGATTCCCGGTTAACCCGATTTGACCGACTGGTTTGGTCCGATTTTCTTCTCCTTAGCTGAAACTAATTGCTCAGTTGACAGAGGCCATAGCCACAGTTGAACAACCCTCATGGTGGAGACTGTGCCTCAGTGGTAGTGGCAAAGAGAATGGAAGCCCGTTGCCATAATCAAACAACCATGCAAGATGATGGCCACAATCGAACAACCACGGTGGCGGTGTCGGCAGCAAAGACCGTGCAACACCGTGGCCTTTGTATAACAACAGCTATGGTAGAGAAACTAGATGAACAGTGTATTTCTACACCATAACAACACTAATAAAAAAAAAGGCAAGATCATATTAAATTTAAATTTTGATTTAAAACCTAATCACCTTCCCTACATATAGTTAACTTTAAATCAAAATCCACACTTACTATTAAGTGGACCTTACATTGTCCAATGGTCACTTTTCGATTCATCAAACTAATATTTGCAGCTTACATGTAGCTTTTCATCTGTATATGAGAATTTCCCATACACTATACAAATTAAAAGTCCATATTCCCACTGTAGCTACCACTGCTCATTTGCCACATGCCCATCCCACCATTTTTCTCTTGAAAACAAAGAGAGAAAAAGCCTATAGCCTTGTACACCCACTTGTCCATTATTGTAGCCTCATATAATGAGTGTTATGCCCTACTCTACTCATAGCCAGGTGCACTTCTAACAATTTTTGGAATAAAATATTTAAGAAATAATAAAAAAAAAATAAAAAATATAATGACTTATCGTATAGGACAATAGACTAGGAAATTGAGTCTACTTTATTCTTTTAAATGTCATTCATACATCTACTAGGCTACTTTTTTTTTTTATTTCATACATCAACTCACTTTTTACTAACAAAAAACAACATATTATATTCATTCCCTATATTTTCAATAAATAAATAATAAAGTGTTACACAATTTATTACAACAACTGTTTCTTGCTTTGGGTAATTTAGTTATGGTCTGCGAAATAAATGGACCTAAACGAGTTGTTTATTCGCAGTCTCAAATATTCTAGCCCAACCCATTTAAAGTCGCACCACAGCCAAATCGGTTTGCCTTTTTTCTTTTGCAATTTGGGGAAAAAATTCAATATAAAAATTCAAGAACTAAGACTAAAAATATAGGAGAAATGGAGAAACAATCAATATAATTAGGGGAACCAATACAAATAGAGACATAAAAATTCAAGACCAAAACCACTTCAGAAGTTCATGATGAACAAATCCAAATTGAATTAGCAAATCAACATAAAATCTACTTCTTTTGGTAATCATCAAAATACATAGTTAGATACAAAGCCGACGAGATACCATTCAGTGGAAATTCCAGATTGAGAAACCATATAATTGACCAATATATATAAGCAGATAAACAACATGCTTGTTTACCAGCATGACTTGACCTGTTTAACCCATGGGTATAGTTGTCAAAATGGGATGGGGTGGCCTACATCAGGGCGAGTCATTTTTAGGCTGGCTCACTTCAAGCAAAAAAAGTGTTGGCTTAATCCAATTTATTTGAGCCACAAGCTAGCCCATGGGCTAAATTTTTTTTTTGTTTATTCTTTTAATTGTATAGTTCATGTAAAATGTCAATGAAAAAATATCTTTTGATTTTATTATAATGGATTAAAAGATAAATTATTAATAAGTAGTGTTATTATTCTTGCTTTATTTGTGAGAATAATAAATAAACTTGATTTTTATTTAATAATTAAATTTCAATAACTTAATTTGATATGATAGTGAAGTAAGTATATATATATCTATGTATATTTGTCAATATTTGTTATTAGTTTAGACTTTCTAAGTTAAAAAAGGGTTATAAAGTCCAAATCCAATTATTTATAGCTCATATATGCAATTTATTATTTAATAACAAATTAGTATTCGGGCCATTGGGCTGGCCCAGCCCAATGCGACTTGGGTCTATTCGGGTTGGGTTGAGTCGAGCTAATTTTTATATTTTCTCCTATTTCTTTAGGCTAGCTCGTACATTTTTTTGAGCTAGATGAACTGATCCACATCGATAGCTTTGCCCGCTAATTAAACAAGCTAAACTAATAACAAATTTGTGTTAAACGACTTGAAATTTTTAGGCCCAACCCACCTTTTTTGTGAGCAAAGCATATTGATGGGTTTGGCCTATTTTGACGACCCTAAATGGAGAGTTAGCTAGGTCATTCAGTTTTATATGACATCCAATACTCATATGTGATATGGATTAAAGCCATGCATTTTTAAAATGTTTGGATCAAAACCAAACAAAAAATTTTCAGTGACTAAAACTTAATTTTGTTTAATTTTTCAGGGATAAAAAATAATTAAGCCAATATTTACTAGTTTTCTCTTCATTTTCATCCTTAAACTATTTTTTTTTTCATTTTGGTCTCCTAATTTTTCGCCATTAAGTTAAATGCTTTTTGCTGTGATAAAATCTAATGAAGGAGTCTCATGTATTATACTTCCAAGTTAAACATTGTTGAACTGGAAAAACTACTTAAGCTGCTTAGATTAAGACATTTTTAACTGAAAAGTGAAGATTTAGAGTACCGAATGAACAAAAAATACTTAGGAGATAAAAACTAACAGAAAATTAGTTAGACAATTAAAATGAAAAAACAAAAATGAGTAAAGTGACTAAAAAAATCTAGGATTTGACTTCTCTAAAATGTAGAAGTTGGTAAAGTGCAATAATGAAGAGTTAATTACCCTTTAATCAATAACTTACATCATATCTGCATTATGTGTGAATCTTCTTAAATAATCTAATGGTAATTATTCTCTCACTTTTACGTTTTATAAATCTTCTCACTTTAAACGAGCAAAATCTAAAAATCTATCTTTCATATATATATATATATTACTAGTCATCTCTATTTTTAAGCTATTAAGCTATATTAAAAATTAACTTTTAAATATTTATAATATTAATAGACATGCATGTTGATAATTTAAAACTCTGTTCTGAAATAATGTCCTAGCCATGCATAGCATGGGGTATACTGCTAGCATATATATATTACTAGTCATCTCTATTTTTAAGCTATTAAGCTATATTAAAAATTAACTTTTAAATATTTATAATATTAATAGACATGCAAGTTGATAATTTAAAACTCCGTTATGAAATAATGTCGTAGCCATGCATAGCACGGGGTATACTGCTAGCACGCCATAGACCATCCGGATTAGTTGAATTGAAAGCCTGAAAATAATGTCTCTGCTAGGAAAGAAACAGCGGTTTACATCATAAGAATAGTATTATTTAAATATTTAAAAATAGATATCCTATTGAGATATTTATTTTATGTGAAAAAGTAAGATAAGTAGGGACTATCATCATATTCAAAGATGATAAAATGAATATTTTAATAGTATATTTATTTTCAAATGTTCAAATATCATTCTCCAAATCATAAAATGAGAATTTAGCCCAAATTGATTTTTCTTTCCTCAGGGAATATATATGGGAAAACAATTATGCCAAAGGTTAGAGTGCAATAGATTTGTCAGGAGAACTGAGGAGGGGTTATTACTGCTCTCACTTATTAAGCTTATTTGTCAAAGTCACTAAAATACCCTTCTCCTTTTTCATAGTTGTTTCATGTCTCCCAATTTGTCATAATTAGAGATTAATAAGATGTTTAACTTCACAAAATTTTACTAATACATAAATTCATGTTTAAAGTAAAAAAATTCCTGGCTAAAATATGTCACACAAATATAGCCTCTAAATCTTTATTCTCATCCTAATTGTGAAATATTTATATTTTACATAATCAAATAATTAAGTGACGTGAGCACAGAATCAAATGTAATTACATCTTTGTCATGAAAATAAGTAAAATACATTTGATTCATAACCTGTGTGCAGAATGCAGAACGTGATATATAATGTTTTTACATCCTAGTTGTGAAATAAACCTTTGACAACTAAGTACTTAATTTTTCATTTATGTTAAATAAGTAAAATCATAAATTCGTAAAATACTTAGTAGTCAAAGAATAAAATTTTATGAGTGATAATAAAAAAAAATTATATACTGTTAACAATTCAAATAAAATTAAATGTTTTAATAAAAACAATTTTAAAAAATTACGTTATTAAGGGAAAAAACAAGTAATACCTCTTATAAATTATATAAATTAAAAATTTCAAAGTAACGATAGTCATGTAGAAGTGACAGTATATTTTCATAAAAGTTAAAAAAAATATTATATTAAAAAATAGGTGGAGTATGAATAAATTTAGTTTTCAAATTATTTCATCATTATGACAACAATAAATATATGTTAACACATGAGATACTTTATTTTATTTTTTACTTAAAACATGAATTTAATGTATTAATAAAAAATTATAAAGTTGAATATTTTATTAATCTAATTATGAAAAATAGGAAGTCATGAAACAACTATAAAAAAGAAAAAGAGGATATTTTAATGATTTTAATAAATAACCTTAGCAAGAGGGAGCGGCAGTCGCTCTCGAGTGATGATATTTGTATGCACAGGTTACAAGCCCAACCTCCAACGCATTAGCCATCCATTGTTGAAGTTTTTTTTTGTGTTTTGTTTTTCAACACATCTCAAATGTGTGTCGAAGAGTAGTATGTCAATCTCCTAAGTACAAAATGCATTTCCCATCACGGAATTGATCTTCCCCCCCATTTCACATGCATTATTGCAAGTGTGTGGCCACAAAAATATTAGCATCTTCGAAAGTGTTATTTACCAAACAAATTATCCAAAGAATGCTGGAAGGTAAAATCATTCATATTTATCTACCCATTAATTTAAATTTTTAGAAAAAATAATTATAACAATGTATCAAAATTCTTGTAATCAAATGATTAGACACTTGGTCTTTATTATCACTCATTTTCTGATAACTTTTTTTTCACTTTTCTAAACTCAAAAGGAGGTATTCTGATGAGCGACATATTAGATATAAAGGCAAATATCTCTATCCATTAATTTAAATTTTTGAAAAAATAATGTTTCATTACGCAATGCATAGTTAAAGTTTTCTTTTATTAAATAGTTAATATTTGTAGTTTAACACCAATCATCTGTTCAAATGAATATTTCATGAACAACATTGTATGTTGGAGTTGTTGAGTTAAAATTTATTAAGTACTCTTTTAAATTTAAATTTGCATTACTCTTTATTCTTTTTGTACAACGAAAAAGATATTACTCGTTTTTTAAAAAAATTAAAATTATTTTTGGTGCTAAAAGAATCTATTTAATTTTTTTTATAAAATGCTAAAAGAATTATTTATTACATTAACTTGAACCTGTAATTGGAGTCGTGATTTAAGTTCAAATATGTACTAATTTTAATTAATCAAAATTGTCTATTAGTTTGTTAGTCCCTGTGTAATTTTGTTTTGTCTTTTGTTTTTAATTGAAAAAAAGAGGGGCAAAGAGGAAATGTAAAACCCTAAATCCTCTCCAAAGCTCGCAAAAACCCTTTTCAGCTGAGCTGAGCTCACTGTGCTAGCTTATGCACATTTCCAAGCAACACAGACAGAAGCCAGAAACCATTGCAATGAGGATCATCACCCTGTTCCCCAAGTCCAGCACACAACATCCTCCGACAAACCTCAACCACCTCCGTACCCTATTCGACGGCGCCTTCAAGCCCGTCCGAGACCGCGGCCTCGACCACGCCGTCGAGCGCGAGAAGAACCTCAAACCACTCATCAGCCTCAAAAACCTCATCCACCAAGAACCCTCCAAGTCCCTCCCAATCTCCATCATCTCCCAAAACAGAGACTCCCTCCAACTACCCTTCCGCCCCATCGAATTCACCCGCAAGTATCCCTCCTTCTTCCACGAATCCCTCCCCGTCGCCGCCCTCCACCCCCACATCCGCCTCACCCCTGAAGCCCTCGCCCTCGACTCCGACGAGCAGTTAATGTACCAGAGCGACGGTTACAAACAGCAGCTCGCCAACCGCATCTTGAAGCTCTTGATGATCTCTAGGGCCCACAAGATCCCTCTCAATCTCATCGAACGGTTGAAATGGGACCTCGGTCTCCCCGGCGATTACTTGCATAGCGTGATCCCCGAATTCCCCGATTACTTCCGCGTCGTTCAAGGAAAAGCCCGTGGATTTCGGAACGATGTCGATGACAGGTAATGGGAGTGAAACTGTGTAACTAACTCTCGTAACAACCTGAAGATTGACTTGTGAGTTGTAACTGACTCTAACGGCTATATCTGATGACAGGGTTTTGGAGCTGGTTTGTTGGAGCAACGAATTGGCGGTTTCGGTTATGGAGAAGAAGTTTGGGGTTGGGAATGAGGAATTTGTGTTTCCTGTGCAGTTTTCCGGCGGGTTTGAGATGGACAATAGGTATAAGAGGTGGTTGGGTGAGTGGCAGAAGCTGCCTTATGTGTCTCCTTATGAGAATGCAGCTCATCTTTCGGCTTCTAGCGATGAATCTGATAGGTGGGTTGTTGGTGTTTTGCACGAGATTCTTCATGTTTTGGTCCCCAAGAAGACTGAGAAGGACAATGTTTTGATGCTTGGGGAGTGGTTGGGTTTGAGGTCGAGGTTTAAGAGGGCGATGCTTCAGCACCCCGGGATATTCTATCTGTGTGGTAAGATTGGGACCTGCACTGTGGTTTTGAAGGAGGGTTACAAGAGGGGGTCGTTGGTTGAACCTCATCCGTTGATGGATTTGAGGAGCCAGTATATTCACCTCATGAACACTCATAAGGAAGATAGTAAAGCTGGTAAGGTGGCACAAGGGAATAGCGCCTCGAAGGAGTCCAATGACACAGGCCTTGAAGGGAGTGGAGGAGGAGAGGATGAGGAGAAAAGAGGGGAGGAGGGCGAGTTTTTGGAAACTGAAACTGAGGATGCTAGTGAGGATGAATTTGATGATGATGAAGAGCAGCCTCAGAGAGGGAACTGTAAAGCCAGGGGCAGAGAAGTAGGGAAAGTGAAGCCTTTGAGAAATTCTCGGAGAGAAAGATCAGTTGGGAAGCCTACTCAGAAGACAAGGGAGAAAAATCCGTCAGAAGTTTCTAAAATGATAGGAGTGAGAGGTGGAAATAGAGATAGTGAGAGTTCAGTGCAGAAATCAAGGTCATCCTCTAAGAGCAGGGGAAGGCTGTTAGCAAGCAAGAACAACCCTGTTTAGTAAAGATTCAATCAGTTTCTGGCAGCTAGCACCTATGCAGGTTGGTTGTTCCTGCTCTTAGTATCTTGGTCCTTCCTGGTTACAAGTTTTTAAGATTAAAAATGTTATTATATCTTACTGTTTGCTGCTGTTTCTTTGTGGAATTCATTGTTCGGCCTTTTGGTGAATGCTTGTTGTGCCCTTGGTCCTTACACTAACTGTTAGGGACTAGCTTTAGTGGATTTGGTGCTAGGTACTACTTGGTCCAGTTGTTTGGATTGTATATTTTAAGGTTACTTTGCCCTAGCATTCGATCAGAGATAAGAATAGGCAATTGGCTTAAATTTGATGTAGAACACGTTATCTTTTCAAGGGGGTTTGCTAGCAGATATACTTAGAGATTTGGTAGCTTGGCTCCATTGAATTTTTTCTTGGAGTTTTTGCAGACAAAGAAATTATGGAAGATCTTTTATATTCCACATTCCTTGTAATTTTCTGTTCTTTATTTTAATGGATTTCTTCTTCTACAGAAAAATAGTTTATATTAAATGGATGCATTCATGTTGATAGAATGTAGTGTGATAAGGATGGTGTTTATGGGCAGAAAATATTAAAATCAGGTAAAATTATATATAAAAAATGTAGTTGATGGTAAAAATGATTCCAGATAATGAACTTTCAGCTCGTTAATGAATATTCACTTCATTTGCTCTGCTAATATTCACTTTCAGCACGGTGTTGGAGATTCCATTACTTGGAATTTGCATCTCATTCATTCTCAGAAGGAAAAGAGTCCTTTGATTGGTATTTAACCTTTTGTATATTTCCATATCTATGGAAATTGACGTACGGCGTTAGAGAGGTGTGATGTGTTGATCCTTAATGACATTGGGTGTTCCACAATTAGGGCTCTTTATGTTATGAAATGTTCTTTGAGGTTTATATTCTATTTGGTTGTGGAATTGGCGATGTGGATATTAGTCTGAAGTTTCTCTGAGACATGGTAGCACTCATTCTTTACCTTAACTGTCTTGTAGTTTGGCTGTTGTTAGTTATTGTTATTGAGAGTAAAACAATAGAAGTAAACTGTAAGCAGCTGATCAACTATATTTTTTGTTTGTCCAGCCAGAGAGGCATGACTGGCTGTGTAGTCTCATTTCTGGAAGTGGAACTAGAATCCAGAGCAATCAACAAACAGGGTAACATAATGGCCACAGCAGCATAACAAAGCCCAAAAGTTAGCGTGGGTATGGGTTGTAATCTGAACCAAGGTAAGTTGTCCACGGCCCAAGTTGCCTTCCTTAGCAGTTAGCAGAGAACTGTGTTTCTATGGTCCAACTTGGAGACCAAAAAAGGAAATGGTCCAAATTGGAAAAAAGTTCAACATTCATCGAATATGTTCTGACATATCAGGTGAATTTTATTACCCTGCCATTTGTAAAAATAAATTTAACATGTTCAATAGAAGATTGGGAATTTTTTGTTTTTGGGGTTTGCATTTTTCTTTACTTTTCTCTTCAATTAAACAACAGATTTTTTTAAAAAAAATGTCAAAAAGCATGGAAAGAGCAAGACAGTAGTGGAATTTCGGATTTTTATAAGAAAAACTATTGGATTTTACTCTTGCAAATGTTTCTAAGAGCTTGCAAGGATTTCTATGAATATTGAAGTGGTCGATCAATACACCTTTTATTAATGAAAGATGCTATGCAACCAGATTTTTGCTAGAAATAAAGTGCTTAAATAGTGTGGCGGAATTGGTAACTTTTGAATAAATACGTGGACTCTACCATTATATATCTTATCTAATTGCTGCTATGAGTTCTGTCAAAGTTGTGGTTGCGTCATTTTGGCTTTGTAGCATCAATAAATCTAAGGTTTTTGGGGGTATCCACAGACAAGAGTTTAATTAATTTTAATTTATTAACTATCGTGCATGTTTGCTCCGGAAGAGAGTGCTGTTTAATCACACGGGGGAGAGCATTGTTCGTTACCGCATCTAAAGAAACAAATATCAAAACAACAATTGGTTGCCATTGTCACAACTAAGAGTGGTGCTAAAGTTATTTTGGGAGTAAAAAACGATGATAAATTCTCATTTAACGTGCTTTGGTAAGAATCTTAGTTAAGGGAAGTAGATTATCTAGAGGTAAAGTTTAAAATTATTGTATGAAACTATTAAGAAATGTCTAGATTTAAATAATTTGTTTATAAACGTAGTTTACAAAATAACGATTAGATACTATGATTTACTTTAATCAATATGACTACATATCATGAGTAAAAGCTTACTTATTGTTGCCATCTTGCAACTCTAAGTATATTAGCCGTTATTGCCAAGACAATTATCTCCGTGGAGATGAGTTGAAGATTTGGGGGGTGGAAGCATAATATTGCAATATATATATTTATTTGATTCACATTGATATATTTTATTTTTATGTGTTTATTTAATTAAATTTGGTTCAATGACTCACTGATTGAACTAGTGACCTAGTGACTCAATAACTGGGTCGAATCGATTATCAGTCCAATCCTGAAAACATGTGAAAGTGCTCATGAAAAGTTAGTTTATGATTTAGATCATGACAATTAGATTTGTAGAAGTCGACTAGACAATCTCGCTTCATTAACTCAGTGTGGGGTTGAGGTTTTTGTGGCTGAAATTGACAGTTCCTGTAATATCAGGTTGATGAACTAATTATTCTTGTTGCAAACAAAACCGAAATTGGCATGCATTGTACTTGATCTCCACAAATTGGATGTAGCTTCTCTACGCCAATGAGAGTACAACGACATGCGCATGAATAGAAGAGTCAGTTTCCACCCACATCTAAATTTTCCATCCTCAATTCAGTAGCCTTTAGAATAGAACGTCCATTCATTCAAAATATTTTATTGTTTTTGTGGGAATAGATCTCTTCATATTAAAATTTTATATTTGATCATGTGTAAATTTTTACTATTGAATAGGACCGTAAGTCTAAATCAAGGTCTCAAAAAAAATATAATCATATTAAATTTTCATATGAAATTATATAATTTCTATTATATTATCAGTTATTCCATATATATATATATATATAAAGTTCCTCTCACCTTAAGGGTGAGTTTGGTTTGAAGGATAAAAATTGGATAAAAATATCATAAATGAATTTTATGTATTATTGCACATATAAAATCTATTTATATAATTTTAGTTTTGAATTTTACTTCTTAACCAGATATAGAGAATTTCTTTCCTCTTGGGAAGGTTAAATTTGCACGAGTACTTATGTAAATGCATAATTCGAAGTTCTTTCTGAAGTAGTTTCGGCTTCATGGGCAACTTCTGCAGGTATACAGAAAATGACCCTTCAATTTGTCCTCTTGTATTAAGCCTTTCATTCCTTCGTACACATGGCTATTTTTCTTTGTCAGTGGCTTTTGATAATGATTGCATAAAGATGATTCACTAGTGCTGCACTAAAGAACATCCTAATCGAATCAGATATTACGATATCATTCACAAACCCAGTATATATTTCGTATCATTATGGCTCCCATTTTCTTCCTTGTTTACTAGCCATGTTATTTTCAGTCCTTGCAACTAGCAGATATAATTTATATTTGATGTTGATATATTCTTTAATATGAAAAATAGAAAAAGAAAATTGATCTTAATGAATAGATGCTTATTCATCATGTTATGGCGAAGCAGCCAAAGGAAAGGAAGAATAAGCGAAATAGATATTATTAAACTCTAATTCATGCTTTCTCGGCAACAAAAATGAAAAACTTAAAGAAGTGTAATGAAAAGATTTTAATAATTTAAAAGGGTAAAATATACTCTCTTTTTTTTCTTTCTAATCTTATTTATTTTAAAATAACTTCCCTTTTACTCCATCATCCCCCCCCCCCCCTCTTTTTTTTTTTTTGGGTTCTCCCTCCAATCTACTACTTTCTCCTATATTACCATACATTTACTTCATCGACAGTGTGTAATTTAAATGTAGCAGAGGGCATACAAAATGAAAATTAAATATAAAAGGAAAAAAATAATGAAGCAAAACCTTTTTTTTCGATGAAATAATGAAGCACAAATCTGATACGTCACTCTCTGTAAATGTCCATCTGTAAGGTTATAAAGATGCGCTATATTCAGTTGTGCTCATCCCTGACCACTTCTTTTGCTATTACCTGGAAAGGTACCAAGTACCACTTTCCTAGTGTTGTGCTTCGAGAAAGCATAAAACACGTACATCTGGTCAGAGAAAATCTTAAAATATTAGCTGAAATGCCAATGATTTGGTACAGTTTGATTTTAATGCTTAAATTTGAACTAAAATAATGTTAATTGCATTCAAATTTTTCACAAACGAAGCCAAATATTGGAAACTCTTAGAATCGAAAGTCATGATTCATGAATCATAACTTTAATTTCTTTATTATTATTATTATTATTTAGTTTCATCTAGTATTGTTCTATTAATTGTAATGATAATAACTAATAAGGATAGTGAAATGGGATGACCAAGTTTCGAGAACAAGGAAGGAAGAAGGACTAGATATGCGCTGGACCACAAATATTGCTATTTAGGTAAAGTGGGATGAGTTTATTAATAGGGGAGACAATCCGATTGCTCTATTGATGGCTTGTTCAGTTGTTCGGATAGTAATATATTTTTTGAATTGGTAGTGGTAAGGATATAAACTTTTGCTTTGAACAGCAGGGTTGGTCCTTAATTTCATTCTGGCTGTTCTTGCTGTTGCTATACATCCTGCTGATTGGCATTTTACTTATATATCTTCTTATATTTATAAAATGAGTAAATTATCCTAGTAGTCCCTTAAAAAAATTTCACCGATCTACTTAGTCTTTCAACATCTGAAATTATAGTCGCGGTCCCTGAAAATCTTATTTATAGGAATAATTAGTCACTAAACAGATTTAAGACTTGAAACACTAACGGAATGCTTACATAGAACATTAAATAGATATTAAATGCCGCCGCCGCCACTACCACCACCATGGTTCTCCTCTCCCTCCTCTTCCTCTTCCTCTCCCCCTTGGTCTCCACAACCCACAGCTCCACCTTGCCTCCTAGAACTTCCAGAACACGGCAGTTGGCTTCATATGTAGCTTCACCAGGGTGTTTGGTTGGGAGAGCCGCGGCTACAGAACCTGCTCCCTGCTTTTTCCTCTTTTCTCTTTTCTCTGGGATTTTGTTAATGTTTGAAATGGGATGAACTTGCTTGGTTTATAATTTGTTGGGATTTGCTGTGATTTGATTTGATTTAGTTGTAGTTGCAATGGTGGTTAGGAAAATGATGGTTGTTGATGGAGGATGTTGTGGTGAGAATGGAGGCCGTGGGTGTTGGTGGTGGTGATGATTGGGTTGTGAGGTTGAGAAGGCATAAGCTTGTTCCGGTGGAGGTGGTGGTGGTGGTGGTGGTTGTTAAGAGAGCATAAGCTTGTTCAGGGAGAGGAGAACCATGGTGGTAGTGGTAGTGGTGATGACATTTCTACAAACAGAGGAGAACCATGGTGGTGGTGGTGGCATCCCTAAATGGAGAGGTAACGGAGAAATAATAGAGGACTAACAAGACCGACTTTTTTAATTGTGAGGGACTATTAAATTTATTATTTTTCTTAAGGGACTAAATAGTCCGACAAAAAAATTTTAAGGAACTAAACAGATATTTCACTTTTATAAAATTTATATCTGAATACAAAACCCATATATTCAACACTAGCTTAATTTTCCAATAAGAAAAAAAAAACTTTAGCTTAAGTTTGACTTGACATTAAAAGCTTAAACCTCTTATTATTTATCAGTTCAAAGACTAGTCCAATAAAATATATTAACACACTAAGTCTTAACTCACAAAAAATATACCCTAATAAGAAATGAGTACAATAGTAATCAAGTTGTGTTGTTAAGAAGAGGATATCTAAATTCTAAACTGTTATAATGCCCAACGTTATTTACCTTCGAGACCGAAAGTAAAAAATCAGAGAAAATTGTGTGTACAATAATTTGGGTTGAACTTGATCTTGGGTTCCAATAGTTTGCACCTAATCCAGCTTGTATTAAAGACACAAAATTCAAAACGTTTCGTAAATTCTAGCCGTCCATCAAAATTAGTGACCGATAGTAAGTATTGCACGAGCATACCTAAATGCATGACCACCCCACCATAGGAAAAAAATTAAAATGAAGTGGGATGCAGACGTTTGAGAAAAAAGATAAGGATCTAAATGAAAATAACAGACAACATAAAGAGGACATGTCATATCCATCTAGACAAGCAAAAGTTTGGATGAAAACTAAATAGGGATATTGTGTCAATGCATGATGATTTTCTACATTTTTCTTAATAAAGTTGTAGCAGCAAAATACTGAAATAAGAGATAGTGAAAGCTAATTTCAGAAAGGGAAGATTTGAAATCTTATTAACCCGTCCTCTGTCTCATTATGTGGATCCGGGTCCTAACTCGTGTTGTCAAATTATTAGCACATTGTCTCCTTGAAACCCAACAAAATCAAAGTTTCAATTGAAAGTGTGGGGCCTGTGGTGAGTTCATGCTGTGCATGTGGGGGATGCTAATCATTTTTACTTGTCCAAATAAAACATTCAATCTATGCCTTTTGCAGGCTAAATGCACCATTTAGGTTCCAGGATTTGAGCTTTGATACAAATTAAACGTTATGGAGAAAAAGAAAATGTGAAAGGGATGAAAGTGGTATGATAGAAAGTGGGTGCCGTGCAGACTTGGTAACTCTTGCTATGCTACTTTATAATAGGAAACGTATCGTCCACAAAAGATGTCTTTAAGGTACTATAATGATTGAGTAAGTTTAAAATTGATGTCCTTTCAGTATAAAACAATCATACTACCAATGAATTAAAATGTACCAAGTCATTATAGTAGTTCATGTTTATTACTTCAACTGAAAATTTTAAGTGGCTTCTAGATATTGGATCAATGAAAAAGGAATAATATAATGAAATATAATATAGCTAACTTTTTTTTACTTAGGATGTCACTAACATTATTGAGAATATGATTGAATTTAGTAACAAATTTACGACTAAAATCATAAGTTCGTTCTCGTATTTATAATGGAAGATCAATTAGTCATTCAGATTTGAAGAATTTCACATTGGTCCCTCAAATTTCACAAATGGGAATAAATTAGTCCTTCTGTAAAATTGTCATATGAGCTGTGTCTTATTAGCTTATTTATATACATTGTTAACTTATTTAAGTGCATTGTTAATTTTCATGGTAAATCATAACTTACCTCACTATTCTAAATGAAGTTGTTTAGACCTTCTTTATCATATTCTCTCTCACCATAACTCATTGCTCAGAAGAAAGTTTTTATTTTAAGTTGTCATTTATTTTGTACAGAACAGAAGAGTGAGACAAGTTAAGATCCATCGTGAAAATTAATAGTATATATAGCAAGTTAAAAAAATAGGTGGACATTTCTATTAACAGTTCAGATAATAATTTGATGAAAGGACTAATGTGTCCCTATTCATAAAATTTGAGAAGTTAATATGGAATTGTTCAAATACAAAGAATTAATTTGTCCCCACTATAAATTTAAGGGACTAAATTGAGTATTTAGTCAAAATTTAAATAAATATTAGCTAAATAAACAGCAGCACAATAGCAGTTATTAATAATGTTACTTTGATGTGTGAAAGAACAAAATATATAATAAGATTTCAGTCAAATTAATTGTGGCTATTTGAGAGGTGAGTTTAATATAGTAACTGTAAATAGATGATGTACAAGTTTTATATATATATATATATTCGAGTACGATGAAACAAGATTGTCTAAAGTTGGACGGGTCGTAAACATCCAAACTGCAGTGATGAAAAAAGCGAATGAAAGCACAATACATCATGGTATTACTACGGACGAGGTCTAGCACACGGATATGACACAAATTCCCATTCCTAATTCCCTAAACCTCACGCATGCAATTAGCAACACTACACATAAAGTTAAAATAATGATATCTGAACGACATTGACATGTTTTTTGTTTTTATCATTCACTCATTCATTGTCCTTGTAAAAAAGATAGGTCCAAAAAAAAAGCAGCCTCTGAAGCCAAATAAAAATTCTGTACGAACTGATAAGTGACCCTTTCTATAGTTTTGATAATGACCAATAGACATTGCATCGAGAAAACCAAGATTTGCCTGGCGAAGAATAAATCTTTTCTGGCTTTTTCGCCAGGGAGAAAGACAGGTTGTAGCTGAAGTTTTAGATAAGTTAGGCGTTTTCAAACTGCATGTCCAATCACTTATTTTGAAACTAGTTTAATTAATAATTTATAACTAGCAATTCTATATGACTGAAGTTACATTAACAAGAGCTTTTAATTGAATATATGATAAAATCTCCAAAGGTTACCAATTCGTCCGCATCATTCTAACATTTATTTTCTACTGACTACTCTGACTATCCAGCATTGTTTTATTTATTAACAGTGATACTGATATTTTTTTGTATTGTTATATTGATTGTTAATCACGTATTTGTCCATGAAACGTATTCAACTATAATTAAAATAGTTTAAACAATATTCAAAAGATAATTGACCGCAACAAAAGTGAATTGGAACAGCAGAGAGTTTTACTATCCTACGATTCTGTCTCAGAAGTGCAAAAATAATTCTTTGAACAAAAATAGTTTTACAAGAGATTCTTTAGGTGCGCACCCAGAAAAAAAAAAAAAAAAAGATGACGTACTTATTCCACTCCACGAGCAAAACTCCCATGATTTTGAACGTCCTACAACTATTTTTGAGTTTACTCCCTCGGCCCATTGCAGTTAATCTCTTCTCTGTTCCAAACGCTTGATCAATTTCCAAATCATTATTACGCATGATTCTGCTTTTATTCATTTCTTTCAACAAAAGAACGTTCTTAAAAGCCATTCAAAATGCAGCTTATTTGATCATGCACAATATAGAATTGCTGTAAAAACTGATCATGTTACTATTCAATATTTCACATAAAATATGTTATCGGCAGATTACTTAAAAAGATTATTTATGTTATTTATCACTTTGGTTGTATATAAACAAGAGATAAGATGAACACAAATTCAACACATCTTTAGGCACTCACAATTAAAGCACATCCTATGAAACTTTTTTTTTTCCTTCAGTAAATTTAGGATATCTATTGTCTAAAGGAATGACTAAAACTCATTCGTGGAACTCATCTGTAAATCTCACAAACTTTTTGTTTTTTTTTTTTGTGTGCAAGTGTGCCTCCCAATGACTTCTTAGAATTGTGACATTCTAGAATTTTTCAATACACATCTTTGTTGAAAATATCTGTAAGGCGGTGATGAGTTGATACTGCAGAATAAAATTGTTAGCCGTGAGTGCGTAGAGGTCATCAGGGCACTGACACGAGTTACACAAGGCATGCATTATTTAACAAGTGCTGCGTTGTGTGCAACAGCTTTCATGCAAAGCTGCTTTCTCTTGCGATCTCTCCTAAGCCTCAGCCTTATATCTTAAAATTTGCAAATGCCAGATTCTCATATCACACACACACATATATATATATATATATATATACCTCCATGCACTTGTCATTCTCAACAAAGCAAAAGCCGCTTTCTTCTGTGACACCCAAATTTCGCCATCTCCAAAATACCATAAGCAAAGAGAAAAACAAAGTAGCGAACGGCTAAATATTTAACATTTGGTATAGAAAGTGATACTTCCTATCCTTCCTCCAACACAAGCCTTTGCAAAAGATGAAAAGGAAAGAAGAGAGAAAAAGCAGATAAGGCCTCCCCAAAATCACAAGAACGCAACCCATCACCACAGCTGTTACAGCCACAATTACAGGCAACCACTCATAGGCCCCCTTAACTCCAATCTACTAGGGCAACAATACCAATATATCTGATCTTAACCCAACAAAACAAAAACAAAATCCCAATGTCATAATTGCTAAAATTTTTCTATGCTCTTATGCGGACATGTGGCGTCTTCTCTAACAAACGTCATCCTTGTTCCCATTTCCAACGTTCACCAACAACCTCTTGCTTTCTTCTTCTTGGTCACACTCTTTATTGTTGTTCCTATGCCCATTGCAACAACCCATCTCCACCCTTGTGTTCTTCTCAGCCTTCAAGGCCTCAGCTTCCCAATCTGTGCGCACCATCACAACGTAGAGGATTGACACGACGCACGCCACCTGGGCCGAGAGAAGCCCAAACCAAAGCCCACTGAACCCGACCTTGAACCAAAACGCCAGGCCCATGGCCACCGGGGTCCCCACAAAATAGAATGAACCAAGGTTTATGCGGGCCCCAATACCAGGCCGGGCCGTGCAACGCAGGATGCCGCAGCCCGTGGTTTGTGGGCAGTTCCCCAGCTCGGCTAGGCCCATGATTGGCATGACCGATGCAACCAAGGCCTTGACAGCCTCATCACTGGTGAAGAGCCCTGCCCACCTTTGTTTTAGGATCACAGTCCATGTCACATTGATGAAGCCAATCACAAAGGCACATCCTAGGGCAACCATGGCTGCTAGCTTTGCCTTGTATGGTTTGCCAGCTCCAAGCTCATTCCCAACCTGCATTTATTGCTATCAGAATGGTTATTTATTCCAATTACTTCATAACAAATGAAAATCAAACCAATGTCTTATGCAACAAAACTTATACAAACATAATAATTTATGTGAACGAGTGTGAAACTAGTTTCATGGGACCCATGATAGTAGTGGATTTCTTTAAAGATTTGATGGTTAAATTATTAGGTCAAATACAAAATCTTTAATTGTAATGGAGGCTTGTATGCAAGCTAAAGCGGAAATGCACTAACAAGTGATCATTTAGTTCTAGTTTTGTCCAGTCACATTACAAGTGTGAACTAACTGGGTCCCCAGTACTTGACGCAATCATACAACAAATTTATATACCTCAGCAAACAGAAACCACGGAAGCATTCACGTTTAGCCCAAAAAGACTAAAGAGAAAAGAAAGCAAGGAAAAAAGATCCAAAAGATTCAGTGTGTAAACTGTGAACAAAATAGTTGTACATAACATAACTACCACACGTGTATATTGCATCCGAGAGGTAAAGAGGGAAGAACTCCTTTTGCCGCTAATTTCTTTTGATCTCCAACAAAACAGTAAAATTATTGGAATAAAAAAGCCCAACATTATTATTATTATTATTATTTAAGATCCCTTAGCAAAAGAATAATAATATGTCAGAATGGTCAGGAAGGAGTCATGCGCAATAAAAAGCTCATCCCAACAAATAATGAACAAAAGTAACCTAGTATATGTTTCCATTTATGCTCGATACAGCAAATAAACCCAAAAAAAGAGGCAGATTTGAACCTCACTGTTTACAGTTGAAGCCCATTTTATTGAAGCAAAAGAGTCTACCATCATTTATAATCGGCTAGATGGAGACAATGTACCCAAGCAAAAATGAAAAATAAAAATCAGGTAGATGAATCAAACAAACCAAAAAAGAAAAATAGAAAATGCAAATCTGAATTTATAACTGACACACTGACTTTGAACTCAAATTACTAAAATCATACGATTGCTTCCTCCCTACAATTTGTAACATGAGCTCACGCCAATACAAATGGAGGATAAAAAACAAACCAAAAGCAGCCAAGCCATGCCACTCCATCTCTCTCTAGGCCCTATCCATATCTCTATCCCCACCCAAACCCAAACAGCCAAACCCAAACTCTCACCTCATAACTATGGTAAAAACAAACTTGATAAGTAGTTAGACCATTTTCAACACCATAATAAAACTTCAAAGAATTAACAGTGCTGTTACATTGTAAAAGAACCATTAAAAACAGACATAAGACTAGCAAAATATTAAAATTGGGTCTAATTATGATATAACTTTTGATATCCTGACAAAGGTGTTTTATAAAAAGAAATGTTATTTGTACTGATCGTTTGTGGAATATTGTATTGACACACACTTATCTAGGTGTGGACCCATCTTAATTTGGGACACACATCCCATCAAATGATAAATAAGAGTGTATCGGCACAATATCTCATGAATGATGAGCCCAAATAACACTTCTCTTTTAAAAATTGGTTACAAATAACATTTTTGAATGATAATAAGAGCATAATTATAGGTATACTTACCCGGGTAGAAACACAGCCTGCAAGTGCCATGGGGACAGTGTACATCATGCTAGTGGTCTGAATGAGGATTCCAGTGGCTGCCACAGCCAGAGTTGGATTAGGCAAGTACCCAGCCATGACTGTGACAATCTCATACCACCACCACTCCAAGCACATCATAATGCAACTAGGCACAGCCAGCCTCATCAACTGCCCCAACCCACCACACACCTCCGCCACCATTCCCCCACCACCACCCCACCAACCCCACTTCATCCCATTCTCCTTCTGCCTCCACAAACACACGTACCCCGCCATCAGCACGACCATGTTCAGGTTTGTCAGCACTGAAGCCATGGCCACACCTGGCACGCCAAGCCCCATCACCACCACCAGCAAGTAGTTCAAAGGAACATGGAAAACAACAGCCACAAGGGAGCAATACATCATGGGTTTTGTCACCTTTTGAGACCTCAGAAACACCCTCAAGGGTTGTAACAAGGTGTTAGTCAAAAGATCAGGAAGAGAATAGAAACAATATATAGCTGCCATTTGCGTTATGTTACTGTCCTGGCCCATGAAAAGCATGATCCTTTCAAGGTTGAGCCAAAGGAGGCTTATGGGGACTATTGCCATGAGGAGTATGAGGACCATGCGTTGCAAAGAGAGAGAGAGAAGCTCCCAGTTCTCCCTCCCATAGGCTTGGCTGCACACTGATTCAAGGCCTGATGCAAGGCCCACGAGAACAGAGTACCCTGTTATGTTGGTGAAGCCTATGGAGAGTGCACCACCTGCAAGCTCCAAAGGACCAAGCCTTCCCAAGAACAGAACTGAAACAACAGCTCTCACAAACACCAACCAGTTCATGGCTGTGATTGGCAAAGCCATGCTCCACAGTTCCTTAAGCTCTTCCACCACCTGCTTCCAACACATACACCAAAATTGGAAACTCATTGAACACAACATACATGGAACATAAGCTATTAGGTTTAAGGAGTTGCTCTCACAAAATAGTGACTCCAGGAATAGAATCCAACATTGCAGGTAAAGCTTGTCCATAGAGTCACAGTACAATTCAACAGCGACCATCCATTAACCACGATTGGGATATGCATGAAACATATGTGATTATGCAAAGGGAAACATTTTTTTAAATCTTAAGATACATAGCGATTCGTTTGTCACTATGTACTCATAAGCTTTTTAGGAAAGATGGTTGAAGATAGTTTTACCTGAGAGGTAGTTGGGAACTTGTGGGAGAAGAAGTCCTGGTCTTTATCGTCTCCCATGCTTCTTCTTGATTAATATTGTGTTGGTTCTTCTGCAAAAAGAAAAGAAGTAGTAGTGAATCAAACAGTGAAGAAGATGGGAACAAGATGAAAACAAAGCAAGCATGGTCTACAATGTTTTTTCCATTATGGTGTGATATCAACAACCCATAATAGCATGGAGCAACAATGAAGAAAAGGGCATGCTATAAAACATACCTTTTGGGGGTTCTCTCTCCGAAACTGAAAAGAGTAAGGCAAAGGGTGTGTGACAAGAAAGAAAGGCTACACAGGAACAAAAGGGAGCAAATATATATGAAAGTATATAATTAAAACTAGAGAGTAACCAGCTACTGTAACATGATTCAAAACTTGAAACCTGAAAAAGGTTTTGAGTAATTAGTACTAATTACTGATTAGTTGCAAAGGATCAAAAATGAAAATCAGAAAAGGCTAGAGGGGACTAATAACAGTAATGATAGTAGTCCTTTTTTCACACTTACACACAGCACAAGACACAATATTTGATGATGTGTGACCTTCTTTCTCCCTATATATTATACTGGGGAAATGGCAGGGTGAAAAAGTCTAGCAGTAAAGCTACAAAACTTGCTAGTGGCGGCGTCTCAGAAAGGCTAAGGACCAAGGAGGGTACTGTTTTGTGCTGCGTTGTGTTGTGTGTGTGTGTGTGTGAGAGAGAGAGAGAGGGAGAGAGAGGAAAGGTATGAGGAGGAGAATGGGAGAGAAAGGGACAGGGGAGAGAGGGAGAGGCAGAGGCAGAGGGGTTTAAAACTTTATCGTAATTGTAGCAGCAAAGAGAGTTTTTGGTAACAGAGAATGCTCAACACACTGGGAAAAAGGAAAACGGTAGACTCATATAGAGAGAGAGAGAGATTCGGGCCGGTTTGAGATTTTGTATTTGTAATAAGTGTGGTGTTTTTAGCGTTGGGTGAGTGGGTATTTTCTCTAGTGTAGTTCAATGAAACGTTTTGTTTTTCCTTTTATGGTTATCATCATTATCATTATCAAGCACTTCAGTTTCTTAAGCTTTGGTAAAAACTTAAAAGCATTACCATTACGGTTGTAAATTCCTTCATGTATCTTATTGCTCTCAAAATGAGAAGTGATAATTATTGTATGAAGCGTGGGATATTACGTGGACGCACGTACTATTTATCATTAAATAAAGTGTGAACTCTATTTGAATCAGATTTATGTCCCATTAAAATAATGAATAAGATATGAGTTGACACAATATCACATACTCTATGAGTATAAATTAACACTACTCTATGAAAAAAAAATTATTTCATTATTGTGAATTAAGTATTCAAATCGTTTGTATGACAGTGTCTATGACTTTTTGTTATCTTTTTGAAAATCAAAAGATTCATTTTTAGCTTGTGTCACGTTTAGTAATACAACTTATTATTTCTCAAAGTTAATTTTAATATTTTTTAGGAATTTAAAATATTTGACTTATAAAAAAAACTTAAAACAATAAATCTTTGTATATTCAAATACAAAATTACTTATTTATCTAAACCACTTTTTTAAAAACTATTTTTATATAAGTACTTAAATAAGTTGTTTATCAAAATATAGCCTCACTTATATAATATGTTTAGTTTAACTTTTAGAAAGTCTCAAATCAAAAGTCTTGAAAGACGTATGAGACATTAATTTGGTCTTTAAAAATTTTAAGATATTAATTTAATCCTCAAAAAGTTAATTTTTATATCAATTTAGTTCAGATGTTTGTCTTGACAAAGAAAACATCACCTGGTTGTTTGTTATGTATCACATTATATAATGATATATCACTATCTATTGAAATGAATGAGTTTTAATGACGCTCGAAAGAGTTGTAAGATATCATTTTGATCTTTTAAGTGGTTTATTTTTCATTTCTTTTGAGGATCAAGTTAGTGTTTTGTAACTAATTTGCAAGCCAATTTATGATCAATTTAAGCATTTTGATAGATACATTATCTCGATTCGCGTGGTTCGGCCTTAGATGATCAACGATGATTCGGCGCTTGCTGGTGATGGTTTGGCGTCTGTTGGTAGTGGACCGGCATCTGTCGGTGGTGGTCCGGTCTCGATCAATGATGGTCCAACGTGGATCAAAGGTTGCTCAAAATCGGGCAATGGCGGGTTCGATATCGGACGATAGTTGTCCAATGAGGGATAGGTTCAAATATACCAGCAAGAGCTCTGGCCCCAACTAAGTTTTAAATATAATGTATATAGGGTAATAATGCCATATTATTAATTTAAAAAAATTACGAGAGAACCAAAGTTAAAAGTGAGATACAAGTTGATTCATTATGTCCTGTGAATTATTACAATTTTTTTGTCTCACTAAATTGTTACGGTGTAATAGTACATTTCCCCACCTAAAAGAACTAGGACTCCCCATTACCTCCCACGTTAGACCCAGAACAATAGAAATATCCCATTCTGTTATTGAAGCTCTCAAGAACTCAGGTTGTATAGAAAGCAGAAACTCCCTCCCCAAGCGCAGTAACAATAAAGTTCAAAAAGAACATTTTTCTAACCACATAGTTGTGAAAAGGGGGTTATTTTCACTCATTTTATTAAGTTTTGTAACTTTGGCCCCCTCTTCGATTGAATTTTGGATCCGTGCCCGGTCCAGCGATTGTAATAGCTGTTTAAGGTTAATGGTTTCGGGCAATTTAATTATTTTATTTTCTGAACCATTCTTTTTCTTTTTTTTTTCATTTTCAGGAGTGCAACCTCTACAGTATATTTCTTTTTATCTCGATAAAATTTGAAAATCTTACATTATCCTTAGATTTCTGAAAACGTTAAAACAAACCACAAGCGCCCTTTATGAATATGACTTCGATGATCCAACTTCGTAGTATACTGCAACGCACCTAGGCTTTAATAAAGTTAGCTCCGCGGATATATTTGTGGATAGATATAATTTTAAAAAAAAAATATTTTTTGAAAAAAAGCACAATATAGGTTTGGATAATTTATTTTCTTGTTTGATATTTTTAAAGCTTGACCCTGATGTTATCCTTTGACCAACACATTAGCGTAGTATGAGAGAATTGTTTTTTATCGTAAATTCTCCTTCTTAATGGTATTTCCACTTTTAGCACAACAAAAGAAAGTGTGTTTCTATATGCTGGCCAAAATTATATATGTTTCAACTTTTAGTTGGGATAAAATTTTATCATTTTTCAAAAGGAAGAATTTCTGCCTTTGCGGAAAGCATTTAGATAGCATCACTATTTTTTCACTTTCACAATGAGCATACTCTATTCTAAGGATCTTTACCCGTGTCATTCGTAGCTTGATTTAATTGTTCTTTACAATTAAGTATATTTAAGAACATCCTTATAATTTGGTGGTTCAAATTGGGAGTTCACTAATGTACGTCATTTGAAAGTAACTTAACGTATGTGGTCTTTTAATATATTAAAGCGAGTTGTAATTTTTCGAATATACAATCATAATTATTTTGGTGTATTTTATAAAATTTTTCAATTTTATTGTGCATTTTTTTTTAAAATAATTATAATTTTATTCATGTGTTGCATAAAAAATGAGACAAATTATGTCTGATGATGAAATCATGTTCATGTGTTTTTGCAAGGAGAGGATATTTGTATATCTTTCTAGCTTTATAAAGGAGATTCTTTCTTCTGGTGTTTGAAATTATTAAATTAAGAAATGATTTGATTATAAAGTGTATATATGAAATGATCAAACATGACAAGGTTGAATTGATTTAGTTTAATTTGTGTTTAAAATTTAAAATCAATTCAATTCAATTCAAAATTAAAAAAAAATAAATAAATCTCTTAAATTTACAAATGAAATTATTTCTTATATTTTTAAAGATCCAAATACAAGACTTAGTTATAATTCAAATTATTTTCATTTTTTTTATCATTCAAAACACTCCCTCAAAGTGTTTTTGATTTAGAGTAAAAATGGGATATAATTTTTTATGGATAAACTTAATGGATAAATTTGTACACAAAGCCCATCTATAACATTTCCATAAAGCCCATCTAAGTGTATTAATTTATGGGGTTGTCAATATGTCTTTCTTCATCTCCATCACTTCTATGATACTTGTTGTGGTGCCTCTTTCTTAGATTTGATTAAAGAAAACTATGGATCTCTGTGCTCTATGTCGTTCGCTGAACTATCTGGTGAGTGCAGAGTAGAGTTTTTTCTTCTTTTTTTTTTTTTTTTTTTTGACTCGTTCCAGGCAAGCTGGGAAGATACTTTTAACTCAATGATGACTTGACCTGCTTTCTTGGTGAAGGGTTGGAACGTTAATTTCCCCTATGATCTTGCTTCCTTTGCTGCAAACTTTGAGCAAGTAAGAAGATGAAAACCGTGGTACTAAGTGGATGTTTAACACAGATGTTATCATTGGGTCTTCTATCGTAGCCTAGATGGTAATGTTGAAGGGGTTGGTGGTAGAGTATACAGGAGTACGCTAAATGGCAATCCTGACTGGTTTTAGCATGTTTTTTCTTTTATGTCCTCTTTATCTTTTTTGTTTTTGGTGTTTTTTGTATGTGTCTTGAACTATCTTTGTGGTTCCATATTGTGCCAGTGTACCACTATCCTTTGACTTATATTTATATTTATGCTCGCATATATTTTCAGATTATTTGAGTAGTATCCTAGTGAAAAATTATTCACACCATATTTTTTATCTTCAGCTAAACATATCCGTAATAAATAAATAAACCTAGTGACTTTGGACATTGGAGCATTAGGTTCAGGTAATGTAATAGGCCAGTTGGCCACCAGGCAATTAGGGGTGCCGATTATCATCCAATTTACTTAGATTTTTCAGAAAATCCCAAACTAAAAATTCGGTTTAATTTAGTGTGGATAGTAGAATCGAATCAAAGAAAAATCTATTCATAAAAAAAATCTACTGACACTTCGATAAATGAAATAAAATGATTAAATCCTAAGTTAAATAATGATGACAAGATGTTTACTCTCTTCAAAAGGAAAACAAGGAAGTGGCCGATTGCATCATGCAGACAATAGACCTTTATAATGCGTAAAAGAGGACAGAAAAAGATGACGAAACGATATTCGATACTCAACCAATAACAATTAAAAACACAACAAAACAGAATATTTCACAAGTTGTGGGTGAATTGAATAATGATTTTTTTCAAATTAAATTATTTATGGCATATACGCATTACTGATTGATTAATGAAGGAATAGCACGAGAGGCACCATCAATTATTTAACGCTAGCGTGTAAAAGCAGCTCAAATAGGAAATTTACATGGAAGATAAAGGTGAATAAAACCAACAAACTAAATTGACAAGAATTTAAGAAGAAAAACATGAGTTAGGGATAAGGCTGTGCATGTTTTACGTGTTTGTTTTCTAATCATCTCTTCATTATTTGATTAATAATTCCAATTAGTGGGATTCTCCCTTATCTATATGAGTTCCCCACCATTAATCAAGGGCTAATTATATAAAAGTGAGAAATATTTTTGCTAAAATTAGGGATGGGACTAGACTGTGTTATTAAGGGAGCCAATACTCAATAGTTAATTTTACATAAAATATATATATACCTTAGTAATTTTTAATCTTATTTAGAAATTATCATATATAAAAGATATAAATATTTTAAGATTAAAACCAAAAAAATATACATATTTATCTAGCATATTATGTATTATAATATTTAAGTATCTTGTTAAATAGAAAAAAATTTATAAAAATTAACTAATTTTTTTGGGGGGTCAAATTAAAAAAAATGAACAATTTTTAAAAGAAACAAAAAATTTTAGGGCCCTACACTCGACCAGTAGTTAAAATTCTATAGACAAACATTAGAGGAATTTTTGAAATGCATCCAGGAGTTTTTTGTCACTGGAGTTATGCCTAGAAAGGCTAGCATGACATGAGTGACCCTTATCTTGAAGAAGGGTAGGGTCAAGAAGATGAAAGACTATAGGCCAATTAGTATGATTGACTATGTTTATATCGTAATTTTTGAAGTGTTGGCAAATAGAATGAAAGGTGTCATAGATGGTTTAGTAGGAGAATTTCAATCAACTTTTGTCCAAGGTAGATAGGTTTTAGATGAAGTTTTGATTGCAAATGAAGTTGTTCACTAGCTGCATAGGCACAAAAAGAAAACTATGCTTCTTAAGCTGGAGTTTTGAAAAGCTTATGACTCAGTTAGGTGGATTTTTGTTGGCCAGTTCTTAGAAAAATGGGTTTTGGTAATGTTTGCTGGAAATGGATATGGAGTTGTATTTCCTCGACTGAAATGTCAATAACAGTAAAAGGCTGCCTAACAAAACCATTTAAGATGGAAAAGGGGTCTTAGACAAGGGGATCCGCTTTCCCTATTTTTTTTTGTGTTAGTTGTTGATGTCCTCAATAGACTGCTATCTAGGGCTGTTGAGATTGGTACGATTGAGGGGATTAGAGTGGGTAGGCAAAACATCTTAGTGTCACATCTACAGTTTTTAGATGACACGTTTCTCTTTGCTCCTGTAGATAAGGAGGTGCTTCTTAGTTTTAGGAGAATTTTTTTACTGTTTTGGGGTTATTTCTGGCATTTCCATTAATTATAGTAAATATGCACTTGTACCTTTAAATTGTGAAGGAACTCTGGTGGCAAAAGTTAGTTTAATCTTAAACTGCCAAGTGGTTTCCCTCCCAATTAAATACTTAGGCGCATTCCACTTAGGGCTAACCCTTACTGTGAGGCTACTTGGGCCTCGGTCATTGAAAAAGTAAAAAAAAAATAAGTGGATGGAAATGTAATATGCTTTCAAGGGCAGGAATATTGGTATTGATTAAGGCTGCTTTAAACAGTCTACCTATGTATTATCTAAGGATTTTTAAAATGCCAAAAGTGATTGCTTGGAAAATTATCTCCCTTCAATGTAAGTCTTTTTGGAGTCATAAAGGATGTAAGTCTGCTTTTTTACTAGTTAAGTGGAATGTAATCGAAAAGCCTATTGAATGTGGTGGGCTTGGGGTTGGTGATCTGGTATTAATGAATACGACCTTATTATTCAAGTTGTGGTGGAGATTTTCAATGGAAGGTGATGCCTTTTGGAAATGAGTTATTTGTGCATGCCATAAGTTGGATGGATCGAAAACTATGGTTGATCAACGAAGTTTAGTTAAGGGAGGTTTGTGGCGAGCTATTAGTAGTATAGGTGGGTTTGATGATACCATTAGTTTTATAACCTCTTTGGGCATTAATAGAGTTGTTGGGGATGGAAGTAAATCGTGGTTCTGGGAAAACGTTTGGGTTGGTAATAACAAGTAGATGGTTCTTTTCCCAAGACTTTACTCGGATTTCTCTCCAAAAGGAGATGCTTATAATAAAGTGTGGTGCATGGGTTGGTGCGAAGTGGCAGTGGAAGTTGAGTTGGCAAAGGAATCTCTTTCAGTGGGAATTACCACTAGTGGTTGAATTAGAAAGCATCATTAATCAGGTGTTTTTGCAATTTAATATGCCTGATAATGCTGTTTGGAGTCTCCATCTTTCCCATCAATTTGTTGTTCATTCATTCATTACTAAGTATCTTCACGAAACATGTATGTGATACCCAAGGTATACATGTCAATAGGATTTTCTTTTTCCGCATAGCCTCAGGATTCCCCCGGGACTTACCCATATTGTTGGGTCCTGAATATTACTAAGTTTGGATTTTACACCCCCTTGAAGGGCTATATAATAGAACTATGTTCTTGGGATCAAAAGTCCCAGTAATTGTTCCCAAAAAGAAAATAAGTTGAAGAACAAATTTTAATGAGTTTTATGAAACCTTTAAATGCTTCATTTTTAGCCCACAAGTTTATAAAATTTCAAAAATTCCCAGATTTGAACTAAAACTCAAAATTTGGATTTTGATTGGTTAGGATTTTAATTTTTATGATATTTTATTTGAATCCAAATGAGAAGTATTTCTTTATTTACATTTAAGTTTTAAAAATAATGGAGAGTAAAATAAATTAAAATAGACAACCCAAATGCCAAGATAACAAAAAGATGCTAAGACTAAGTGAACTGTCATCACTATAGCGATCCAGGACTAAGATAGCGGTCACATTGAGTGAGTTTTGCAGTTTTGGTGGTCTATATACGCTATTTTACTTAAGTGATCCCCTAACCCTTTTACATACTCCAAACTTGGGAGTTTTCATCCCAAAACCAAAACCCTTTTTCTCCAAACCCTTCCCACTCTCCCCCACTCTATCCAACCTCCAATCCTTCTTTTTCCAAGAGATTAAAGATAAGATTTAATAGGTTTTGTCATCCCTTTCCTCTTCATTTTATGTTTTTAGGTTTGCGTTGTTATTGTTCTCCATTGTTGTCAAGGGGATGCTTCCCCAATATTGTTAGAGTTAGATTAGAGCTATATAGATATTGTTAGAGTTTAATTTAGAGTTTTGTGACTTCAATGGTAGATTTTGGTGCCATTTCCACTCCCCGGAGTGTAGTGGGCGCTGACGCCACTCCTTCCTCCGTTTAGGTAAGTGGGTTTAATCCTATGACCTTTATTTTTTGTCATTAGAGCTATTTTCCTCACATTGTGGCATTATGGCATGATTTTAGAAATGATTCTAAAGACATTATAAGCTACTATTGGTTTTGTCAAGTTTATGAGATTTTGATTTTCAATAGCATGAATTATATATTTTAAGAGACTCATGAGACTATTTGTTGCTCAAATGAAGTTGGATAAAGAACTAGATTATGAATATGATTATATTAGAGACTTATGAATTACCATGATGATTTCAAGAATATAGTATCTATATGGGATAGAGTTTAAACCAGAGAAGTGCTTAACATAGAGTTTTAGATAAACTAAATAAATATTGAATAAAGTATGATTTAGTTTTATGAAGAAATATGTTGTTATGATTTTAGAGTTATTATGATTATACACCCTAGTGTTTGAACCATGAATTTTAGAATTGTCAAATATATGAAAAATATGTTAGCTTAAGATATGGATTTAGAACTTTAGCTTTATGGTACCAAGAGGTATGAAATTTAGTATGATTCATAGTAATTACTAGATACATATTATGTGGGTTTGAAATCAGAATGCCTACAAGCAATGATCCCTTGGGCTCGATTTTCATAGCCACAGTTATGATAAAATCATATTATTAGAATTATATGAATCCAGAACTCTGAGAGTACTAAGAATTTATGAGCTCTTGTTCATCAGGGACTGAGCACCTACTCTTTAATTATGGAATTTCAGTATTTATGATTCTATTTATTTTTGGTTTAGTTATGTATGATCACTTGTAGTAAATGGTCATGGAGGCAATAGTATTAAACATCCATGGAAACAACCATGGAGGCAAACCCATTTAACAGCCCCAAAGGTAGAGCTTCTCGAGAATAGAGCAAATCGGGACCTAGTAAGGTGTCCATGGAGAACATAGACAAATTTCGGATAACTATGACCATGCTTTTATATATATATGTGTGTGTGTGTGTGTGTGAGTGTGTATCAAGTTTAGAGTACTATTAGTTACGACTCAGAATAGCTTAATGGTTTATTTTACAAGGTTTATGTATGTATGTTGAAAATGTTTTAGAGTTTGTTTATTTTCGTTATTATTATTGTTGTTATTATTATTATGATCTTTATGCATCTTGGTTGTTATCCCATGAAAGGGTTTACGGGTGAGAATTCACTCAATGAGTTTCCCAACAAAACTCACCCCTCTTCTCTCTTTTTTTTTCCCACAAATACAGGTGTAGCACAGGATCCTCCTCTTCCTCCCCCTCAACAGTACTTATTTCCAGCTTGGGTGAGCTTCACGTTGCCGTGAAGTGTCATTTCTTTTTTTTTTTTTTGTTATGAGTGCTCTAATGATATGACGGGCAAAGTCCCAAACCACATGCATGTATATATATATATATATATATGTATGCTCCTTTTTTCATTTTGTACACCCTGGTTTAGTTGTACTTAAATTATATTTCATGGTTCTTTTGTAAATGAGCAACTCAAATAAACTCATGTTATGACTACAATTTCATATTTATTCAAGGAGAAAGGTTTATTCATATTTATTATAAGCTAAATGTAGAAATCGATTTATAAATTAAAAAAAATTTATGGATAAAGTATGCATATAGTATGACACAATAATTACAAGGCTTACGTAGAGATTAGATTCCTCACGTGTTGGTCACGATCCAGGTCGGGTCGTGACAATGTCTTGCTTCTCAAGTTTATCATGTTTTATATAGTGTTTAGCTTGTTTGTGCTCCACTAAGAGTAAAACTTTTTGTTTAGTTTGTCATCCTTGGTAGAGTTAATATCAGACAGCGGTTGACTTGCTTTAACATCATTAGTGGTGACTTTAGGTGTGGTTTTTGCAAACTCCTTGACAAGACATTGTCACACTTGTTCTTCACTTATGAATATTCTTGGAAAATTTGGACTTTCTGCTGTAATTGGAGGGGTATTCAATGGTTAATGACTGATGATCCTAAATTAAATTTTGAAATATGGAAAAATGTTAATTTCACAGGTAGGGAGCTAAAAGGCTAGAACATTTGTTTTTATGCCATTTTAATTTCTATTTAGGAGTAGAGGAACATAGTTGCTTTCCAAAATGAGCATATTAATTGGAATAGGTTTTTATTTAACCTCATGCATAGATGTTGATCTTGGTTGAATTACTATTGCATGTGGAGTATTCTTCTATTTCGACAGGGGATTCCTACATAATCTACTATTGTTAATGGGGAAGGACATAAAAAGTATATGGCATGTACTATGTTCCGTGTCTTCAGTTGTGTATAAGGTGATTATGGAAGTGAATGGTATGCAAAGAGAAACACTATGAGTTTAATTTAAGATAAAGGGGAGTATTTGTGAGATTCAAAGGGTGGAAATGATACTTAAGAGGAGATATACACTTGTGAGGCCTAATTGCTATTTTATAACCTTGATTGCTTTTACTGACTTGGCAGGTTTGATGTTTATATGGATTGTTTTTCAGTCTGAATTACTGTTTTGGAGGTGGTGTGAGGAGTGATGCACAGTGAGGTACATTTCTATAAGGGGGAGAAATATGAGATTTGAGGGCGATTGTTAATTGTGTGCGCTACTTAGTTGGCTCGAGTGATACACTAGTGAGGGTAGTTGTTTAGGTAAGTTGTATTATAGGGCATGTGTGGAAGTGAAGTTCATGTTCAGGTGGTAGTTTAAATATTGTTAAAAATATTTTGTGATTCAGTAACTGTAAAAGTGGTTTTTTTTTTTGGCGTGGCTATTATATTTGCCATACTATTCAAGCTAGGTTTGTTTCTTGGTTTATTCTATAAGAGGATGGTGACATTTTCCTACTGGTTTGGTGTGCATTTCTTCAAAGATTTTTTTTGCTTAAGGCTAATGCATATAAACTGTGCTAGTGTCTCTTGCTTATGCTTTTGGTTGGTGATGAAGTGGTGTTATGATTTCTTAGTCTATTTTAAGGTTTGTTTTATTCAGTTGAGGAACTAGTGGATCTTCATATTTCATGGTTGCTTGACTGCCTTGTGGTAATCACTGTGTTTGTCTTTGCTTCAATGTTCTGCTACTTGTTATAGTCCTTATAATCTGTAGTATCTATAAGTTTTGCATAGGAGGTGTAGTGAAAATAGGAGTCCTATAATGCATTAGGGATTTTTGTACTATTGCTGATTGGAGGATGAGTTCAAAGGAGGTTTAGTTGCTATATTATTACCGATTGGGTTTTATTTTTTGGAGGATTCAGTTCTTATGGATGTTACCTTATTAGTTTTGTTTTGTTGTCTTCTCACTGTTTTTTCAGCTTATGATTCTACTCATTCTTCAGTAGCCATGACCATGCAAAGCTTGGTACATATAAGTGGCTTTTGGGGATGATATAGTCCAGGTTAAGAACAATATTGGGTAACTACCTGGTTGTAAACAACTTGGTTTTCTTATGTTTTGTTTCCTTTTTGCTTCCCTTGTGTCGGGGTTAAGCCTATCTCTTTATATCCAAAAAAAAAAATCATAGGTGTTATGGTTTTGGGTGAGTGTGACTTTTTGCTTACTGACCTTTTATTTTTTTTATTATTATTCCTTTTTTTTATGATTAGAAATGAGGAAATGGAGAGAAAAAAAAAGAAAAGAAAGAAAAAAAAGGATGGGGTGGATGAAATAATAAAACAAAATTTGATTAAACATTAGAATATCAGATTGTATAATCACCAGGGAAAAAAAGGAGTCAAATAACAATAGCAGTGTAAAATATTGTTTTGGTAAAAAATATTTCTTCTCTTGAAAAATATCTATCAAATTTGGACAAATACAAGTATTAAGAAAGTGATAAATGATACGATAAAAGAGTTCATATGTAAAATAATAGTGTTTAAACTAATATACCTTTATGGTCATTAATTATAGAGCACATCAAATTGTTGAAAATAATACTAATGGTCATTATTTACTCATAGGTACTATTGGAATAAAAAAAATACTTTATTTGAATGTAAAATTAATAGATATTTTGAATTATGACTTTGTCTGA
This sequence comes from Dalbergia cultrata, assembly GCA_031216105.1. Classification (NCBI taxonomy): domain Eukaryota; kingdom Viridiplantae; phylum Streptophyta; class Magnoliopsida; order Fabales; family Fabaceae; genus Dalbergia; species Dalbergia cultrata. The sequence continues at coordinate 68,973,352 of CM062344.1, forward strand.
CAGTGAACAGATATTCTAAAAAGAAGGAAGTAATAACGAAAAATACTTAACTAATTAATTAGAATTATTGTTCGAATAAGCTGATAGAGTTTTCTTTTTCATTTTTTGTTTCCTTTTTCTTTTTTATTTCCCCCTCTCCTTATTCTTAAGTCGGTATCTATTGATTCTTTTGCGTAGCTCTAACTCTTTGCCTTTTATTTCTCTCCTAAATTCAAGTCCACATGGACCTCTTCTTTTTATTTTCAACATTGAGTTCATTAGTGAAGTATACACACCCAGTTCAATTTCATGCAATAAAATTCAACTAATTAATTTGGTAATTTAAATAAATTAAATCATGAAAAGTCATTAGAATTGGTCTAATAATGAGAGATTTGATAGTATGTATGAGGTTTTAAATTCAAATCTCATTGCAATCAATGCAATTTAATTTCCAAAATACAAAAAAAAAAAAAGAAATCATGGAAACTTTTCACTATAATTAGCCTAGAATAAATAAAGGAAATAAAGGGTATATATATATATAAAAGCCCAGAATAAATAAGTCTAAGTATTATCAACACCGCTGGATATGTGAAACAAGAGAAGAACACAAAATTTTAAAATATTAATACGACTAAAAAATAAAACATCGGTATAACATTAAAGTAATCCTTCTATCTATACGTATCATGAAGCATTTTATAATTCAACTGCATACGAAGCATAAATGCATACAAAATAGTAAATAAAAATTCATTTCCATAACTTCCTGCCCATGCATGCATGTAAAATCTATTTATACATTGTTTTAAAGGCCATTACATACGTATTATTTATACGTTCTCTGTGCATAAATTTCTTATTCAACGAAGACGGAACTTATTTTATTCTACGTGTACCTATCAAAACCTTTTTTCATGTGAAAATATTGTCAGTAAATGAACAATTATTGATTATTGTAATAGATTAATTTATTTTAAATTAATTTGATATGCAATTCTTATATATGTCTCTTATTGAATTGGAACAAGTTTCGTAATCGATTAGAACATCTTGATAAAGTGTCCACTCCTAACTTACATGAATCATTAAAATTAAAATATAAAATCATTTAACCTTATATTATAAGTTTTTTTTCCCCGTCTAACTCTCGTCATCCATGAATTTAACAGTTTACCAAATCTCTTCAGAAGTATGTAGTTGATTCTGCCTAAAGAACAAATACGATTGGCAGCTTGGAATGTAGAGTCCATGGGAATTTCATGTAAGATTTTATGTACGAAAGCAACATGCTAATAAGAGTGAAATTGACTTAATGGGGGAGACAAGACCTTTTGGAAAAGAAAGGTTTTGCTATTTTAAAAGCAGATTCCTAATGAATATAGACACACATTTGTTATATTTTAGTTAAATAATTTGAGCTAACTTTTGATAACGAATCAACTACATTAAATTATGTTTTTAATCTGTAAGGTCTATAAACTAGTATAGTTGATAACGGTTAAAATGTAAAGAAAGTTGAGAAGGATCACGCTATTCATAAAAAGCGATCAGAATTAGATGCGCTATTTTCCCCCAGTTTAACAATGATTTGCATTATCTTTTGAAGGAAAAGCTAACCCTTTATTGATTATGATGATAAGCATCATGATGGATGTCTAAGGTTTTTACTGAATGCAAAAATTATCCGTATATATATATATATATATATATATATATATATATATATATATATATATATGTATGGGGGGGCTGAATGCTAGTGTGGGGAAAATGCTAACATTCACATTTTCATGTGAAGTTCTTTTTTTATTATTTTATAAAAAATGCTCTAGCACTCGCAGTAGAGAGGCGAGTAATACATTAAAAACAAACAATCCATACTATCAATACAAATAGAGCAATAGGACTAGAATAAAAAACACAAACAATAGCTGAAATAATAGAACCAAGAAAGACCGTATGGCATATAATCAAAACAACAAAAAACTAGCAAGATGCAAAGACTTCCATAGCTCCCCTAAACAATTCCCATCACATCTCCTTCGGCATTGCCATCAAGGATATGGAAGGGATAATTACAGATCTTCTAAGGTTTCCACCTTTTTATTTGAGATAAATTGGCTATAAAGGTTGTTGGATCAAAGGGGAAGTTTGCAAACTAGCATTTCATCCAATATGCCAGTCTAATCATTATAGAATTAAAAATATTACCCTAGTTCAGCTCAAAAGCTTCAAACACAATTATATTCCTTACCCACCAGATAGTCTAGCAGACAGTATATAGAAGTGAGACCCATAGTTTTTTTAATCAAAATCTCTGAAGGGTGCCTCACACCAAGCATAAAAAAAATGAGAGGGATACTAGAAAGCTTACTGACAATTTCCACAATTTAAGGCATTTAGACCAACATGATACAGAGATTGGACATTTGCAAAAGATATGTTCCAAGAGCTTCTAGTTCCTTTTTACATAGTGGGCAGGATAAGTCAGATGATGAAATGCAATTTAATCCAGACAATCTTGCTTTGGTGTTAAGGCCACCTTATAGGATAAACCACATCGGTACGTAGTCCTGCACGTGGCGGGACAAGACCTTTCTATGCATTGGCTCCAATGCTTCAATTAGAAGAGGATGAAATTGTTTCTTTTAAAACCTACAAAGAAAATAAAGAGACAGAAAAAATACCAGAAGATAATTTCCAAGCACACTCATCATCATACAAAACCCGCAATAAAGTTGTTCTAGTTTATGGCTGGAAAAAGGTCTGTTATTAGTTGTTGCTCTTCCTAGGCATATAGATGTCCACGTCGTGTCAAGTTGCATTTTCAGACCATGCCTTCCCAGTATCCCATATCCACAATGAAATCACTCTGCTATATAAATATTAACAATCTTGGGAATCCTTCATCTTTGAGGTACACATCACTATCCCATGGATTAAGAATGACACCTACCCACCCCGCTCGAGTCGAGTTTAAAACCCGCCCCATTAGCCTACAGGTTGGGGAGGATGTAGGTTTAGGGTGAACCTATTCACCCTAAATCCGCCTCACTCTCCTTATATATTTTTAAAAAATAATTATTAATATTATATATATATATATTGTAAAGAAAATTACCTAACCCTAAATTCCTAATACATTAATGAGTACGTAACACCCACTTATTCTGTTAAAGATATTCTGTTTTTTTTTTTTTTTTGGTACTGATCACTACTACTTTGAAATTTAAATATTAACATTGTCATTGGTTGCATTTTATATTTTTGTATTTGATTTTTTAGATTTTGAAATAATTTTACAGATTTTTTTAAAAATAACAGGGCGGGGCAGATATCCGTTGTGGGTTTAAACTTGTAAAACCTGCGGATAGGGTCAGAGCGGATTAATATTGATATTTTATAATACGAAGTAGAGTCGGGTTGAACAAAAATCCGCCCCACCATCCCTACCATGGATCATGCCAAAATTTAATACACCCACCTTTCTTTTTAGTCCATTCTAGACAATTTTTTTAATTTCATCTTCAGAGCTTTCAAAGCTAGTAATTTGGCCCCATAAACTTCCTTCACCCATACCCCAAAGCAGAATAATTAATTAAAGAATGGGGCTGGATGTTATGGTTAGAACATACAATCTTCTTCCATAACGGCTTAGTTCCATCGAAAAATCTCAATCACCATTCAAATAGAAGTGAAATAAGATCCCCTACTCCCAACCCACCCAAATTCTTGGGTTTCTAAATAACTTCCCAGGGATTAATGAGATTCCTTTTTTTACCAGAACTTCCAGAAGAAAATGTTTTTTCTTTGTAGACTAACAATCTTAGTCATAATGGATTTCGACATTTTGAATATGCTTATGAAATACATGAGCAAACAGTTCTTAATTAACACCAATCGCCCAGCTCTAGATAGAATATTTGCTTTCCACAAAGCTAATCTTTTTTGAATTTTCTCAATAACTGGCCCCCTTGTTCCAATCTTGTTTGGATTTCGCACCAAGTGAAATACCAAGTTAATTATAGGGAGTTTTGCCACAAAGCAACCAAGTAAATTCCCTGCTCTCAAGATCCAATCCTCTGAACATCCCAATGAAATCATGGCAGATTTTCTATAGTTAATTTTCATACTTCAGGCCATAGAGTAGAGAATAAAAAGCCTCTTATAATTTCTCATGCATTCCAAATCTACTGGTGCAAAAATCAAAGTATCATCCGCATTCTATGTCTTTATGTTGAGATTAGCAAGCTATATATTTTTATTTAGACCAAAAATTCATTCCTTTTAGTTGTAGAAACTTACAATTTTGGGAAGTTTTATAATTTTGCCTCATTGTCATTTACTAATAGTTTGACTTCTTTTACTACCCAATTACTAATACTCTCTCACATTGATGAAATATTTATAACTAATATCTTTGTTTACAGTAATTTTAATATCTTGTTAATCATAGAATGATTAAGAAATTAAGGTTATATTATTATTTAAAATTAGATATAGACGTAGATTATGATATATTAATTAATTCAATAATAATCGTACTCTTTTTTTACAGGCACCATACTGTAACTTAAGAATGCATTTTTATTAATTATTTCTAATCCTAAACCATCGTAAATTCACAAACTGGTTTTTTTAATCAATTTCTATTTTTTTAGTAATTTATATTTTTTTAAAAATGTTGTGGATCGTTCTTCCAGCTTTATTTTTTATTATGATAAGGATTTTGAAATAATTATTTATTAGATAAGTAATATCCATTATTGTTAATTTAATTTTATGATTTTAAAATTATGCGTAAGGCATGGGTAATTATATAGGTGGAAGATCCAATTGTTTAACAAAAATTTTTTTCAGGCTAATATTAAATTCTTAAAAATGCTTATCTAAATAATAATATACTATTTAAATAGTGTGAAATTGTAAGAAGAAATATTAATCAGGTGAGAGAAAAAATTTGATAGGGTAATTAATGCTAGCAAAGTTAAATTATATATTTATCCAAAACTTTAAATTTACCAATCAAAAGGGGAATACATATTGTCCAATAGAAAATGTTGAAATTGCTAACTTCCACGTGAATATATATATATATATATATTTGTTTTAAATAACTGGTCCTTAATTTAATATTTCCTTCCTTTAATTTAATTGCCTGGAAACTATCAAACCCTACGTTAAACCACGTACATTCGTATAAATATCATTTTTTTTCCATTTAACTGTGAGAAATGTTACTCGGCCATAAAATATGTTAGTCACAATCTTTGTCATGGGTCACGAAATTTTTAGATGAAATTAAATAAGAAAAGTGTTTGACAATTAGAATCCTATCCAGAATATTGTATCCAAAATAATGTGACATAATTATTAATCTTTTAGATAAATTAGTGGGTCAAATCAATTTTTTTAGGTAAACGTAAGATGGTAATTAATTCTCTTGAGATGTAAAACTAAAAAATATGGGTTTTGCCTTCAGTCTTGAGACTCTCTCCATATACGCTATAAAAAATTGATATATCATATTACTTTATTTTATCTAATAATTTGTCAATGATTTTTTGTATATTTTTTGGGATGTGTAGCATTACACATTAAATAATTAGATTCACAAATTCATATAAGAGTTAGCAATATCTCATAGCATTCTGACAAGTTAATTTTGTTTTAAAAATAATGGCATTTTGCCTTTATTCCCCCCCCTCCCCCCCTTGTTTGCTCTCTCTTTTTCTTTTCTTTTCTTTTCTTCTTTTTTCTTGAAAAAATAAAAAATGTTTCGGGGTAGGGGGCGGGTTGTGCATATATATAGAGAGAGAGGAATAAAATCAGTTAAATCCACAATCTTCATATGAGTAGTACTAAAGCATCAATACGCTTACTGATTAATGAAGACATAAATATGATTTACATGAGGGTTTACTTTTAAAGCATTACACCTAGTTAGGTGTAGAATGGAACCTATGCTAAATAATCCCGAAAAAGCTATTGTGAAATATTGTAAACAAAGTAGATATCAAATCAATTGCCTAAAAAGAGCAAAAGGCACAAGCTTTATCCTCCTTGTCTAGATCGTAAAGATTAAGAGTCATAATCTTATTATCATTGGTGTCCATGCATGTAAAGCAAGGAACAGACAAATATTGTTTCACGCTAGAATAAGTCATTAATATGCGCATAGTATTGATTAATTAACCGAACATAGTGAAAGGACCAACATGTTCTCTTGTCTTTCCTATGTTGATGCCTATGCATAATACGATGGGTATTATTAATTAATTTTCCACTAGCCTTTGTTTAACCCAACGCTGAAAGGTGAAAGCTCTTTCTAGTATATTGTAAAGTGGCTTTGACCCAATAAAGCGTTTCATGCACTCTTTTTAGTGGTGAGCTATAGCCATCGATTCCATGGAAAGCTAAGACGCATCGATAGTTAAATAACTTAAATCCACTCATGGTTCATCAGTTAAATATTATGCTTCTACACCATAACTATTATAAGACAATTGTTATTACACGTCATTAAAAAAAGAAATAAAAAAAGAAAGAAGGACAAGTGTTAGTTACATACATATTTAAATTTATTGCACTTGCAACATTGCTATTATTTTACAGAAAATTTTCTGTAGCGTAACTTAGATTGGCCTACAGCAACTTCAAAGGTCATGTTCCCTTTTCACTGCTTGATTGATTCAAATAGTTTAGCACTCATTTGTTTTTTCAAGCAAAATTTTCGATTTGATTTTTTGTGGATGAAAAAGCAAAAAATAGTAGGGAGCGAGTTTTATTTTGTAATAAACACCTAACTCGAACTTGATTTGTTGAGATTCAGTGAAAATACTAATAGTTTATATAAAAAAGGAACGGCCCTTAAAATTATTAATAATAATACTACGTAAAAACAGAATAAAATATTTAAAATATTTAGTGGTTACAAAAGTTTGGGTGCACGATCATGTTCTAAACACAACGCTATACATAAGTGCGTCCCTAGGCTGGAAGGTACATTTATGTTTTAAATTATACAGGGAATCTCACCAATTATTTTATAGATTGTTCGTTCATAAAACTGACATGTTAAAAGGTACCGAAATTTGCACACCAAAGCATACATGATCAATTGATTATTCAAAATCCACAAGGGAAAGAGCACTACGATATATCTGTAATCAACAATTATATTTCATAAATATATTATTTATTTGAGGATTTATTTACTCCAAATTAAGTGTGTGTTTTATTTAGAACAACAAAGATTTGAAACTTTTATTCAATTTTAATCCATATCATATGGTAATGCTATTGGCAAAGCCATATGCCTATTAACCATTATATTTAGAGTAATATTCTACATATCAAGCAAGCGGAGATACCATTGGTGGAGCTTGAAAAAAAAATTTAAAAGGTCAAAATGTTTCACATGTCAATTAAATTGTAAAAATCAAATTAAATTAAAATCAATTACACATCTATATATAAATTTTATAGCAAATAACTAACATGATAAATATTAATGTATATTTGGATTAATTGTGAGATTAAAATTATTTCAATAATTAAATGCATTCATAATTGAATTTTTTTTTTTGTAATTGATTATTTCAAAATTAATTTTCTATTTGGTTGTACTAATCCAAAAATAATTTTTAAGTGGAGTTTTTTGTTTTAATTATCTGAAAATAATGACTTTTATATGATAAATTACTAAAAAAGTATCAAATGATTTTCTACATTTTATAATATTTGTAACTTAAGATTATTTTAATAAAAGCATTAAAATGCTAAAGTAATTATTTTTGCTTATAATAAAAAAAACCAAAATCTGTTTTCACTTATAAGTGAACTTCAAAATGAAAATTAATTTATTTTTTATTCAAACATGTAAAGTCATTTCAAATTTAGATTAAAAAAAAATCTTTTCTTTCTACATTATATTCCCAAACATACAAAAAATTTACAAACATCCTTAAGCATCTAAGTAAAACACAAAGTTAAGAAATCCATTGTCTACATTGAATCTGTTCTTATAATTGCTTATTTAATGTATTAAAAAAAACTAAAACGATACTTAATTATGATGTGATCTTTTTCTTTTTAATTAAAAGACAAATTAATGGATTTTAAGCTCATAAAACTCATTTATATAGAATAACATAATCTATATATATAGTATAATATATCACATTTTTTATTTATTATACATATTTAACTCGCATACTAACTATTTAAAAAATTATACACATATAGAAAGATATAATTAAACAACATTATATGTAAAAAATTTGGGGGGTGTCCCTGTGAAGCTCCGGCTGCTCCGCCACGGGGAGATACTATGAAAGAAAAAAAAAAATCTAAATTCATAAAAATGAAAAAAATGCAAGGTTCGATAAAATAGCATACAAATTCCAAAAAAATTACTATTTCTGTCCTAAAATAATTATCCAAAATTAAAATAAATGTATTTGACTATGTACTAATATTAGATTTTCTTAACTACCCTGCTGCCCATGTGCTTATGCTTATGGGGCAACGGAGGTCGGCAAAAACAAAGCATCTTTACACCTAAATATTATTTTTGTTTCCATGTCATGTAACAAGCAAACATTATCGTGTTTAGAAATGTGCATAGACGAGAGTCAGAGACTAATCCGCAGGAAAATTGCTAAAACCAAAGACAATTATTGAAAGCATACGCTAAACCAAAACCATGTCACTCCATTCCTTCTGCATTCTGAATTCTGCCAGTCAAAATTTGATAGCCAGTTTATATACTACATCTATTCTCTAATAAGTGTCTATATTCACTTAAATATATGTATTAAAAAAATAATCGAATGAACTTGAAATAAGAGCAAATTTAAATATATTTTATAATACTATCTTTATCACCTATTTTAATACTCTCTATCATATAAGGACATCCAAGGGAAAAAATAATTAATATTATGTAGAATTCTTAAAAGAATAAATAATAATAAAAAAATAAAATTTTATAGATGACAACTTATTAGAAAACAGAGATGATAGTTATTGTTTTGAACCTCCTGACCTCAACTTCTGGCTATTATTTTTAGACCAACTAGCATATTCATAGCCACAATCCACATTTTTAAAATTTAATGTAAACTTTAAAAGATAATGTTAGAAGTTGTTGGATATAATTTTATATGCAGTAATAGAAATTATTGAATTTGATTGTTTAAAGTTATTCAAAGATATGTTTGACTTAAAAAAGAAATTTAATATAATTTAGAGAAACCAAAAATAGTTATTCAACAGTCAACACTTCTCTTTATATAATAGTATAAATAAATCAATATATCAATAAGATACATGAACAAAATTAAAAAAGAAAAAGAATAATAAAAGCATAAAGGACTCTCATGAAATATCTACCGCTGAGCTTATGGATAATTTTTTAGGCACATAGCATTTTCTAGAGCACATGCTACTCCTTTCCTGTTTTTTCCCTCCATTTACTACCTGTGAAATTGGAGCCTAGGTCTCTCTTGGCAAACAGCATAGGCCAAGAAAGTAATTTTAATAGATAAATTATGAAGCTTTGTATTTTCAGTTGACAAACACCAAATTATCCACTATGCTACTGTGTTAGATCATCAAGCCCATTTTGGTGCATCAATAAGATAAGGCCCGATAGTATTAGACATGCTAGTATAAGATATGATAGTATAATATAAAGAATTCAATGTATAAGTTTTTACTATCTATTGTTTGATGTTCCATATGACTAGTGGTGGAGGAGCGGGCAGGTGATGACCAGCAAGGGGCAAGGGGCAAGGGGCTGCCACAGGGTGGCAGGTGACGATCGAAGGATGGCGAATGATGACTTGTGGGTGGTGAGCGACCACCTGCAAGTGATGGGCGGTGACTAACTGGTGGAGGGGGGCGACTGGTAGGTGTGTGGGAGCAAGCGGTCGGGGGGTAGGTGATCGGTGGTGGGTGAGTGGTGATTGGCGGGGAGTGGGGGGCGATCTATGGAGGCCAGCGCGGGTGGGCGAGTGGTGACTAGCGGTAGATAACCAATGACCAGTGGATGGTGAGCTACTAGTAGGGAAGGTGGGGTGGGACATTAACGTCGAATTAGTTAAGGTTAATTTGATTGAACATAAAAATAATACTATCAAGTATTATCAGGTCTTTTTGGACCTGACAACTTAATGCTATAGTTCTAAGATAAAAATGATTTGACCATATAATATTACACAATTATATGTGATAAAAATTGGCTTTAGAGCTAGTTTGGTACATCTCATAAGATAATGCCCGATAGTATAAGAATTAATAACTTTTAATACTTTTTTTTTATCGAAATCAGGGTATCCACCACTAACAGCGATGACTAATCTCCCTCGCCACGGGAGCTCCCCGAAAGGGCAAACGGCTGGCCATGAGATGCGCTCAATTCCCATGAGTCAGGAATCGAACCCCTGACCACATGGTTAAGGAACAAAGTGAGCTGCCACCACGCCACACCTCATGGTTTAATAACTTTTAATACTACATAGTATTTATTGTGACATTGTATAAAATACTATATTTTATAATATTATCATTTATTTACAAATGATTTTAACTATACATAAATATTAAATCAAAATAAATAATACTTTTTATTAACAATTTAAAAATAATTTTTAAATATATAATATTACCATTTATTTACCAATAACATAACTAATAAATATTAAATGAAAAATTTAATTTATATTAAAATTTATTTATTATAGATTATTAATTATTTGATTTGATTATTATTATTTAAATTATTTATTATTTTATTCATTATTATGTATTTAATAATTATTTTATTTATTATTATTTAATTAAATAAAAAAAATTATACATTAAAAACTAATTAAGCCTTATCCCATCTCTCTAGGCTTGATAGAGTTATCTATCGTTTTAACATATAAAGGAGGTTTGATGGATAAACTCATATAATACATTGGTTGCACTAAATTCACATAAAGCCATTGTGTATTGTGTTAGTTTATCATATAATGTCTTATACGGTGTTGTGTCAAATGGGTTCTTATAATATTAACTAATGTTATTAGGCCTTATATTATATATCAAACAGGACCTTCCAACATTTTTTCCCCTAAAATTTATATCTAATTCATTGATCCAAAAACAGCCAAAGCACACAATAAATAACAAATGAACCCAAGTAAATATTCTTTTTCATATTGTGCATTGTACATACCTTACAATTATATGAATAAACTCTTCAAAGAAAAATTATATAAATGGAGACTACCATCTATCTAATGTAGTAGATGATATTATGAAAGTTTAAACTTATCATCTCGTGCAAATTAACCCACACCTATTACTTAATTAACCTGATGGGATTCCTGTAATTAAGTTAATGGGAATATTAGCAAAAAAAGAAATAAACTAATTGCTGTAACTTCAAAATTAGTTACGTTTAAACGCAGCTACCTGCTTGGATAAAACAATGAGCGAATTTAGCTCGAGTCTTATCAAGAACGTCCAATTTAATTTGGGATGCTATTTTACATCTGGCATGAAAGGCTTGTCCTACTTTGGGATGATGTTGTGTGTTGTGTGTATATGAATTATGAAATGTTCTTGTTCTTATCTATTATGTCTGGAATGAAAGCAATTGTAGATATTTTTTAAACTTTTACAGCTCAAAGATGATGTTTTGTCCTGGATTTATCGGTATGTGTAAAGTTCAATATTCAATTAACCTCCGTGTTGCTTTAATGATATTGCCACTAATAGCGATGCGTGTTAGGAGGTTGGTGTTTCTTGTCTAATCTTGTAACTTTATTTAGCCTATGTGGCCTGGAATAAAATTCCTGATGCATTACTTCCCTCTCAGCACTGAGCCTACTCTCATTATTTACGAGTGTGTAGAGAAAAGTATAAATATATTTGCTTTACGAGAAATGAACATTATCTGGGATGACAAAAAAAAATATTAATGTTTATATTCTATTATCCAAATTGAAAGCTAATCAAGTTTAACAAAGAAGGAAAATAACAAATATCTGCCTTCAAATTAAAGTTAGATATTCTCTACCAACAACATGTTGGTCCTATAGTAGAAGCTGTGGTCTCAATTTTAATCCTAAAATTTATGTGTATAGAAAATACATCAATAAAAGGGGGCCATTGCTTAGACGTCTAACCATATCTCGGAAGATTTCTCTCACCTGTTGACAGGGTAAAAGAACAATACTATGGGAGATTAAAAAAAAAACAGTAAAAGGTATCTTGATTTCCGTATCATATTAATTCTCGAATTCTTCATTCCTATTTTTAAGAATATTTTCCTGTTTGTTTAATTAGGAAAGTTTTATTAATTTGATACTACAAAACCATAATAAAAATGAGTAAATACTCAACTTAGTCTTTGACAATTTTATTGATAGAGAAATTGGTCTCTCACAAATAAAATATTAGGATTGAGATATCTCATAATTGTAAAAATAGGATACTATAGATCCTTGACATTTTCATTTTGATGGACAAATTGATTTCTAATAAAAAAATATTAGTGTTGAGGCCTCTCGCAATTGCAAAAATAGAACCCTATTATATTGTTTTATACTATGTAATCATTGTGCTCTTTTAGGGGAAATAGTTACGAATTTATGATATTACTATTATAGTACCTTATAATAAGGCAGTGATAAAGTATAAGGAATTTCAATTACAAATCACATTTCTTTCTTAGAATGGTCAATTGTGGGCCAATAGTTTCTTTCTTGATAATAGATACGATAAAAAATTGAAACGTTTGGTAAAGGAATTTACAAAAAAAAATAAAATGGTGTATTTTAGTTAGTATTTATTAGGATTAATGGGTATTATATAGGTCAATAATTAAAGTTTACATTTGTATTTAACATTTTTCAGGTGAATCAGGGACTTATATGTCCTATTTTTATAATTGTGAGGGACTTCAATATTAATTTTTTATTATCAGGGACTAATTTGTCTATCAATAAAATTGTCATGGACCTATAGTGTTAAATTTAGTATTCATATCAGAAACTGAGAAGGAAAGAGGGAAACTATAGGATGAAGGTGATCTCATTTCATTGGAGAAGAAAAACTCAAAGCTTACAATGAATTGGAAATTTTCAGTCTAATAAAGAAATTGTCTATTTATACATTGAGTTGAGTACCAGCTAGTAAAACTAACTTAACTTCCTCAAATAGAATTGGTTATTGGCTGATTAAGTTGGTTGGACATATGTGGATGGTGATATATAGTGTTCTACTTTTACAATTACGAGGAACTTCAATACTAATATTTTTTTTATCAGGGACTAATTTGGGTGTTTGCTCTTAAAAGTGTCATTGAGAGCATCCTTTTAACTGAAAAACTAATTTTGTATAAAATTCAACACAACTGATTTTGTATCAGGGGCGTCTCCTCAATTTCGGTAAATATATAGTGTTTTTGTATTGGTCCTCTTAAAGCATTTCTAGCTCTGCTACGAGATCATATTGAACACAAGAACGTACATATATTTTACGGAAGATCAAACCCCAATCAAAACCTGGGTACGTATTTGTACCCAAATTCAGCTATCAATAGAGTAGCAAAAATCTGAAATGAGAATATATTGCACGCCAAAGTTCTATAGAAAAAGACTGAAATAACCCTAAGGATATTGTTTGTGAGTTTGGATTTTGGAGGAGAAGGAATGACTTATAGTGTAAAATTATATTACAGGTCCTCCCTTTCCATCCTCTTTTCTCCAAAACTCAAACTCACAAGTATACCCTAAAACGTCGTTCATGGAAGATTTATACCATCACAATGCAAACAAAGGTAAAGCCCTTTAGAGTTGCATTTGCTGGAGGGTGAGGTAAACATTATACTCAGAAAAATTTTCATTACTCGATGCGTAGTTGAATTTTGATACAAGATTAGAGTCCTTTATTTACACTAGAACTAAAACGATCCCTAAACCGTCCATTAATAATTCACTATATAACTTTAAATGCTGAGTGCCACCTTAATATTGATTAGTGCATGACTCCTCAAGTAATTAACTCATAATACTTTAATGGCCTTACAGAATTTCCTCAATTATTAGTTCGATCTAATCTCTCCTACGCATGGGTATTGAATGAATAGGCGCGCTTTCTTTTCCTCTGACACCACAAAGATCACAATCAAAAAATTCTTTGTAATTATTCCCCTTTCTTCACAAATTACTTCTAACCGCTAATCGTTGATGCATGAACCCCCAAAGATAATTACTTTTGATGCGACTTTGAGTTTTCCCAATGAATTCTCCAATGTGTTAAATGTGTGCGTGGCATATTATTATATACCCCTCACTTTGTATTGATTGAAGAGTAATACTATTTAAACTCACAATTTATGAGGTACTATGCATGATCTACTTTTATATATCATTGGATGAGATGTGAGATTTGTATTAAGTGGGTTCAGACTGTTTTTAATGATATATAAGAGTATATCAATATGACATTCACTTATTATAAGTACAGATAATATTTTCTCTTGTTTTTGATCATATTATCTTGTTCAACATAAGCCCTTATTTGTTTTTGGTCAAAAGCCCTTATCTTGTCCATAAATGTTTTGGTCAGAACTTGTCCATCATTGAAGAAAGTCCAAGGTGCTTATATTGGGCTTCATTATAGATCATGTAGGCCCAGCTTACTAGCAGGCTCTTTTCATAAATAAACAAATAATGCTCTTTGACCAATCAGACCCAAAAAATAATTTTCGACCAAGAAAAACTCAAGCCCACACTTCTTGACCAAAACGAAGGAAAAACCAACTCAATACTTTTGGTTAACATTTCGTCCACGCCACAATTAGAGTATTCTGTAAGAAAGAAAAAGTATACGAGCTCCTTTAGTGTATGTTTGGATGGATCAACTAGAAGGAGAAATATAATTTTTAGAAGATTTAAAATTTATTATGATAAAATATCCTGCTTTGATATTAAATTAGAAAAAATTATAAAATCTAAGAGATTTTAAAGAGAAATTTTATCTACTTAAAACAGAGGATTTTAATAATCCCTACACGAACAAGTATATACCTTTTTTATTTTGGCAAGTCTCACTTTTATTATATTCCATTACATTTTCTTTATATTTATGAGATTTTCATTTAATATTATTTTTAATTCATTTTGTTGCATTTTAAATTTTTTTAATATTCAATTTCATGATGTTATATTTATGTATCATTTTATTTTATT
Organism: Dalbergia cultrata; assembly: GCA_031216105.1. Taxonomy (NCBI): domain Eukaryota; kingdom Viridiplantae; phylum Streptophyta; class Magnoliopsida; order Fabales; family Fabaceae; genus Dalbergia; species Dalbergia cultrata. Next base: position 68,988,588 of record CM062344.1, read on the forward strand.
CATATAATAATTAAATTTTATAATTTAAATTTAAAATATTTTGTGAATGAAATTTAAGATATTTATGAAATATGAATTCATTATAATTTATTTTAGATCAGCTAAGTTTTGATTATTAACAAAAAAATCTTTTAAAAAAATACCCTATATTTTTCAAATAAAATATATTAAAATCAAGGTAATATAATTACCCCACCCAAACAAAATATTTTACAAATGAAAAAAATATAATTATCTGTCCAAATAAAAAATTTAAAAATTGAAGGAAATTTAATTAAAAGATTTTAATTTTCTAACAGTTTAAATTTCTTTTTATTTTAAAAATATTCCATCCAAACATACATTTATTTTCTTATGAAAATTTCATCTTGTTTTGCAAAATCAAGCAAATGGATTAAGAAAAATTGATACGTGAATAATATTTTTGCACAACATACTTTTAATATAGGCAAAAAATGAACAAGGTCATTCCAATTTTTTATTTATTTATTTATGTTATATAAAGATACCGTAAACATATAATTACTTGTGGGTTAATCTTTGACCACAAATTGATCCCTTCATATACTTTATAAAACTATATGAAAGATTAATTTATCTCTTTTTTAAAAACTTGAAGGATCAATTTAAGATTTTTAAAATCTGAAAAATTAATTTATCTTTCAATATAAACGTGAGGGATTTATTTAGATATTTAGTAAAGTAATTAATCCATGTATGGTTGATTTCATTGGCACGTAAAATAGCTTTCCCATTAAATGCTGTTATTTTCAACCACTAATTGATAAAAGCTTTTCAATAAACACAACAAGGACGGATTGGTCGAATGTGACACGTAACTCATGAATGATCAATTTTTTGAATTAAAGAGAACATGGTGGAATGATTAACACTACTCTCTTCATTCTTAAATAACTATTCATTTTAGAAATACATTTTATCTAATAATAACTATTCATTGCATAAACTCTGTTAGCTTTAACTATTTTTTTTCATAAAAACCATTATTAAATAAGGAGAGAGAAATTAGTATAAAAAAAGAGAATGGTAAAGTTGAAAGATAAAAGGGTAATTTAGTAAATTATTTTAAATTTTTTTTTAATATAGATATCTTCTCCATATTAACTAGATTTTTATTTGAGGGCGGATGGAGTAATAGAGGGTGTTTACCGGGAGCATACGCTCACTTCGAAAGGACCCATGACAGCACCACATATAGTACCATAATAATAACATCTTCAAAATTCATAAATAAAATAGGGTGGAAAAAAAAAAAACATATTAACTAGGACACTATAAAGACATAGAGAAAGTCCCCACCTTAACTTTATTCCTTGAGTGGAAAACGGGTTAGCAAGTGGTTCATTCTAGCTGCCAAACACCTTGGAAATTTTTCTAGAGAGGAATTGGCTTTCATTAGTTAAGACTAGAAAAGATTTTAGAAATAATTAATCCTAATAGTAATAATAAGGGTTTAGGATTTAAGATTTAGGAAATCATTTAGTTAAACAGAAAATTTAAATAGAATAAACAAATATGAATGATGATTTTCCCCCAACCCCAAAAAAGGAAAAAATTAGTTAAATGATTGATTAGTTTGCTAAATTGACCTCATAGCTTGACCAAAAGCTACCCTCTATATGTGCATGCATTTTCACTCCACAGCTGGAGCCAAGTCATATTTGTATATTCAAATTGAAGTCGTTAGACTTGAAGACTTTGACATGTTCATATACACCTTTTTATTTTTTTTTGGAGCAATTGCGTATTGTTTGGTTAAATATGCAATCAGTCACGTTTTAGACTTTTTTTTTTTTTTCTCTTACCATGCTTCAAACAAACACGAATCACACATTCACATTCTCACAATTTTGCGTTAGCTTTTCTTACCTTTGAGGCAAAGGGGAGTGGAAATACTAGTCCACAAATTTGAAGGGAGTAGGACGTGTGTTCCTTGCAGACCTTGGAGTTCTAGAGTCACCCACGCGTTTAAGTAAATTACTGCTCAACCATACTCCCTCTCCATTCATTATTATTACTAGTGGTAGAAAATTATGCTATTTTGGTATATTAAAAAATTAATATATCTAATTACAATTTGAGGTAAAAAAAAATAAAACAATTTCCCATCACGACTAATAAATAATAAAGAATGGAAGGAGTATACAAATTTGATTAATTATAATTATGGGTTTTCTAACCAGGTAAGGGCATTAGTTAAGGTTACTACAAATGTTAAGTTTCAAAATTTTGACATAAATGCAATGCTTTAAAAACATAATATTTCGCTTGTCCAATGCAAACATTTCCTTTTTTTTTTAATCACATCATTATCTTGATTAATTATGCTTGAAGGTATCATGACTAATTAAATTTAGTAAACAGCTAATAGTTAATTACACACGGCACTCAAAACATCGACTTCAATTTGGAGGAGCCAACTTCCATTAGAAAAATGAAAAAAACGAAATTCAAGGAGATAACATAAACGGTCTCTCTCTAATATTTATTTTAGATTATACAATTTGTAATCCAAATAACAACATTATTTAACTCAAATAACAAATATAACTAACTATTCATGAAGAAATTTTTAAAGTTTATTGCTTATATTGTTTCTTCAAGCACTAAACTAACATGAATAACAATCTACACATAATTATTTTACAAATCTAATTTCTTAAGTCAAGTGAAAATAAATATATAGCTTAACTTAGCTTAATGATTATTTAGTCAATAGACAATGAATTTCCCTATCTATGAAAATATCAAATATATGCAACATTTGGCTTAGCATTATATCAAAACTCCAAACCTATTTAAAGCTAAACTAAACATTATGTTTATCCTTTTGGGCACAGAGACCGATTCTGCAACTTAAAACTATGACCACTGCAACCTTACTATTGTGCCGGACTCCCCTCAACTAAGTCTCACTACACTTTCATCGGAATTTGGAAGACCTGAAAGCAAAACTAAACTACTGATCAACTGTGCAACCGGAAATCAACAGAAGTGTACTTCCACAATTTGTTTGAGAAACAATGCTTCTCATTCATCAGATGGCTATACACACTATGCAAAAAAATTACAGGAATTGCATACAGATAATTGGTCCTACTTTCTTTGCAATCTCCAATCTTAAACTAGTATGCAATGATCAAAGGAAAAAAAAATTAGAAAATACAGGCTATGTTGTAAATATCATATCATACATGTTATTTGACCAGCAAAGCTTTTGCTGCTCGAGCATCAAATACCAATTGAATGTGAATGTGGCTGTGGCTGTGAGCCATTCTTATTGGCAATCTTAAAAAATGGAAGCAGTTGAAGTCATCATGGTTCTGATTGTAAAAGAGATGAAGTTGTCTTCTCAGCGTTCCTTCCTGAGGCGAAGGTTGAGACACCACTGGTCTGAAATGATGACGACGATGAGGATGAGGGAACATGGGGCGAAGCAGCAACTGTGGAGAATGCACTGACATTGCTACTTATGTGCGTGCTGGTTCCACTAACAGGCCCTTCCATTGCTGAATTTGGTGCAGATGGCCTTTCAATCTCAGCGACCCCTTCTAGCATTTGCACCACTTTGCTCATTGTTGGTCTCTGAGATGGCTGCTCCTGGATGCACCAAAAGCTTGCTTGAATTGCTCTTCTCACTTGATCCATATCAACGTTTTGGCCAGCTAGTCTTTTGTCCACAATTCGATTGATGTTTCCTTTCTCAAACTCTTCATAGGCCCAAATGGAGAACTTTTTCCTGTTTGTTTCCTCTGAGACATCGAAATTCCTCCTTCCACTCACAATCTCCAACAAAACCATGCCGTAGCTGTAAACATCGGATTTGGATGTTATGGGAAGATTTGCCAGCCACTCAGGTGCTAAATATCCTCTTGTTCCTCTCACACTTGTCAGGGTCCTATGCCTATGGTCCTTGGGATTAATGAGCTTTGCAAGACCAAAATCAGACACTTTAGCCATGTAATTCTCGTCCAAGAGGATGTTTTCAGGCTTTATATCACAATGGACTATGCAGTCGCGACACTCCTCATGAAGGTACGAGATGCCCCTTGCAGTGCTGAGGGCAATGTTGTATCTATATTCCCAATTCAACAATTTCCCTGAAAGTTCTTCTGTAATGAATAGAAAATTATCAAGGGATCCATTCTTCATGAACTCATAAACTAAAAGCCTGTGGCGACCTTCTGAGCAAAAGCCAATAAGCCTCACCAAATTCAGATGATGAGTGCTACTTATGGTAGCAACTTCCATCCTAAACTGTTTCTCACCTTGCTCAATGCCCTCAAGTTGCTTCACCGCAACAACTGTTTTATTAACAAGAATTCCTCTATAGACAGCACCAAATCCACCGGCTCCAAGCTTCTCCTTGAACCCCTTTGTCGCACGCTGGAGCTCCTTGTATGAGAACTGGACGGGTGCCCCAGATGCATACTCAAGGAGAGCATACTGAGCAGACAATCCACTAAATCTTGGGCTGTTCTTACAACACCACAGCCACAATCCACCTTCAAAGGCAACCAAAGCTAGAAGGGTACCGAAAACAACAACCACAACAACCCAAGCCGGTACCCTTGTGGTCTTTTGCTTCATGGTCTCCCCCGAAGAGGGCGGAGGATTTGGATCCACCGGCGGACAAACCTTAATATAAGAAGTGCTAGGCAGTGCTGGACTTTGATATCCACTGACAAAATCCTCCGATTTTATGTAACACTGCCCCGTGCCATCCGACAAGGAAGTAGAACCATAACAGCCTTTAGTGTTTGAAAGACAATTCCCCCTACAACCTGATATACCAATAAAGAACACCTGTGAATCACGGTCAGGGGGATAAGTCAAGAGCTGAGCATGGTCCAAGTTCAACATGGTTGCATTCCCTTGACAATTGTCAAGACTCACCTTCCTCCTACACCCTTTCCTACTATCATTGGGATCAACCATCTCAAAATTCAGAGAAGGGCACCCGCAAACAGGGTTCGAATCATTGTAACTGCAAATTCCGTAGTTCCCACAATAGGCATAAACCTCACACTGATCCTGAACGGCAGCCCACCTAGCAGCGGGATTCCCACTACCCTTGGAAGTGCTATAAATCCTCAAATTCCCATCATTGTCCAACTTCAACACCCTCAAAAGATTCGAAACATCCTCGTCACCCTCAGCATAGTCACTGCTATAAGCAACAATGGCAGGGGTGGTCAAATTTGCATCAACTAGCTGCAAGATCCCAATGTTTACCAACCCCAAAGTAGGATTGCTCACAGCATTCACTGTGGAATTCAAACCCTGGTTCCAGTACTCTATGCTACCATTCCACTTAAGGGTCAAGTTACCATTTCTTAGAAGGCTAAAAGAGTAAGACCCAGAAGTCAGAACATTACCAACAGTGAAATTCTGAGAAGGCAAAAGGGTATCTGTGGGGTGGTCAAAGCTTTGCCAGAGAGGGGTACTGCTGCCGTTTGAAATCACCAAGTTGCCAGTGTCTTCGAGGGTGGCGTTGGAAGCTTCGCGGCCGGCGGTGCCGGAGTCCCAGACGGTGGCGCCGGAGCCGTTGAGGAGGCGTAGGGCGCCGGAGGAGAGGAACTGGAACTTGCCGCCGGAGTCCACGGTCGAGCCGTTGCCGGCGGACCAGACGACGGGGGCGTTGCCGGAGTAGAAGATGGAGGCCGTGAAGGTTGGAGGGTTGGTGGGTGGGCTCACGGCGAGGAAGCCCAGGAAGAAGGTTGAGCTCGGCGAAGGCCATGTTTGGTTGGTGTTGGAGGCAGAGAGGGTGGAGCCCGGGGTGATGGCTATGGTGGTGGTGGTGATGGTGATGGTGGAGAGGACAAGGGTGAGGAACAGTTTTTTGAGGTACATGTTTAATGTTTGGTTTGGTTTCTTCGTGTTGTGTCGTGTTTGGTTGATGGTTTTAACGGGGGTTGTGTGAATGTGAGATTGATATTGTTGCCAGCATGTGACGTTCGTTTGCCGTTTGTTGTGTTGTGGGAATGGATGGAGGTGAGTTACAATGTCATATTAATGGGGGAGTTGGATTTGGAGAGAACAACACGAGGGTTGTAATGGAAGACTTTGACTTGGTTAATGAGTTGTGTGTGTTTCATGGATTGGAGGATCTGGATTGAGAATTTTCTTTTTATATTTGTGTATTTCGTTTCTTCAATAATGGGGTTGAGTTGAATCTTCAAAGGAGTTGATTTTCTTTCTTGATAGTGAGCGTTGGCTGCTGCTGGTCTTTCACGGTCTGGAAGTGGACAAAGAGTTTTCAAGATTGGAATTGTCACATCAGTCTTTGCTGGTGAATATTACTCTTACTTTAAACCTTCTTTTGGGGTCCAAGACTTCCCCTGATCAAGATGTTAAGGCCGGAAGTAGGGTTGTGCTAAAATGGAGGTAAATAGTTTTTGAGTTTTGTTATTCACACGTTTCTTTTTCTCTATTTTTTTTTTCACTAGCAAGTATTTTTTTTGGGTATTAATTAAATTTCTTATTAAATAGTAAAATTAAGAATTTTCAACGTATTAAAAAAATTCAATTTTGATGCAATCAAATATATCTTTTTATATAACTTTTTAAAAGGTATAGGTAAAAGTTAATTATATTTATTGTTAATATATTAAAATTAAATCTTATATAAAAAAGAACGGAAATGATAAAAAAGAGAACTCAATCTATTATTTAGATGGCGGATAATAGGGCAAGAGAACGGAAATGATAAAAAAGAGAACTCATCCTATTATTTGGAAGTTTAATAATAGCTAGAAAGTGAATGAATTTCATAGAAAATAGTTAATCATCTTTCTCCCTCAAAACCTAATTTTCTTTCCCCTCACAATTGGGTAAAATGAGAGGAACTAAAAATTTTGTGGACATTATAACAACAATTGTTCTATTATGTTCCTTTATTATGTAGTTTCAATCACAATTAGTGAATCTTCATTTAGCTACCTTAATAATCATCCAAACAAGTAAATATCGAATTTTCTTGCTTTACTTTTCATTTGGTAATAGACAGGGCAAAAGCTCAAACAAAAGACAATCAAATAGCCCCGGCAAAAACAACCCCGACAAAGTCATCTAATACTAAAGCAGTTAGAACTAGAGGAGGAGGAGGGGGGGGGAGATAATAGAAAACTCCCATCTCTACAGAATGACCAAGCGAGGCTAAACAATTAAGCCGGGCGATTGGCTTTCCGAAATATATGATTGTTGTTATGAATTTTGGGGTTCGGCTAAGGTTCTTGAGATAAACAAAGTCAAGAATACAGATTCATACTTTGATCCCAAAATACAGATAATTTCACCAAGGAGGGGAATCTACCCCTTGGTTATGAGTCCTCCAACTACTTTAAAGAACAGATTTTGGACAAAGGTATGTATGGAAAGAGGATTTTATTGATGAATAAGAGTAAATACAATAAATTTACACCAAGACATCATAATAAATTTTGTATAAGAAAACTATATCTATTTATGTATTAATCTGGAGATGCCTTTTTTTCACTCTTTTGAGGCCTTTTATAATCATGAAAACAGTTTTTTAATTTCAGCACATGTGAATTTGGAATAAAACTAACCCCCAAGTGCTTGGTAATTACTCCACAATTGATTGGTAATGTTCCACAGCTAATTGGCATGAAATGTAACCACTTCCCATATAATTGCATGTAACCACTTCCATCACGGCTAAATCCAGTAGTTAATCTAATCATAACCACTTCAATTGCTTTTGCATTGCCCATATTTCTCAAGGACAACAAATGCCATCAATTTTCCCAAGTGGTAGTTTCTTAAACATTCATTCCACGTGGCCACCAAATTTAATTATAGAATGTGGCTGGGTACAAACTTCCATCTCACTACTTGATTTAATAACCACACACATATCATGGGCCCCAGTTACTCATTTTTTAGTGATAACAATGACTAATGTACTCCTGCTAGTTTCTCCACAAGAGATCGTGAATTTGAGCAGTAATACTCGCATATGGATGCTTGCTAGCAACCCCATGCTGAATAACAGAAATTGCGATCGTCGAGTCCATGTCACGAACAGTATGAGTGAGCTCCCTTTGCCAAGCCATTTGGAGAGCATAAAAAGAACCCCATATCTCAGGATTTGTTATGGAACACATGCCTAACTTGACATCAAAGTCTCCCAAAATCTAGAAGCCATTTATCCACCCTAAACCAAACAGTGTTGTCGTCAACAATGCACCAAATTAAACTTCGTTCACATAAGGCCATGCTTCACAAATACCCTTCCATAAATTAGAACAACCTTGATACATAGAAATGGAGCGTAAAAGATCATCACCACACTGATACTTGCTCCTAAGAAGCTGTACCCATAACTCATCTATATTATTAATGAGACCCCAACCCAATTTGGAGAGAAAAGCCAGATTAAAAACTTTGGCATGCTTAATCCCCAGACCCTCTTTCCTTTTAGGTTGGAAAACCACCACCCAATTACAAAGAGAAATCTCTCTATTACCATCCACTAAACCCCATAATAATTTCCTACACACACCATCAGTACCATCACAAATTGGTTTGGGAAGCTAGGTTGTTTGCATATGATAATTAGGAACAGTCATAAGGAGCGATGGACAAAGAGTGATCCGACAAGCAAGAGATAAGGATTTAGCCTTCCAAGAAGATAAATGGTTGAACAAACTACCCATCACATGACTAGAAGATCTAGAGGATATCCTGTGGTACTTGAGTGGAACCCCTATATACTTGCCAAGCTCTCCCGTCCAAGTAAAACCAAATGTAAATACCCTAAATACTCTAAACAATGTTTACTAATTTTGAACCATTTCATTAATTGGAAAAAAAAAATCCAAACACAATCTTAAAGACACTTGTTAGCATAATATTTTTTTGTACTATTTGTACATTACTTACTGAATAAAATATGTTAAATATCACATTTTATATTTAAATATTTATAAGAAATGTAATATTTGTAATATCCTTTTTTTAAAATAAATAATAATAATAATAATAATTTGTGTTGTAATAGTTTCAAGTCATGTATCATATTCAAATATTTTATTGATCTTACTTAATAATTTTACATTAATATCTATTTTAATGATTAGATCAAAAATTTAAAATACAAATATTAGTTTAATGATAAGACCATAAATTAGTAAAGGTGAATTCAAAATATGTTGAGAATAAAACTTACTAAAATATTGAAAGAATATTAGAATTAAATGATAAGAGTAAGGTGTATAATTTTATACGACTAGACAAAATAAAGTAACTAAAAAAAAAAACTAAAACCTCAAATCAATTCCTCAGATTTAGAAAATCTCGAATTAGTCTCTCAAATTTTATAAAAGGGGACAAACTAGTCCCTCTATCAAATTGTTATTTGAACTATTAACAAAAATGTTCATGTATTCTGTTAATTTGCTTATGTGTACTGTTAATTTTCATAATGAGTTATAGCTTGCCTCATTTCTCTATTCTGCACAGAACAAAAATCAAAATCTGTCTTCATAGCAGAGACCTCTGGTGAGATAGCATATAAAAAAAGGTCTAGATGACTTCGTTTAGAGAGGTGAGACAAGTTAGGATTTACTATAAAAGTTAAGAGTACATATAAATAAGTTAACAATATGCATAAATAAATTAACATAACATAACTTATACGACAATTTTACAAAGGGGTTTACATGTGTGCTTTTATAAAACTTGATGGAGTAATATGAGATTTTCTAAACTTGATGGACTAATTTGTCCCCCGTTATAGACTTGAGGGACTGATTTGAGATTTTAGTCAAAAAAATAAATAAAAAGTAGGTGGTTGAGGATTGCAGTAATAGTCATAAATGCATACGGTAGAAAAAAAAAATGGCCACATGTTGGTAAAAGTCAAGATGCATAGCCTTTTACAATCTATATAAAGAGTAAGGGAAATACAAAGGTGATAGAAAAGCAAAGTGAGTAGTGGTTGTGTTTGTGTTATTGCGAAGAGAAGCACAATTAGCCACACACCAAAAAAAGAAGAAGTGAGAGACAAAGAAGGATAAAAACATATAAGAGAAAAAGAGAGGAGTGCATAGTCAATATAGGAGCAAAGAAGCAAATACAAGTTTAGCGGTACAAATTGTTTTTAATTTTTATCTCTACATAGATTCATAGATAGAAAATGAATTTATTTTTTTTTGCAAAATAAAACCACGATTACATTTATTATTATTATTACTTATTTCATATACTGTCATTTTATATTAAAGTCGCTTAGCATTATCTACTATTCTCATTTTATTTTTGTCATTCTTTTATATTTATATATGATTATGAATCTACATATTAATGAAAATATTACTAATAACTTAGCTATAAAAGATTCCCTTATTTTCTCATCGGTCTCGTCGGTGCATCGTGCTCCGATTTTTTTTTTTATCATTTAATTATAAAGATTCATTTCTCTCTTTACTGGTCCCGTAGGTTTACCATGCTCCGATTTCTTTTTTTTTTCAATCACTTAATTGTAAAGATTATCTTCTTTCTTTATCAATCTAGTGCAGACTACCGCTGCTCCGGTTTCTTCCTTTATTTTAATTTTTCTTCATATTTACGTGATTCATTATTTAATTCAAGTTAGTCAAATGTTCCATTTTATTTATGTTGTTTTCTATTGTACATTAATTTATCATTCTTGCATTTTAGAATTTATCATATTGTTTATATAATATTATATTAATTTGAGTTGTCAATGTTTATAGTAATTTCTATAAGGGACCTAAATTAGAGAAAAAATATAATTAAAATCTAATACTAAGAATAAATGAAGGTTATTGCACATGAATTTGAAATATCAAACTTATTATGACCTTATGATGATAAAGACTAACTCATGGACTTTGATAAAATGACAAGAGAAAATTTAATTAAAATTTTCTTCATATTAGCCCCTTTTGAAATTAATATTTAGATTAGCAACTCTATAGTTTAATAAATTTTATTGAGGTATTAATTTACTTGGTGTAAGTTTATACTATTTTGGTCCAATTTATTTATACATGAATTTATAAGTTTGTGCATTTATTTTAGTTTATATTTCACTATTTAAACTGTTGATTAATTTATGAGTTTTTATTTAAGCTTTGTTTATGGATTCATTGTATGAATTCCTTATTGTGAAATTATACACAATAACTATTAATTAATTTAAAAAGAATATTATTAATTAAAATTTACTGCTAACCACTAACAAGATAGAAGGATACATATAAGATCCTTTTATGTTATTTGCCTCGGTTAGAATGACATAAAAATCTTGCTTTGTCGTCACGGTGTAAAGAATAACATGAAAGAATAAAAATTCCCTAAGATAAGACATTTGAGACTATGTGTGAGACAAGCAAACAAACGAAAATAAAACTAAAATAAAAGAAACCATAATTTTGGTATGTATGATATGCTCTCCATGACATATTTTATTTATATTATGATAACTAATTAACAATCATATAACGTTACTGTAGCCTTGTGTGTTTTCCATGCAGACACGGTTGAAATCAATCATAGTTCAAATATTTTAAAACCATTTCTTTTCTATTGAGAATTTATTTTAAATTCTCATTTTTCTTTATATTTATTTCTGCTGGTTTCAGATTAGCCAAACAACACCGAATGGAAGGCAGCTGCAAGGAATTTATGGACTTATATTTAATCAATATGTGATTTTATATTGTGAATTTTAGAAATATTCAATTTTTAATTAATGACATTAAGTAATCCTAATAGAATCTTTTGCTTGTAATTTTTTACTTAATATTAATCTCGTTGTGCTTCATGTGTAAATTCATATTATTAGCTTCTATACAAACATTACTAATACAAATTTGATTGTGTAAAATATCTATTTATTATTTATATTTGACTCAAAAGGTAATAAGGAGAGAAATGTTGCTAATACATGCAAAAAAAAAAAAAAAAACTTGAGTCAATAGTATCCTACAAAGTACAAAGGTGAGGCTGAGCTAGAAAGAGATTCTCGAGATGCATTAAAATTCTTTTATAGTTTGTTTAATGCAATATTGATTGTACGTACGTAAAATGTTTGAGTTTGAAATAGAAAAAATAAAATGAGACTCACCCAAAAATAAAATAAAAAAAATTAAATGAGTGCTTTTCCTAATTTGTGTGGAAAAATGTCAGGGAGTGCATGTTCAAACAAATACCCCAAACATGGCCGTAAAAAAAGGTAAAACTTTAGTCCTTTGTTTAATTTGCGTTTAAGAAAAGTAAATAGTATTTCTACGTTAACTTTTTTTGGGATAATAATAAAATGAAAAATATATATCACATATGTCACCTGATTCTCTTAATCTCTTCTACACTTTATATATTTTTTAATAAAGTATAAAATTAGTGCATTGATATATAACTGTGTAAGTAACAAGTTTTTAAAGAAAAAATGAGTAGAAGGAATTTGGATTACAATTCATGAGCCAATATATTTTGCTTCCTTTTATAACGGGAGGAAAGGTCAGTTTACTATCATGATTCATGAAGGGAAAGAAACAGGATATACGAAATATAAGAAAGGTGTTATTTTTCTCATGTTTGGTCTATACCCAATGAAAAGGTTATCTCTTGCTTTATTTAGTAAAAGTATATGTAACTAACCCTTCAAAACTAAAAAATTTTAGTGAGACCTACAAAAATATTTCTAAAAAAATTATAAATTTTTTAAATAATTGCATTAAGTAGGAATTAAAAAAATTAATTGTATTAAGTAGATAATAGGAACATATCTCTATTTTTTTAAGTGGTGATGATAAAGTTGTTGACAATTGTTTACTAATAGGATGTCGACATATGCCAAATTGCTCCAACCACGTTATTTGTGGGAGAAATTCTTTCCATGAAACAGTGTAAAACTGCAAATATACAACCAACAAAAAGCCATGCCTAAAGATCTAGCAATAGATCACAGGAAAAATTCGCATTCCCAGTGCTTTAAGATCCCGCAACTAATTATAAATGGAAGTTTCCTCAGAGGAATACATTTAATTGAATGATTATTGTCAACCTTCAATAATTTTCTTATAAGAATTTCGATTTCATTCTAAATTCAACATAATAACTCTCTATCAGCAGATCACTAGTGATTCATGTTAAATAGGAATGCTATGGAATTAAGGAGAAAAATTTCCTTTAGATGCAGTTCATTCGATTTCAAATTTACAATAATGTAGGATGCATTTTCTAAGTTTCTGAAAGTAACGGAGTTTCCCCCATTTTAGCCAAAGGAGATAGACTTCTAGTTTGAAATTGTGAAGATGAAGAAGAGGAACGGTAATAATTACGTGTTGAGGTTGGGACAGTGGAGACAAGGTAGGCATCTATGTTACATGGATATAGGTATGATACCGATACTTGGTACGGTGAATACGAGGTACAAAAATTTTCAAAAATGTAGAATACGGTTACGTATATATATCTATAAAAAAATCTTAAAATATTATAAATTTTATATGATAAAAATAAAATTTTAACATAAAACATGTCAAAATTATCCAATATTATATTCTAATTTTTTTAAAAAAATTGAATAAAGGAAAGGTTATAGCTCATGAAATTAGAAAAAAAAGGAAAGAAAGGAAAAAAAAAAGAATTAGATATAATACATGTCATGCTTGTAATATAATTTTGTACTATAAATTCTTTATTTCTCTCCCCTTTTCTTCAAAATTCAAAGCTATATATATATATATATATATATATATATATATATATATATATATATATATATATAAAAGAGAGCTGAGCTGCCATCACCAATGCCACAAATTAAACTACGTTCACTTAAGGCCTTGCTTCACAAATACCCTTCCATGAATTAGAACAGCCTTGACGCATAGAAGTGGAAGGTAAAAGATTATCACGGCACCTAGATACTTGTCGAGCTCTCCTGTCCAAGTAAAACCAAATGCACCTACCCTAGATACTCTAATCACTATTTACTAATTTTGATCCATTTCATTAATCAATAAAAAATCCAAACACAATCTTAAAGACACTTGTTAGCATAATATTTGTTTTTTTTAATACTATTTATGCACTACTTAATGAATAAAATATGTTAATTATCATATTTTGTATTTAAATATTTATAATAAATGTAATATTAATTATTAGTAATTTGTACACTGATTACTAATATAAATTTGATTGTGAAAATATATGTTTATTATTTATATTTGACTTGAAAGGTAATAAGGAGAGAAAATGTTGCTAATACATGCAAAAATTAAAAAAAACTCTAGAGTCAATAGTATCCTACAAGGTGCAAAGGTGAGGCTGAGCTAGAAAGAGATTCTCGAAATGCCTAAAAATTCTTTTATAGTTTGTTTAATGAAACATTGATTGTACATACATAAAATGTTTTGAGTTTGAAACAGAAAAAATAAAATGAGACCCACCAAAATAAATAACGAGTGCTTTTTCTAATTTGTCTTTTGTGCGGTGCATGCTTGTGGAAAAATGTCAGAGAGTGCATGTTCAAACAAAACACCCCAAACATGGCCGTAAAAAAAAAAGGGTAAAACTTTAGTCCTTTGTTTAATATGCGTTTAGGAAAAGTAAATAGTCCAAGATACCTTTTTAGTGATAATAATAAAATGAAAATTACATATCACATATGTCACTTGATTCTCTTAATCTCTTCTATACTTTTATGTATTTTTCAATAAAGTATAAAATTAGTGCACTGATATATAACTATATAACTAATAAATTTTTTAAAGAAAAAAATGAGAAGAAGGAATTTGGATTATAATTCATGAGTCAACATATTTTGCTTCCTTTTATAATGGGAGGAAAGGGTCAGCTGACTATCATGATTCATGAAGGGAAAGAAACAAGATATATAAAGTATAAGAAAAGAAAGGTGTTAATTTTCTCATGTTTGGTCTTTACCCAATAAGAAAAGTTATCTCTTGCTTTATGTAGTAAAAGTACGTGTAACTAACCCTTCAAAACTCACAAATTTGAGTGAGACCTACAAAAATGTTTCTGAAAAAAATCATAAACTTTCTAAATAATTGCATTAAGTAGGAATTGAAAAAAATAATTGTATTAAGTGGATAATTGGAACATATCTCTATTTTTTTAAGTGGTGATAAAGTTGTTGATAATTGTTTACTAATAGGATGTAGACATATGCCAAATTGCTCCAACCACGTTATTTGTGAGAGAAATTCTTCACATGAAACAGTGTAAAACTGCAAATATACAACCAACAAAAAACCATGCCTAAAGATCTAGCAATAGACCACGGGAAAAATTCGCATTCCCAGTGCTCTAAAATCCTGCAACTAATTACAAACGGAAGTTTCCTCAGAATACCTTTCAGATTCTTTGAGGAATACATTGAAATCATAGTTTTAAAAACCGGCTCGGACCGGCCGGTTCGACCGGAAAACCGGTGAACCGGTCATGAAACCGGTCCGAGCCACTATTTGGATCGGTCTTGCATCAAAACCGGTGCGACCCGGTTTGACTCGGCCGGTTGAACTGGACCGGTCGACTCGGTTTTTTTTTCTTCCTTTTTTGGGCTAAATAATATTTTTTTCTAAACCTTAAAAAGTAATATTCTAATTTGACTTTTAGAAAAATGCAATAAATTTGTTTATATTGTCATGATTTGTGATGTAAAACTTTATGAGTTTACGTGTACAATTATATTTTAAACTTGTTAATTGTGATTTGTGATTGTGAAACGAAAACAATATTTAGGAATTTATGTTATTTAATTATGTTTTTATATTTGGAGCTCTTAAAAGGTATCAAATTGCTAATTAGTTGTTATTTTATTATATTTTATTTAAATTTTTATATACTTTTATATTTTTTTTATATAAATCCGGTTCAACCGGTTGAACTAGTGACCCACCGGTTGAACCAGAGACCCAGTGACCCGGTACTTCGACTGAGTCGATCACCGGTCCGAGTTTTAAAACTATGATTGAAATGAATGATTATTGCCAATCTTCAGTAATTTTCTTGTAAGAGTTTCAATTTGTCATGCTACATTCAACATAATAACTCTCTATCAACAGATCACTAGTGATTCATGTTAAATAGGAAGGCTATGGAATTAAGGAGGAAAAGTCAAAAGTTCATTTAGATGCAGTTCATTCAATTACAAATTTACAATAACATAGGATGCATTTTCTCTATATTTCTGACAGTAATGGAGTTGCCCCCTTTATAGCCAAAGGAGATAAACTTCTAGTTTGAAATTGTGATGATGAAGAAGAGGAAGAGTAATGTTTTGGTGCTGAGGTTGGGACAGTGGAGACAGCACTGGCATCAGATCTAAACCATTCCCCACTTCCACTGAATGATCCTTTGTTCATGGATTTTGGTGCTGGTGGCTTCATAGGCTTTGTAACACCTTCTAGCATTTGCAACACTTTTCCCATTGTTGGCCTATTGGATGGTTGCTCCTGGATGCACCAAAAGCTCGCATGAACCAGCCTTTTCACTTGCTCCAAATTAACTGCATGTGAAGGTAGCCTTTTATCAACAATTCCCATCAAATTACCTCTCTCAAACTCTTCATAAGCCCAAGTTGAAAACTCTTTGCCATTGGTTTCTTTTGAGATTTCAAAGTTCCTTTTGCCACTTACTATCTCCAACAAAACCATACCATAGCTGTAAACATCAAATTTTGAAGTAACTACAAAATTTGAAAGCCATTCTGGAGCTACGTATCCTTTGGTTCCTCTCATATTTAACCTGCTTTGGTTCCTGTAGCCCTCAGGACTCGCGAGCTTTACAAGGCTTACATCTGAGAGTTTGGCATTGAAATTCTCATCTAAAAGAATGTTCTCAGGCTTTATGTTACAATGGACTATGCAGTTTCTACACTCCTCATGAATGTACATGATACCTTTTGCTGATCCCAGGGCAATGTTGAACCGGGTTTCCCAATCCAACAGTGTTCCTGATTGTTCTTCTGTCACAAAAAGAGATCTATCAAGAGAACCATTTCCCATGAATTCATATACCAAAATCCTGTGTTTCCCTTCAGAGCAAAAACCAATTAGTCTCGCCAAGTTGATATGATGGATGCTACATATGGTAGCGATTTCAAACTTAAATTCCTTCTCTTCTGGTTGAATTCCCTCAAGTTGCTTAACTGCAACTAGAGTTCCATCTCCAAGCATTCCTCTATGAACAGAACCAAATCTGCCAGCACCAAGCTTCTCCTTAAAACCATTTGTCAAGCCTTTGATTTCCTTGTATGAGAACTGAACCGGTGCACCGGAAGCATACTCCATTAGAGCATATTGACCATACAATCCTACAAACTTTGGGCTGTTTCTGCAACACCACAACCATAAACCACCCTGAAAGACAATCAAGGCTAAAAGGGTACCTGAAACAATTGGTAATACTATCCAAGCATTCATCTTCCAATTGTTTCCCATCCCAGGCAGTGTTGGTGGATTTGGAGCCAGTGGTAGACATACTTTGATATATGAAGTGCTAGTTAATGCTGGATTTTTATAACCACTAAAAAAATCTGTTGTCTTTAAGTAACAAAATCCAGTTCCATCTGACAAGGAAGTAGAAGCAAAACAAGAATCACTTCCAATACAAACTCCTT